>JAWLRI010000540.1:1277063-1302473 GCA_034781795.1 Crypturellus tataupa | reverse complement strand
TGTCCTTTCCTTTCCTTTCCTTTCCTTTCCTTTCCTTTCCTTTCCTTTCCTTTCCTTTCCTTTCCTTTCCTATTAAGAGCATGTGTGATAAACTGGTCCCTAGAAAACAGAAGGACCTAAGCCCCCTCAGTGTGTCCCAGGAGTATTTCACAGGGCGTTGCTTGGAAAGAGCAGACCTGAAGTTGTCTGTAGCGCTGCTGACAGGAGAGCTTGCAAGAGGAGAGTGTGAAGCTCCTGCGCATGAAGAATTGATTGCACCTCAGTGCTATGGGCAGCACCTCTGTCCCTGTGCTATGCTGTCAAGTGCAGCGAGGCCTGCGATATCCATGGATACAGAGCACCTGCGATTCCCTGTAGTCCCACGAGCTGTGCGAGGTTGAGCTTCTCTTTACTCCAAGAGGGGAAGCTGGCAGGCTGAGCAAGTTGCTATGTCTCTCCTTGATGCTAGTAAAGTATCGCTTGTCTTGTTTGAGTACATGCTCTCACAAGGCAGGAGGGATTAGGGGCAGGACCCGGTACATTTGATGTGAAACACGCTAAGAACAGGTTTTTTGGATGCTCAAATTTGATGTGGCGGGTGCTGCTGAAACTGTAGGACAGCTGCCAGAGGGAGGAAGATGATTCATGCTCGAAGCTTTGGTCAGGCCAAGGATTTGCTGCTGCTGCTGCAGTATAAAGTCTTCTAAGAACCAGGATGGCTCCCCTTATTCCTCAGCCAAGCAGGGTGTCCCAACAGTGGCATGAACTGTGGCCAATTTTCTGAAATATAGTGCCTGAACAGCAGGAGTTTCTGCTCCTGTCCCTGCTAGGTCACTGGCCATGAGTGTTTGCTTATTTGTGTTAGTCTCAGCTTATTCCTCAGTCTCTAATTAAGTGCATTGTTTATGAACTGATTAATTGTTTGGAGAAATTATTTCATTATAATATATTTCAGTGTCTAAGACAAGCAAATTCTGGCATTTTTTCATTTTCTCAAGACAGTCGTTTTAGTTTTGTGTGGGGAATTGATTTTAAGAGAAGAATACATCTCCTATGATTCCTGAATTTTTCACAGCCAGCCTTCCGTCGTCTGAGACGATGAGGCCAACACTGTTTGGCTTGCTGGGGCTGCTGAAATTACAGCCTGAGGTGTCACAGCTGCTGGAGCAATGTCAGCCAAGCAAGAATAGGTGCATCAGCCGTAAGGGACAAGATGACCTCTACTACTGCCAACCTTTTTCCCCACGTGCTTCTGCTTCCTCTAAAAACACAAGTCTCAGTTATCTGCCATTTAATAAGATTACAAAACAAGACCAAGCCATTTTAGCTGTTTGCTTCTGAAGTGAAATTCATCCCTTGGGAATGGGGAGAGCCAGAGCTAACTACATGTAAGATTCGTGTATGTCAATGCACATCCCCACTACTGTTGTTGCTTCTCCTTCACTGAAGTGTGCAGCGAGTGAGCTTGCTCTGGCTTTCTGCAAAATAGGAGTGTTGCTCCCAGTGCTGCCTGTGCCCAATATTTTTTTTTCCTTCCTTATGGGAGATAAGGAGCAGCAAGCTCACCAGTCAGCCTAAATAATCTGGTGTTTAAAAGCACTAGTTCTTAGCAGTTTGTCTCATGTTTAATGTATTTATGCATCTTTTTTCTCATTCAGAATCCTATGCTGGCAGTGAAGCTCTGATGATAGGTTCTCCTGTTCAAATATAAGAATCTGTACTCCCTCTAAACTTTCGAAGACCTGCTGCTCATGCTCTGTCCCTCTGTTTTGTTTAAGTTCTCTGGGAAGGACCATCGGCCTAGCATGCTTGCTTAAATCATTTATTTACACGTGGGCTTATATAAAAAAAAAATGGGGGCAGGTTTAAATGTTGCTGGGCTTTTGGCTGAGGTGTTTCTGCACATGCAGTGAGCGCAGCACCATGCCGGGCACCCCATGCCGGCAGGTGCCTGTGAACGGCAGCGCGATGCCGGGCCAGGGGTGGCACCACAAACACTGCTTGTGGGAGGAAACATTCTCGGCCCTGTCCTGCGCTTGCCCAAATAGCTAAGTTCTTCATCATAGCAATCGTTCTCGCAACTTTTATGAGGCCTTTGTAGCAAGCCGGAGGCACCCTGTGTAATATTGTAAATGCTGTTTCATTTACTGATTGGGACTTCCTGAAGCAGAGGTTGGCTCCCTACCATCACTTTAATAGCCCTTCTTAGATCTCTTCCCCATTAATTTGTCTAATCCCCCTTTGAACCCAGTTGTACTTTTGGCTTCCCCACTACTGTGTGCGTTTAGTCTCTGCTTAATTATGTGCTCTGTGAAAAAGTGCTTCCTATTTTCTTTCTTCACTTTCAACCATTCGCCTGATAATCTCATTAGGTTTCCCCTAATTCCTCTATTGTGAGAAATAACCAACCTGTTCCCAAGTGACTTTCTCTGCGCAGTGAAGGGTTTTATAGGCTGCTCTCGTGTCTCCTGCCAGCCCGCGGTGCTGCGGGGCTGGCATCGGTCTCCGCGGTGCGGAGGGGTCTAGCACCTCTGCGTGTCCTGCTGCTGCTCGCTCGCCTTTAGTCCTGCAGCACCGCTTTCCAGGGGACAGAACAGAACGTGGCATTGGAGAGAGTGGGAAGAAAAGTCCTTCTGCAGCAGTGTTTTCTACCGTTCATTCTCCAGCCCTTTCCTAACAATTCCCAATGCCCTTGTAGGGCTAGGTATTTGAATTCCCATATTGTCATTTGGGCCAGCTTCACAATGGATGCTGGCTTTTGTGAGAACTGAGGTTTATTCCCTTTAAACCTCCTGCTTCCTATTGGAATTCACGACTCCCAGGTAATGTGCGGGTAGAATTAGGTGTCTAGGAAGTTGGAGTCACAAAATCCTGTGTCTGAGTTAGCCAGCAGGGAAGGGGGACTCAGGTCCTGCTTTTGTCACTGCAAGGAAGTTACCTGCTTCCACACAGCATATGCCCCCTCCCACATGGGTGCCAAATTTCCCTTCTAAAAATAATGGAATAAAGCATGCAGAGTTCATCAGCTTGGACTTCTAAAGATGCTGGTTATTTGGAAAGAAGGGGAGATGTTGCCATTGACGTCACTGGAAATGTGGTTTCCTCATCTGTTTGCTGCTGTTGTCACATTTCACTTTATCACTGCCTGATTTTGAATAACTTTATCAGGGTATTGGGAAATTTTAAGTTTTACAATGATCTGTTTTAGCTTTTCCCGCTGAAAAAAAATCACTGACCTGCAGTAGGTTGAATTTCTTAAAAGTTTCCATATCTTTCATAGGCATCACCCATTTCCTACATACCAGCCCACAAAAAATGACAAAATAAAAACTGCCAGTCCATCAGGTTCTCCTTCCACCAAGCAGAGTAAGACCTCAGCAGTGTCACAAGTCACCTGTCCTCCATTCACCAGTAAGAGTTTTAGCGTGCCAGCAGTTTTGCCTTTTGTGTCTGTTGCAAACGCAACCTGCTGTAGGAAGCTTGCTGAGAGCAGAGACTCTCTACTTCTGTTAACCTTTTTTGGTTTGTTTGTTTGTTTGTTTTCCTGTGATTTAGCCTTTAACTTTGTTCCCATATTTGGAAGATCCAATATTCCATGTAAGCTCAATATTCAAATCTATTTCTACAGTTCCTCTTATCTCTTTTGCTAGTCTCCAGAGCCCTGCATCCTCCCCGGTTCAACAAGAGCACGTGTTCAAGTGCCTGTGTGCTCTGCTGAACTGGGACCTGAGCACCATTCCCTCTTCTCAGTTTTGCTTCCAAAACATTTGAAATATCTAGGTTGGGTCTAACTGAAAGGCTTTTTATTTATTTCCTACTGACTTTAGTACTAATTATTTTTAAAATCAGTGGCCATAAGTCTAACATGTTTGTGCATTTGTGTTACTGTCACTGGGATTTGAAACCCGATGATGCTATTGCTTTAAAATCCTTTTCTTCTCCTGTTATTTAACTTGCATATTCGGATTATAATAATAGACTTTTGACCAGGAGCAGCTGCCTCCACTAAAAATTATATCTTTGGCAAATAGTTCCATTCAGTGTATGATACAGAACTAGTCCTTTCCTAAAATCAAAAATAATTATGTAGTAATTATGGAGAATAATTACTGTTCTGTCTTGATCAGCACGTCACCTATGCCTCATCAGAAATAGGGACAAACTGCAAATGATAAATTCATATCCAGAGAAATCACAGTTTGAGACAATGCTGGTGGTTTTGTGTTTTTTTTTTTAATATATTTATATATATTTATATATTTATTAAAATCTCAAGTCAAATAATTATACATGGGTTTTAAAACACGAAAAGCTTTTTCCTACAAGACATAATCAAGTACCACTGACCTTCTACTCTAAATGTTGATCATGTAGAGCCAAACCTGAAGGAGAGCATAAATGGGCTAATCTCCAGACACTAACTTAGTTTTTGCTGAAACAAGCACTGACCAACTTAAACATGCAGTAGGGTTGGTAGTTTGGAGGTACTGACTGATAGATGAATTTCTCATTTGTTCTTCAGGGCTCAGTGCAACATTTATATGGCTTTGTTATTTTTTTTTCTGTGTTTTCAAATGAAACCTTTTTTTTCCCCTCTGGCTTTCTTATCTATTGCTCTAACTGACGCTTCATGAAAAATTACCTCATCTCTGTGGCTGGAGCCAGGTTTTCTATCAGCTGCAATAAAGTTTCCTCATTTATTTAATGAGTCTGGATAGGTAGGAAATGAAGTATTAGAAGCTGCAGATGAAGAAAAATAAACAAGAATTTTCCGTATTAGGTTACAGAAAAAAAAAAAAAGAAGAAGAGGAGGGGCATGATCTGTATTAATATAGCCAGTATATGTAATTGGTATTTGGATTATGGCGTGGTTATTGCCCTGCAGACAGGGGACTTGGTTATCACTCAGTCATCAGCCAAGTAGCTGCCTTCTGTGCTCATCTCATCTCTGAAGCTGAGAGAGGAGCTGGTTATTATCTTCAAGTGGGGTTATTAATGAGGGGAAGAATCAGCCCCAATTACTGTGAAGCAAAATATTTCAACATTTACATATCGGAGACTTCAATGTTGATCTAGTCCTGCGTGAGCTTTTGAGCTCGGCTGCGTTCACTTCTCAGACCGTTCCCACAGTGACACGTCAAAGGCAACGTGCACCTCGTGTCAGCTGCCCACGAGAGCACCTCAGGGCACGGGAATGTGTCACATCCCGCACATCCCTTGCAGCACCTGGGACTGAATCCCACGGAGATCCCGCGATGCCCTAGCACAGTGAGGGAGTCTCGTGCTTAGGTTTTGTCAGCAAAAACAGAAATTCTAACCTGTGTATACTGTCTGTGTTCACAGTCCTTTTTTATCTTATTAACAAGAGTCTGGGATTTATTTGAAAGCTCCAGTTTCTCTCTTTTTATTTTCCTCCAAGTATTGATGCTTCTGAAATTAATGGTTTCTAAGTTTTGCATATGAACATCCTAGCGCGCAGTCCGGGCCCCATAAAGGTGATGGTTGAAATGCAGTTAAGTGCGCGGGCTGCGGCAGCGAGCCGGCGGGAGCGCCGTCAGTGTCAGCGCTGCGAGTCCATCCATCAGCACCGGCGCCGGGCCCCGACCTTGGCAGCTTCCGGAGGCAGAGACGTCAAACACGGTCTGCAGGCGGTTGGAAATGCAGCTACCAGACAAAGAACACGCAATAATTGCACAGCTGTTCTAGGAGATTACAGATTTCCTAGAAAACAGTGCGTCGGTGGCCAGTGGGCGCCAGAGGAAACTTCCTTTTCCTTCATCCCTGAGAGCCGTCAGGCACGGCCTCTGGAAATTTTTTGCCCCTGTAAAAGCCAAGAGAGCCTGTGACTGGCCAGTGTGGATTCTCCTATGGCATTTATGCCCGTTAATTAATGCTTAGTTGATTTACAGCGAAACTGCTGTAGAAAGGACCGTCTTGGACAGCCACATAAATATTAAATTAATTTCTTGTGAAGGATGGCTGCTATTACACTAAATATTAAATGCATTCATAATACTTGGACGTTTGCTATAAATCATTGCTGGGACTGCATTCTAAAACTCCATTCCAAAGAGTAAAAGAATACATCCTTTTTTTTTTTAATACTAAAGCCATGGAAAAAGACTGGTTGCTCTCAAGTTCAGCTTTGAAACATCGGCAACATTAACGCATCCCCCGAGGTCTAGGAGGAGCTTTAACTGAGTCCCGTTTTCACAGACGCGGGAGGAGGCTCAGGGAGGCTGGGCCGCTAGTCGCAGGAGGCCCAAGCCCAGTGTGTCCCTCGACACAGACGCAGCGCTTGGCATCAGCTCCCGGCAGCCCTCGTTCGGCTGGAAGCGCTCGGAGCAGCCGCCGCGGAGCAGCAGAGAGGCGGAAAGTGTTTGCCAGGCCCAGTCAGAGGGAGAGAAAGGTGGATGCACTCGGGCACCCAAACTGTTTAGTATCAGCTCACTCCAGATATCTTCCCATAATGGGAAGAATGGGACACTCTGGTTTTTGACTAGCGGGCCTAGGCTCAGCAATTGAAGTAAGTCATCTTGTTCCTTTAGGGAACACAGATTTTAATCTTGGAAGTTTTGTAAAATGCCCAGTTGACTAAAAAGAGACTAAAAATCATTTCTCTATGATTTTTTATTTTGTTAGAATAGAACAAAGGGTACATTAGTATTTTCGTTATAGCTTTGTATTATCTGACGGATAGTAGCTTGAGTGTAGAAATTTATGCTAGGAGTAACCTTGTAGGGTTGAAGCCGTTTTTATAATCAAAATTGAATGACTGACAGACTCAGCTGCTCTTTAATATACAAATGGATGCGAATATATGTATTTCCCTCTATCCAAAGATTTTGCTTCCATGCCTTAAATGGTCTAAGACGTACAAGGTTTTTTCTAAAGAACACTTGCCGAGGTATTTAAATTAGAAGCAAAAATTAGAAAGGCTGCTACCGCCTAGGAATATTAATTGTTCATTATACAGGGCTTTAGTTCACATGGCTGCTTTGCATGTGCCAAGCTGCCAATTAAGGCGCCGTGAAGTGCTCTGTGCTGCAGAGCAGCCGTGTCCTCGGGGCCGGCCGCTCCGGGGGCCCCCATCGCTGACCTTCGGCACCTCCCCACGCACGGGGACGCTGGGGCCAGCAGTGTTTCTACCCACTCGCCACAGGGAAAGCAGTTTTGCTGTGGGGTTGGCCTAGGGGACCTCCTGAGGTCCCTTCCAACCTCAACCATTCTGTGATTGTGTGTGGTTTCGTGCAGAGCTTTACAATCCGACGTAATGACGACAGCAGCAATATCTCTTAGCTAAGGAGTGAGGGAGACACCACGGGTGTTTCTTTAGGTGAGTTCCTAGTACCTAGCACAGTGCTCACAAGGGTTGCTTTCCATCAGGAAAAGAAGAGGTTTGCTAGAGAGGCTGGGTCTGCTCCTCTGTTGTTTCCACAGGAATTAATTTAGGGAATTTTGACCTGATGGTGCCGTGTGGCTGCTCTCCCTTGGCTTCCGTGGATTCTGCTTGGATGAATATCATCCTGGCAGCAGAGATCCATTAATCTGTGAAGTAACTCATAAATGACAAGCGTCCTTTAAACAGAGCATATGGTTGGGACCTGCAATGTGCAGGAGCCCAGGATCTGGAAGCTTAGCCCAGGCTCTGCTCTTCAGAAATCAGTGGACATCATTGTCTCTGTAATAAAGCTGAGCTTCAGTTTTTCTTTCCCATGTCTTAACATGTCCCAGCTCTCTCATGAGTTTATGACAACTAAAGAGAGCCAACAAGAGAACTTAGGAAGCAGAGACATCAGATATTCCAAGTACATTACAGTAAATCTGAGTATCTTCCAAACACTTAGATTCAGTTTATTGTAGTCTTTCTCCTCTTCTTTAAAGCTGCTTTGAGAAATGACTTCAGTAATCAGCACATAAAATAGCATCATTTTAAACCTTACACAGGACATTTTGTCTACACAGAATAAATAAACTGCTGGCTTGTATTTCCAAGGATTGTTTCTGCTGGAAGACAGATAGATTGTTTCTGGCCCATAAGTATTGCAGTTGCTGGATCTTTTTCCCCCCCGGGATCCCATTATAGAACAAATTATCAAATGCAGCTAAACTTCACAGCCTTGAGTCTGAATATAGTTTTGGGTAATGGTTTGAACTTCTAATAGAAGAAAGAGATATCTAACAGACTTTTTGCAAAACTTCTCATGTGGTTAAAAGCTGTAAAATCTAATGCACAGCTTTGGAGTTATGCTGGTTGCAACTAACGCTTCGCGCCGTGCAGCACGTTCCAGAGAACGGCCAGTTGCTGCACACAACACTCCACCCAAAAACCTCCTGGCTAAAGGAGAAAACATTCTGCATTTATGTGTATGTGAGGTAGACATGCAGGAGAATTTTTCACAACGTTTTAGGCCATGTAAAATTTGATACACTCCTCCATCAACAAAACTTGAATTAGGTTTTTACTTTTTGGGGGTTTTTTTGCATTATTTGAAAGAGCTCTTTATTTCATTTTCATTTGTCTGTAGCCGAAAAATCATTTTAAAATTCTGATAATTTCCTATAGGCTGACGTTGTACTTGGTGATGGTGAATTTTGGGGTCTCCCTTCAAACACAACAATGATGCTCTGCTGGCACTGGCACAGCTGGAGAAGTCACCCGTGGCGGGAGGGAGATGGGGGTAGGCCCAGCTGCAGGATGGAAGGCTGCTGAGCGACACAGTGACCGTGAGCAGGAGCTCAATAGCAAAGGCTCAGAGTCCTTGCCCGCAGCGCGGCGGTTCCGCAGGTTCCCCGCCACGCGCAGCGAGACCTTCCTGCAGCAAAGCGAAGGGAACCGGGGTCTCCGCTCACTCTCCGTGTTTCCTGTGGTTGCTTTCCAGAAGGAGAAGAAGAGTGGGCTGCTGAAACTGCTGGCAGGAGCATCGACGAAGAAGAAGCCGCGCTCGCCGCCGTCCGTGTCGCCCACGCACGACGCGCAGGCGGCCCTCGAAGGCGCCCTGCAAGGGGCGGTGGGACCCGAGCTCTCCTCCCTCTCCAGCCACGGCAGGGCCGGCTCGTGCCCCATCGAGAGCGAAATGCAGGGAGCCATGGGCCTGGAGCCTCTGCACAGGAAAACGGGCTCCTTGGATTTGAATTTCTCCATCCCTTCTCCTGCCCGGCAGCCCCTCTGCTCCATGGCAGCTATCCGACCGGAGCCGAAGCCCTTGCCCCGGGAAAGGTAAGCGCTGTGTCCCCATCCATCGGCTGCCCCCAGGGCAGCACAGGGAGGACACGCGCGAGCTGGTCCTTGGCTTGCACGGGTTGTCATTTGCAAACCACCTGCGTTCGTGTTCACTGAGCGAGCGAACGGCGCTGCCGGCAGCAGCTGTGCTCCCGGCCCGGCCAGCGGGGTTGCTCCTGGGAACATGGGATCCCTGTGTTCCAGTGGGCTCGTGGAGCAGCCTGGGGCTCCCTGCCTGGGGACAGGAGAGAGAGGTGTTTGCTCATCAAGGCCGTTCTGGCCTGCTGTGCGTTACCTGCTTGAAACTCCTGCTTAGGAGACTCCCAGCTAGAGCCTTCCTCCGGGAACTATTATTTAAAAAGCATCTTGTTTATAGAGAGGAACATACAAAGGATGCTGGTGTTCATTCTAACAGCCTGCTCTGTGCCTTGGTACCTTAGAGTAAGTGACTTTGCAAACCCAAAGAAGGCAGGATAGCATACCAAAAAGAGAAGAAGAAGAAAAAAAAAAGGATGGGGTGAGGGGACAAACTGGCAAAGAGAGAACTGACAAGGGACAGTGCAAAAAAGTGCTAGGTCTCTATTTGCAGAGTCATATTGATGCTGTTGATCCCATAGGCATGATGCTGTTGGAACGCTTTCCACTGAAAAGGTGTTCAAGGTAGGTGGCAAGCAGTGCCCACTAAGAGGACATGGTTTTTGGAAACAAAACAAAAACAAAACAAACAAACAAAGAGTTTTCAAAGAGCAATCTAGGGAACTATCTGGAGTTGACTTGTTATAGGGAACTATCTGGAATTGATTTGTTAAACAATTTTGAAACGGTTTCAAGGCCCACAGTTTTGAGAGAAGCTGTTCTTGTTTGAATGTATGAAAGGGAATAGATGAAATGAGTTGGGCAAGTCAGTCTGACCCTGAACCCACTCAGAGGGTGGAACAGCTAATGCGGGGCCTAATAAAAAGTACTATAGGACGTGTGCAGGTCATACCTTGCACATGATTTTTTGTTGAATGCAAGCTGAAATACAGCTGGGAAGGTAAAAAACACCCTATATACTTAGACTTTTCTAAGGCACCTGGCTTGTTAATGCAACGTGATTTTTTGAGTAAACTACAAAATCGACACACTGTATTAAGTCAGTATAAAACTGATTCACTTCTTGGCTTCAAATGTAGTTACAGATTAGGAATCACTGACTGTGTATGAAGTGTAGCCCAAAAAGAGTTGGGTCTTGGACTCCCACTGTCCAACATAAAATCTCTGCTGGTGAGAGCACAGATGACTGGAGTGGGAGGCAGATGATAAAGAGAGTAGACTCACTAGTAGAGAGCTACTTCAGGGTGTTGGTAAACAGCATTTGGAGTAACAGTTTGCTGCAGAAAAGCCAAATTTAGGCAAAATGGAGTGGGCTCAGAGAAGTGCTGTAAGAAGCATGGAAGATTTAAAACAATATTCATTTAGTGAGGGATACAAGGAACTCAGTTTGTTACACCTGTTAAAAGAGACAGTTTAGGAAGAGCTGGTAACAGTCTATGAGTGACCGCAGGAAGGACAGAGATGAGGCCATTCTTAGCACAGATTTGATGTTTCTCTAAAAGAGGGGCTGTAGTTCAAGTGCAGCTATTAGGCTTGACACAGAAATAAATGCAGGCAAGTCCTCCAGCAGCATGACACAGGCAGCAAGAGCAGACCATTGCAGCAGTCTCTTGCCCTTAGAATCCATGAAAAAGCAATTTAATAAAAAGAGTGAAAAACCAATTGCACACTTAATTTGGTCTACATCAGTTTAGATTAATGCTATAGGAAAAGCTAAATCAATATAAACTAGATTTAGCTCCAGTGTAACTAAATCAACAGAAGACTGCACATTTAGTTAAATGTAACCATGAAGAGAAACCCCAAAAGGCAACCCCGACACCTCCAGAGCTGGGAGCTCCGGCATCGCTTTGGAAGTCTCACTCACTACAGAGGAGTCTGGACACGCTTAACATGGCAGCGCTCATTGTCACCTAGTCTGGAAACGTCTGGGTTCCCCTCAGGACGGTTCTGGCAGTGAAGCATTTAACTAATGACAAGGTTAAGCAGCTGCAGGGAGGCAGGATAGGGCTGGAGAGACATGGGTTGGTGCTCAGCGTTGCTGGAGTCATGAGTAAAGCACGTAGACTTCTCTAACTGTAAATACTGTCAACTGCAGTGTACAGTGGTAAGAAACTTACTTAGTCTCATTTTAAGCATTTTTGTTCCTGAATCTTAAATCTGAAAATAAGCCATAATTGAAGTAACCTTAATTATACACAGCAGGCAAGATTCTCTAATTGATTTATGAATTAACTTCCATATCACTGGTGTATCTGCATGCCTTAGCTGATCATACGGGCTTTTTATGCCCGTAATGGGAAATATTAATTACCTTCATGCAGTAGGAAGGATAATGCTTAGTCCTGGAATAATCTGAGCAGATACGTTAAACACTTGTCTCTTAGAAATTCATCCCACATCCATCTGTGCTCATTAAATTGTCAAATTGCTCAGAAGTACCAAATTATATTTTTTTTAAAACAAATTACAGTTTTCAACCCGCTTGTTCTTTTCACATCTGGCAGTGGAGGAACTTGCATTCAACATCTCTCAGCTCCATATTTTGCTTGTTTGCATTTTGGGGCACTTCATCTGCACAGTAGGAGCAATTCTGTGAAAAGGAAAAGGGAGAGGAGGAGAAAAAAAGAAAGGTTAGATAAACAGATTCAGATGCTGGCTGAAATTTTAAAAAGCTGCAAAGCATTTCAGTGCACTTAGCTGTACTTGGCTTTCTGTCTCCCAGCGCCCATCTGTGCACATAGAGACAGAACACTGAAAGGCTGGAAGAAGTAGCGCATTCCTTAATATTTACAGCATTTGAAATGAGGCTCATGCAGGCAGCAGAGCCTCACTACTTCTCCCACAGAGGTAGGCTTGCAGCTCCAGGCCTCGCCACGTGCAGGCTGCTGATCAGAACCCAGCCCTCATGCCCCTCGCTGTAGCAGAGGTGCGTTAAAAGGCTCTAATTACTTGCAGCTTCATGCTCACAATTGCACAGAAAAATTACCTATTCTGCTGCTGTGCAGCAGAGCCCGTCCTGGGGATGGCAGCCGGGCAGAAAGGAGGGCAAATTGAGCCTCACTTTCTCAAAGGCTCAGGAGAGCAAGGAGAACAATTATTTTACCTTACTGTGCTTCATATTTCTAGGATTTCCTCCAGAACTTGTTTCCTTTAGGGTGGCTGGAAGCTGGCCCCAGCTCTCCCTTTAGGATGCTGAATGCTTCCTCCGCTTATCGAACGGCCGGCGCCCATCTCTGCCTTCAGGGCCCAGCGCCCAGCGGTGCCTCTGTGAAGGCGCCTGAGTCCGAGCAGCGGTGCGGGGAACTTCCCCAGCGCTGCCCCTGTCACCGCGGGCTGATGCTGGGGGAACACGCCAGCAGGCTGCTCATGCTCCTCACGCTCTTTTCTAGCTCCTGCTGGTAGAAGAAACAGGACCGGGCCGCGCGCTCCTGCTCCATGGTGCCCTGCAGTGCGCAGAGCTGGAGCCCGCAGGCTGCTGTGTGCTTGGAGCAGAGAGGCACACGCTGCCCCACAGCACCACAGCAGGACACTTGCCTGGCTGCCTCCCTCGGCAAAACGTGCTGGTGCCTTTGGCAGGCCGGGAGCGCTGCAGAGGGTGCCTGTCACGTTCCCCTGGCCAGCTGGCACCATGCCCAGGTGCAAACCTGAGTAAAACATGTCATGCGTTGGTGACCCCTTCGCAGTAACTGGCACTAGTTCTGCCGCATTATACTCTGATGAAGCAGTTCTATCCAGGCTTTCTGTCACACCTGGTGCATCTGTGCAGTCTCCGCATGGTTTTCATGGAGCCCTCAAGCAAACTGTGATGACTACAGTGCCACAGAGCAAGATCGGCACGGTCGGTTTGCTCCTTACGCCCCTCCATGAGCTGTCACGAGCGCTTTGTGCAAATCACTGCCACGTTAGAAACTGAGCGCCCGCCTCAAGGAAGCGCTTGAGCCCATTGCCCTTCACACCCATTGGCTTCAGTCTCGCCCTGTACATGTATCTTCTTTGCCAAAAGGGAAAGCAAAGAAAGGGCTTTTTAATTCCTGGAAAGTGATGCTGGAGGAATGACCTCCAGGAGCATGTTCTGCCTGAAGAGTGACATGCAAGCACGTGGTCAAGTGCTTCTCTGGTCGGGAATACCTAATTGAGAAACTAGAAATAACCACCTCAGAAACTGAGTCCTGCAGTATTTCCAGCAGAAGGGCAGAAAGATCCGCTGAGATCTGTTTGTCTAAGGCTGCTGATTCAGACACAGTAATTTGGAAAGTGGTAAAGCAGCTCTTGGCTCTTGGTGTGTAAAGGAGCTTTGCAGGTCTCTGCAATCTGCCAATGAAGGGATAGCGAAATAGAGCTCCACTGATGAGTAAGAGCAGTGAGCTACATACTTTATTTTCACTGCTTTGCTGTCCCCACACAAAACTATGTTGGCATCCCTAACACACAAGTGTCCTGTTTGTTCTTCCTGAAATACTTGCAGCCTTAGAATACTTTTACAAACAGAAACTTGCATTCAGCTTCCAGTTTCAAGCACTCTGAAGACAAAATGTGTCCAGATTGAAGGTTGACCCTGCAGTCCTGATTTTCTTCATTGTGCCTCTATATTCCTAAGTCTCTCTGGCTCCACCAGTGCCCTGGATGCACGTATGCACCCTGGATGCAGGCCAGACAACCGATTCCTGCACACCTAGCGTGCACAACAGGAGCCTCACTCTGTGCAAAGTGCTGCTAAAGTAGCTTGCCCTGTGTCAGGCTTTGCAGCTGGAGGAGGCAGAGAATGCACTTTTCCAGCACAGCATTGACCTGTGCCACGCAGTGACTTCCTCTGTAGTCACTCCCTAGGTATCTTTCAACCTCTGCAAAAGATGGTGACTCTGGCAGATACAAATCTCTTCCACACAAGAACCTTGACTTATGCCCAGAGCAGGACCTTTTTGTGCACTGACTGAGGCAGGGGTTCAATGGGAAAAATAGTAGGTGGTTGTGTAATGAAAGACTCTATGTGTTCAAGCAAAAGTGCAGCTAATATTGGTTACCTGTTTCTTCATCTCAGATGCATGACCGTGGAACATTTAGGTTCATTTAAGGCAATGGATGTCTTTGTGCACCTATATTTTGCTTTTTTTTTAAAGAAGCAAAAACAGAAATCCCATTATTTAACCTGTATTTGAGTTAAGGAATTCTTAGCTCTACCTTGCAGATGTCAGTGGTTGTAGCCAAGGGATAGCTGGCTGGGAACAGCATTTCATTTGGTGATGAGGGCAAGCACAGTAAGTCACAGGACACCAGGTTTCACGGGTGACAGCAGAGGAATGGTGAGTTCTGACCCATTTCCAGCCCTCTTTGGACGAATGCTGCTGGAGACCCTTCCCCCTCAGCCCCAGTGCCACCCTCTGCCCCATCGGGTGCTGTGTCCAGCCCCAGGCTCTTTCCCGCTGAGGCCCTTCATCCTGCCAGTCACAGCTCCCCTCTGCAGTCATGGTTGCAACTTTTGTTGGTTCTTCTAGTTTTCACCCTAGTCCCATTTTCTCCTTAGCTTTCTTCCCAGTCTTTCTTCCTCAGTTCATCCAGGATCAACCTCCCTCCATGCCCTGCCTTGCCAGTCCTCATACGGCCCTCCCCAACCCTCTGCCTTGCTCTGTGATCCCACTGTTGCTCTCATCTTCTCTATGCCCGTGTCAAGAGCTTCATCCTCTGCTTCAGATAATTCACCCAACCGCGGATGCCATCACAGCCCGCCTCAGGGAAGGCCAGCGCCACTGAGGAGAAAAAAGGAGAGGACTCATTGCTGGGAAAAGAAGAAAAATGCATCCTCTGAGGTTCTGTAGGAGCTAGGATACCATGGAGGAACAGAGATTTAACCCTAAGTGCTCCTGCAAATCTCTAACAAGGATGAGCTATTTTGGGATGTTTTGAAAGATTTTAACCTGGCGAAGAGTGGGTAGTTTTTAAAGGAAAAGCATCCTTAATAGACCAGCTGGACCACAAACCATGTCTCTGCTGCAGAGTTTGGAGGCCAAGAGCAGTTTGTGGAAGCCCTCATCCCAGTCCTGTTAGCACTGCAAAAACACCCTCGTGTCATTCCCAGAAGTGATGAAACAACTTGGACTGTGTGCGGGACCCTCAGCCTCATATAATGAACTGAAATAGAGAGTTTTGTCCAATTTGGGTAACAATTGGGAAAATTATGACTCTCTGAAAGTATGCAATTACAACAGAAAATACCAAACACCCTTAATAATAGGCAGAGCTGCTTGCCACACCTGTAACTGTGGTCATTACGTAGCCGCTTAGCATTTTAAAAAGCTGGTAATTTAGAGGTGTAATGTGACATGGAAAAAAAAATCAGTGTTCTTCTGAGATCTGTGTAAGATGCCAGAAAGCAGTCTGGTGTAAGAAAACCTGCTATTTTATGGTATTTTCTCAAAGAATGAGGGAAATGAGAAAAGGGGATATAAATAGAAGTATATAGGACTGCCTTTTGGGGAGTGAAGAGGATGCATAGGAGGGAAAAGAGACCTTCTCTGCCTAAAAATGTGGTTAATATAGATATATATGCAGTTAAATTCCAGAGAAAAAAATACAAGACTGAAATGCCACCTGGAGGTTCCCAGTAGCATCACATGCTCTGACAGGAGCAATTTGTGGTGCCTGACAGTGCCTTGCTGGCAGCAGCAACGTGTGATCATTTATTCTGTACGTTGCAACCTCAGTCGCTCAGGCACTCCGAGGCTGTGCTCCCAAACCTTCCCAAGGGAGAAAAATGCAAGCATCTTTTCCTGACTTTCATGGAAAATTTTGTAACTGATTTGCAAAGTCTTTTATATCTAAAATTTCATTTTTTCTATCAAAATTAGTTCAGCGTTATCATATGAGGTACCACACTTAATTGAAATTAAACCATAACATTTTTGGCTTCCTTAAATGGGAAGAAGTGCTTCATTTTGAAATGCCGTGACTGAGATTTATTTTTTTAAGTCCCTAAGGAAACGCTCTGTAGAATCCATCTGATGGAGATGGGCCCGTTCTTGTTGAGCGTGGTCACTTCTCTGCTAATGATACCCGTGTAGGGACTGGCAGGGCATCGGCAGTGAGCTGCAGCCTGTGTTTAGGAGGATGCCTCTGTACAGGCTTCCAGCTGGGTTTTGGGGGTGACCTTACATGCGTCCCATGCGCCTGTATCTCTGTTTCCTTAGCTGTCAGCCCCTGCACACGACTTGGCCTCTGCCACGGTTGGATCCCGTGTTTCCTCAAAGCTCCCTGAGATCCCAAAGCAGAGCGCTCGTGTGCTAAGGCTGTCTGTACGGCTGTGAAGTAGGAAACATGGCATCATCTTTGCTGACATTGTACCACTCTGGTCATTTAATTAATCAATATTGAAGCAGAGTAAAATAATGTGTGTGTTGATTTACATAATGGCTGTAATTGGCAAAGGTTCCTAATGCAAGGGCAGCCTCGTGCATGACGATAGACAGCAGGATAGTCCAGCTTCCTGCAGGCATCCAGCAGCACTCATTTCAACTTCTGTTATTTGCTCTTACACTGAGGAAGGCAGGGAAGGGACAACCAGTTTTATAGGCCAAGGGGCAGAAATGACCAGCAGGTTTTTGATGGTACTTGAACGCCTGTATTTGCGACATGGCTGTGTTGCCATGCCAGGATAAAAAGGCTGTAGTCAGGTTTTAGAGCAGAACTTGTGCTCCAAATGGAGTCAAATGCATTTCCAATGAGAAGATGTTTGGTGTTGGAGATCTCCTTTAGCCAAATCTTATATTTTTCCTGTCATGTCAAAATGGAGCTGGCTTCAGAACAGCACTCACTAAGTACCAAAGCCATGTCTGCAAAGAAAATTAATGACTGCCACTCAAGAGCCCCTTGCTTTGGTGCCATCCCCCTGGGAATGGCCACAGGAAGTGCCACAGACCTGTCAGCACACATTGCAGTTAGGTCTGAAAGGTAAGATATTATTTTAAATAAATACTTGCCTTTTAACAGACCTGAATGGGGCATCAGTGGCAATGCGGTGGCTGTGGAGGCATTAATCCTCAGGAGATGGACTCCGGATAATCAATTGGCATCTTTTAACTCTCTTACCCTATTCATTACTTTGCAATTAGCAAGGCAGTTATTGATTGTTAAGCAAATGCCAGTGGTTGCGGAAGTACCTGTGCTTAGGAAGCACAGAAATATGCCCTAGAAATATGTTCCCTGCTCTGTGCATCAATGTCCTGATACAGAAGGGCTCAGTTTGTGTTCTCAGGAGGGCAGTGCCTGGGGATGAGCCTGCGTGCAGAAGAGCCATCTCAGGATCAGACCCGTCATTACCTCTCTAAAATGAAGTGACACTTGAAGACCAAGTACCTATAGAGCCCTGTGAATGCTTGGGACTGGGACTCCCCCTTGGCTCAGAGAGTGCTTAGAAAGTCGTTTGATATCTCTGTATTTTAGCTTCCCTCCTAGGTTTGAGGGACCCAAAGTGCATTCACAGAACGCGTAATAAGAAGAGAAATGTGAACTGCTGCCATTGATCTCTGGTAATATCAAAGACAGTTGGTCACAGCACTGCAAATTCCCTTTTTTGGTGCCACAGATGCAGTGGTGAGCGAGACATGGCACAGCAGAAGCAGACACAGCGCTGGGAGGAGGTCTCGTGTCCCTCGTGCAGGCTCACGAAGGCCTTCAGAAGCAGGGGCTCTGTGGTAGTTAGACATTTAACAGTACCTGCCTGCTTTTATGGTCCAGACCTAGCATATATCCCAGTGAGGTCAGACTGGCCAGAAATCCTCCCATTATACTGATTTTTTCTATAGGAAATAGAGCTGCATCAGATAAAACTGTTCTATGTGAAAATACAGCTTACTGATGTTTCAGGAAGTGCTTTTTCCAAGATTTCTGGGAAAAAAAGGAAGCGGGGCAGGTGAGATGGTTGTTTCAGACTTGAAACAAAGCCCTTTTTTTTTTGATCAATAAAAATGTTCCCATGTTCTGACTTTTGTCCTGTTTGAGCTCCGAGCCAGCAGGAACCACTGTGGCCGCCTGACTGTGAAACCAGGCTGCAGAGCACGGCAGGAGCCTGCACTAGGGCTTGGAAAAGGCAAGGAGAGGAGGAGGAGGAAACCTGCCCACCGTTCTTTCCCGGAGCAGGCTGACTTGATGTGGGATTTCAGGCAGCTGCTGGTGCTGACACTTCATTAGTGCTCCTGGGGAAAGGAGCGAAGAGTGTCGAAGCAGAGCTGCCTTTCAGCTCTTACTTACCGGTCAGCACCAAAAATAGGGAAAGGATCTGCTTAGTCAAAATGGGCTTGCAAGGGCTGTGCAGTGCGCTCACTTTGATGACATTCTGGGGACAGTCTCCCTTTTCAACAGCCGGCCTGTCCTCTGGCACAGCACTTCAGATCCGACCAAGGAGCATCAAAAGGGTCAGGGTCCAGGTCGGTGTAATGCAAAATCACAGAGTGGCCGCGGTTGGAAGGGACCTCTGGAGAAGATCTGCTCAAGCCGGGTCACCTAGCGCAGGCTGCCCAGGGCTGTGTCCAGACAAGCTTTGAAGATCTCCAAGGATGGAGACCCCACAGCCTCTCTGGGCAACCGGTTCCAGAGTGACCACCCTCGTGGTAAAGAAGTGTTTGCTTCTGTTCAAGAGGAATTCCCTGAGTTTCAGTGTGCGCCCGTTGCCTCAGCGGGCCCCACTGAGAAGGGTCTGGCCTGGCCAGAAAAGACAGAAGCCGACAGGGGAGGCCAAATAGCCTGGCCGAACCCGCAGAGCCTGGCGTCGGTGCGTGCATTGAGCACAAGATCCGCGCCTGACACGACCCTTGCACTTCTGTTTCCGCAGGTACCGTGTGGTGGTGCCCTACCCGCCGCAGAGCGAGGCCGAGATCGAGCTGAAGGAAGGCGACATCGTGTTCGTGCACAAGAAGCGGGAGGACGGCTGGTACAAGGGGACGCTACAGAGGAACGGCAGGACGGGCCTCTTCCCCGGCAGCTTCGTGGAGAGCTTCTGAGGGGAGCCCTGCCAGACGGCGGGGCCTGCAGGGGAGACTCCAGAGCACAAGGAGAGACAGCAAAGGGAAACTTGACTGATAACCACTGCCATTTTTATTTCCAAAGACTCCCCCAGGCCCTTGGTCTGCAGCTTCGGAGACGCAGCGCCCCGCTGTGCTTCCGCAGCCGCGTGCGGTGCATACAGTGGTATGTTGAAGTAGTGCCTTCCACCGGGAATCACGGACTGAAAGGACGCCCGTTTGGACTGTACGTAACCCGAACTCCAGCTGTTAACCCTTTGTGTAAATTATAGAGAAAATATCTTTAAAAAAAAAAAAAGATTAAGAGGAAAGTTGTTATATTGCTGTAACTTATTTGTCAGAGCTGCAGTGTTCTTATTACTGGCCTATGCAAGATGGATTTGAGTGTTCACGGAGGTGTGCCAGGAAGCTCTTAAACTGGGATTTTGCTTTTCCTGAGGGCAAAAGAGGGAGGGGAGGGTGGAGAAAAACCCAGGTGAGATTTGTGCATCGTCATGCAAGAAAGAATGAAGAGTCCAAAACATTAGTGTCATGCTTTCTATATACCTCAAAGATATGCTGCGAGAGTTTGTCAGTAAACGTGTCAGTGCTCAGAGCCCCCCATCACCCGGTGTCCCGGTGTTATCGCGGGGAAGATCCCAGGGGAAGCTCGGCTCCCCCGTGCAGCTGCGGTTATCTGAGCAGAATCCCTTTTGCCCGTCTTCTGCCCTTCCTATGTGCAGCATGGATTTTTGTCCGTCACTATCGCTTTCCATTGCTTTTTTGTATGACGTACCTTTTTACTGTAAGAATTGTTATACTTTATATATATTCCTAATAGATCAGACATTTCCTCTTTTTCATACATCTGGTGCTATTTTTTTTAACTGTTAAAGATTCGGGTTTGGTTAAGCAGAGAGGCTGCAACGAGATTTGCATTAAACGTATGAGATTAGAAACGCACCTGAAGATCGAGATCAGACCGGCTGGTTCATGTTTTGTAGAGGAAAAAAAAAAAAGAAAAAACAGCAGAAAAACTGCTTGGTCAGTGATAAACATACCTGAAGGAGGATGCCTGTGCAATAAGCACACACTCACACTCCCACATGTATTTCTAGTGTTGGACGACCCACACTAAAGCACAGCACAGCTTTCTGACCAGAGAGTGATAATTACTCCAGAATTGGAAGTAATTCCCGGAGGAGTCATTTTAATTGACTTTTTCATGGCAATAAGAAGAACACTGCAGGTTCTAGTGCGCACAGGGACTGCGGAGATTTCCTCTGTCATTGCATCACAGAGACAAGAGCTGAGCTGCGACAGCTGTAATTATCATTACCGAAATGTGATTTCTCACTGTAGAAATGTACAGTTCTGGAGACTGTTCAGTTTCTAAACGTGATCAAGCTACAACACAAGAAGCATCAGGCAATATAAGCTTCCATCTACCAGGGACTTAAAGGTGCAATAAATGTAAAGCAAGTTCAGCCAGTTATTCATATCAAGGAGAGAAAAAAAAAAAGTGTAATTGTGAAAGTATTTAAAAAGAAATTAATTCTTGATGAATGAATTTTCTTAGCTGTATCTGTACCTTGCCTTTCCCAGGGGCTGGCTGTTTGCCAAAGCCAACATGTGGTGGTTGTTTAAAAGCGTGTCGGAGGCACTGTAACCTGGAGATGATCTTATTAAAAGGAAGAGGCCCGGTGGGTGAACATCATTACTGCGTTACCAGTATTTCATATGCGAAGGTGTAAGTTCTGTTCCCATTCGAGCCGTGTGTACTAGGACACGTCAGAACACATAGAAGTGAATGTTCCTATTTCAGTTCAGCTCTGTGACTTTGTTCTCTGTAAAATAAGTTTCTTCTTGCTGTCACATGTAACAAGCAGATCCCAGAAACACAGTCCATGGCCAAGCATAGCACCTTCAAGCAGGGAGGCATTATTTTCAGGGTGTTTCTTTTTATACTTAACGTTGCCGCATTTGTTCATATTCCAGATTGTAATGAGTCAGCCACTAAAAAGTTTAGTTACTGTTGAGAGGAAATTGCCTTTTTATAACCAATAAGAGATTGAAGAAATGTCTTCTGCAATGACTGGTTTGAGAATAGAGCCATATCTGTCCAGTTATTTGGGCCAAATCAGATTTGGTATCACTGCACCCCAAGCAGTAAACTGCACAGTTAGCGAGTTAGCAAAACCAAAATGTGTGTTACTGAGTCCAATAAAAAATTCTGGGTTAGATCTGTCAGAGACAGGGAGATTTTTCTGACAATTTACAGCGGTTAAAGTTCTCTTAAAATTCTGTTCGGGGAGTGAATTTACTACACTATGAAAAAGTGAAACAGGATGACGACTTGGTTGCTGCCTATCGTGTGTAACCAGATCTAAAATGCTTCCAGATTTCCATGTTTTAGTGCTTAACTCTAAGAGGACAAAAGTTGGTAGGGGAGAAGATAAAGGAAAACAAACGTGAAATTAATGCTTTAAGACTTTTTTTTTTTTATGCTGGGAGGATAATCATTTTTAATAGAAAGCAACCTTTCCACTCAAAACTCCTGTAAAGAAGAATCTTTAGCAGGGGGCTCTATTTTGATAGCAGCTGTTTCTGGCCCCTGTTTACTGCTGATTGTAATAGTTTGGGTTATTGAATAATCTTCTTGGACAAATCACTTCCATCCAAGCAGCACAAGTGCTGAACGTAACACAGAGCAGTGATACTAGAAGGTGCCCCAGTGCCATTTGGAAAGTCATGTCATGCAAAGGAAATGGGGATGAGGGAATGTTTTTGCCTCCTGCAACAGGGGGAAAAAGAAAGATATCCTTCTGGCGGCCTCCGTTTGTAAAATGTCAGGTTTGTTCTAGAAATGGGTTCAAGTAATTGAAGAAATCCTTTGAACTTTGCACAGCTCAGAAAATGATTTTGTTAAATATGAATGTTAATGTGATTTAGGAAATGTTGGCAGATACGAGTAAAAATGAACTACAATGACTGTGTTTCTGATTCTTTAAATAAAAGAAGCATTAAGGTAACTTGATTGAGATTTTTTTCCTTTATTGTTAGCAAAGTGACAGACATTGTAAGTGCCACTGAGATTCCTAAAGAAAATATGGAAAAATACCCTTTCCCAACCCTTTTCTTCTGAACAAACATATGTTTCCTTTATGTTCAGGCATAAGTCTCATGTAAGTATAAGACAGCTAAAGGCCGATCAGAAGACAGAATCTGTTTCTGCATTTTCTTTTGGCAGGCCTGTGTTTTTTTTTGAAATCTTGAGATATTTTTGGCCTGCTTTTCTGCACCCACAAGAGAAACAGGTGTTCTTCCTTTAGGTGGTTTGCCCTTGGCAGACATCTTGCTCCATCCCAGACATTGGTTTTCCTTGTCCTCACACAGGAGGCCCACCGAGATTCCTTACTCTTCCAAAAAGAGCCCATGCTGCCTCAAAGAGCAAACGTGGGATCCATTGCAGATGAGAGTCCCGGTGGGGAACACAAATCTCTAGCCCAAACACGGGCACCAAAGGGCTCCTAAGTGTGTTCTGAGGTGTAAGTGCCAGCTGCAGCCTGCCCAGAACGGTCCTAAGGAGATGCTAAGGCTGCCAGACTAAACAGACCAAGAAAGATGCGTGAAGAACCTAACTTCTGCTCAGACAGAAGTGCTGCAAGTCTGTAGGTCCACAGAAAGAGCAGAGGGTTTCACTCGTGCACCCGACTGCCTCGGTGATCCCACTGAGCAGCACAGCTACCTTTTACCACGGGGCCAGCAGAGCGCTGGGCCCTGCGCCAGCCCCGACAGGAGTCCTGGGCAGGTTTTAAAGGAAAAATAAAGGTCGTGAAGTCGCTCTGCGGCTCGAGTGCTATGCAGGGAGCAGAGCGACCTGGACACCACCTGCAGAGCGTCCTGGCTCCAGGCGCTCGTCCTGCCCTGGCTGTCCCAGGGGCTGCGGCGCGGCTGGCGTGTGCAAGGTGCAGCAAGCCTGCACCAAGACAAATAAATGAGCTGCAAGAACCGGTGAGCCAAGCGCTGAGAGCGGCTGGAAGTGCCTTCACATCCCGGCCTTTCATGTAGCTTTCCAAGTGGTCACATAAGTGTTTCCAATTACCGGAGGCTATCCTTCCCAAAAGCATTCACCACTCTTCGTTACTCCTCCTACCCTATCGGGACCCACTAGCTCCATGCAGCCGGTGTCCCTCAGTGTGGAGCAGACAGGGTGTCTGTCTGCCACCTAACCTCAGTCTTGGTCCCCTCACAGATAGAAATGGGCCTTACTGACATTAAAAACAGTGCCCTCCCAGACTGCATCATTGCCATGCGAGTGAAGCACTGAATCCTTGAGGCCAGCCCCATGTTCCCCGGGGATGCTCCAGGGAAGACCTGAGGGATCGGCGTGCGCGGCCCCATGCCTTCAGTCACCTCCTCGCTGTAGCTCCTCTCCACGGTGCGTTGGATTTGCCCTGCAGCCGCCCACTTGGAAATAAGCAGAGCAGACAGCAGGGGCAATTTATTAAGATTTTTTCCCCTTCCTTTCCCCAGATAATTGTCTGGGACCCACATTAATGGGAACATAAATTGACTGCCGCGGTGCTAAACGACAATCAAGCCTTGTTTGATGGAGCTGGGAAGGATCTTCTTCCAAGCACTGGCACCAAACAATCTAAATGCAAATTGCAAAATGTTTGGGGTAAGGAGGCTGCCTGGCTTCTGATGAAGTTATATGATAACGCACAGAGGGGAGAGAATTCCCTCTTGGCTCATAAGGGCTATCAAAATATGTGACAGTTAAACTGCGAGGCCAGTGTCTGCAGATTATTTTAATGGAGTAGGCGCTGTTAGTCAGTGAGGGTTTTCTTTTAACCAATCTTTTTTTAAAAAAATGCAGTATTTCTGCAGCATTTCAGCAATTCTCAGGCATCCAAGTAGTGTGGAAAATGACAGAGCAGCCCCTGTTTCAATCCGGTTACATCTGCAGCGCCTATCATGTCCTCTCCAGATGAAACACACTGCAGCAGCCTGGAGAGGCTGGGGAGCAAACAGGAAAATGTGTGCCATTTCCCTTGTAAGATTTGCTGTGAGTTTCTGTACAGCAGTGCGACCACAGCGACTAGTTGAAGGTGTGCTTAGCTTGCCCGAGCGCATTGTATGTTCATTGAGGGGAAGCACCATTTGCCTTCCTTATACAACAAAGGAATACAAGGAATATGGCAGCAAGATTTAACCCCACACTCTATTTTCATACAACCATTTATTGGAAAAGACCTTCGAGAGCATCGAGTCCAACTGTAAGCCCTTCAACACCACACGTGCTGAACCATGTCCTTAAGAGCCTCATCTATGTGTTTCTTGGACAGGGATGGGGATTCCACCACCTCCCTGGGGAGCCTCTTCCAAGGCTCCACCACTCTTTCCAGGTATACATTTTTCTGACCAAGACTTCCTTGGCACAACTTGAGGCCATTTCCTTGTGTTCTGTCGGTAGTTATTCTGGAGAAGATATTGGCCTCTGCCTCACTACAACCTCCTTTCAAGTAGTTGTAGAGAGCAATAAGGTCTCCCCGGAGCCTCCTGTTCTCCACACTAAATAACTCCAGCTCCTCCAGCTGCTCCTCAGAAGGTCTGCGCTCCAACCCCTTCACCAGCTTCATTGCCTTTTTTGTCCTTCCGTCAGCAAGATATGGATATGGAAGAATATATTCCGTGCATGCACCTCTGCTGCAGGAATGGCCCTTGGCAAGCTGACACACACTGCTGGGGAGCTCCCCACCCCACCAAGAAGGCAGCGGTAGTCCTAGCTCTTTAGTGCGCCCTGCAGAGCCAGGGCTTACAAAAGGTGAGCAAGACACATCATTTTAATTAAGGTAACCATGTTAAAAATTACTCTGGGGGTAGCATGGGTGCGAGAAGTTAGAGGAGAGATGGGGAGGAGTGAGCCCTCACAGCACAGAAGGAGCTCTCCACGGAGCAGATGGAGGCTATGTGGGGCAGCGAGTGCGTTCTGATGATGCTGAAGTCAAGATGAGGAAGTCTTTTCTCTGCTGCCTTCTTCTCCACCATCAGCCTGTCCTGCCGTGTGCTCTCCTCTGGGAGCCCTCTCTGGCCTTGCAGGTGGCTCAGGGAGGA
>JAWLRI010000540.1:1226154-1253153 GCA_034781795.1 Crypturellus tataupa | reverse complement strand
AGGAGAGGAGAGGAGAGGAGAGGAGAGGAGAGGAGAGGAGAGGAGAGGAGAGGAGAGGAGAGGAGAGGAGAGGAGGCTGCACTGGCGCCAGTGTCGGGCTGAAGGCACCTCCCAGGGAGGGAAACCCAGGATGGAGACGGAGGAGAGGGGTTTCCTCTTGCTGTGCTCTCACCTTCCAGCCAACGGTCCTGTCTACTAGCCCAGGGGTTTTGCTCCTGCTGAAATCCTTTCATGTAGTGCACTAAATCCACACTGCAGCAATAAGTAAAATTTGGTATTTACTCAAATTTGTTCATTTTCTTCTCTCAGGATCACTGCATACTTTTCGCAAAATAGTGCACCTCCCACAAAAGCTCCTCGGTTTTATTAGAAACAATCCATGAAAACAGCAGTAGGTTTGGGAATTACATACAAGTCTGGGGGATGACCCCTTCGCTGCAGATTTTGTGTGAACAACACTGCATTTTAAAAAAACGTGATGGATGAACTTCGGTGTCTCATTCTCACTGAGTGGGTGTAAATAATAAAAAGGAAAACTAACAGAACAGAACTTTTAGAAATCTGAGCCCTACCCTTGGTCTCATCTTTCATCTGTAAATTCAAACACTACTGTCTCATTTTTAATATATTTTGATAGAATAAATACAATGAATATTGAGAAGCAGTCAGAAAATACAGTAACCTGCCCAAGAGATTTTTTTTCTCTAAAAAGCTTGTGAGGAGGAAAAAAAAATCCAAAAAACTCCCTCCTTTAAACTCCAAAGACAAAACAAATACTGCTTTAATAACTCCATTTTAAAATATATTCCTGCTTCTGAGCCATCTTGATAGCCTCGTATGACCCTGCCAGACCTTTATCTCAGAGGTAGAGTTAGAGGCCCCTCTTGGGCCCGATGGCACAAGTTGAAGTTCTGGCAGCCACAGAAGAGCCCACGGGTTGCTAAAGTCAGAACAAATCACAGCCAGAGCTCTCCCCGCATCCACCGAGCTGGTTATGTTGTCACAGGCTACCAGGGTGGCCAAGCTTAAGAGCAGAAGACTGCTTCAACAGTAATTCTGCTTCAAAATACATTCCTGTTTCTGGGCCATCTCAATAGCCTCGAAACAGTCGATCACGGTCTGAAAACAGCCTAGGAAATTGTTATTTTTACTACTTTATCCTCTCTACTTAAGCACATTCTTACTTACGTCGCTTGCTAGCCATAGCTGACAAAAAATGAAAAGCAACATCTTTTGAGCGCACCCTAGTGAAAATATTGTTGAAGTCTCCTTTTTTGGTTTAAAACCATGAAAACATCCATACAGATCTCTCATTGTTTTGCTACCTTGGTGCTAAGACCTAAATTTTTTTTAAAAAGTGCTAAAGAATCAAAACCCTGGGTAGATGGCTTACTTGTCATGGAGTTACGTTTCTTCCTGAAGTGATTCACTCAATGTGAATTACACAAGTCTTCTAAAAAGTCTTAAAACCCCCCATTTTTCTATGGGGTACTTTCTTTTCTGCATAGAGACGTTGTGAGTGGTACAGAAACAGCTCTTGTTTCCTTTAAGGAGCAAAGAATTGGTTAAGTCCAGTCCCCTTACTTCATTTTTAAAGTCCGGTACGTTCCCTATGTGATTTCACAACGCATCTGTAAATATGGTCCCACTGCCAAACACGTTGGCAAAAAATGCAATACTGTCAACAACAGCAGATCAAGATAAAAATATTAATGCATCCTGGCCGTGTCTTCTCACGGCAATATTATTTAAAGGCACAGACACAAATGAGTATAGAAAATATATTATGGAAGGTACTATACAAACAACAACGAGACTTTAAAAATTGTCTTTAAACCATTTTATCTGAAGAATAAACCTATCAGTCAGAAGTGTTTGGTTAAAAAATGCATAGCTAAGTTAACTACAGTGAGACATGCAGGCTTTGATTTATGACCACTATTAATTCTTAGTGCTGAGGAGATATTTTTAGTTGTTCCTTTGCAATTCCTTGAGCTCAGTTTTACAGCTGGGCTGTGCTGTGCACTCGCATACCCAGCTGGCATCTGTGGGGTGTGTGGCATAGCCACATATACAAAATAATTACAGCAATTCCCATACCTACAGATGACTCCCTGCTACTTGAATGAGTTACCAGGACAAGAAGAAACCCCCTGTCTCTCCCAGGTCATTTTGTGCTACAATTGAAATAGCAAACTTTGCTGTTTCAGGTTTGCTGCCCTGCACAGCTACCTGCCCCAGTAACAATCACGGAGAGCTGTTACAAATAACATACATTTACATCTTCTCACTTAACATGAATGTTTATTCTGGTTTTAATGGTAAAGGTAGGAAATGAGGAAGAACAACAGAAACAGGCAAAACTAATGATGTGTCTTATTTCTCTCAAGTTAATATTTTATTTAAAAGTAGTCATACAAAACAAATTCAGAGAACTGCATCTTTTATAGAATGTTTTCAATTATTTTTAACTATTAGAAAGATAGAAACTATTTTAAACTTGCTTTAATCTGAATCACTTGAAGTTAAAACTTTTTGTAAAACTTAGCCTCTTGATGTGACTACAAAGTCTGAAGCACTAAGTTACAGATACTTTCCAAACTAAACTAGCAATGTCAGATAAACTAGCATGTAACAAAGCATCACCACAAAAATATTCGATAAATTTTAATTAGAAAGATTATATCAAAAAATTAGGTCAGTGCTTGTTTATAAGGATATAAATAAATCCTTGTAAGCAAAATCAGTAAGTAGTTGAATTATGTTAATAGTGGTATTAAATATTATTTAGTAGATTAACATACTGTGTCATATAAAAATAACTCTTTAGAAAGGTTATATTAGATATATATTCACTGACTACTTCTGGACTAGAATTCATATTATGAGTGAAACAATTTATGGCGCGGATATTTTGTTTTATAAAATGCATATAAACTGAATATAATTTGGCCACATATATGTAAAGCAAGTGCATAACAAAGCAGCTGTATAACAGAAAGTCCATGGAGATGCATTAACGTGACAGTAATCACAGCACCATATCCATACATACTTAAAATTTCTTCTCCTGTAGCCTGAGACATTTTCCAAATTCTTTCAGTAAAAAACAGCAACTCCTTCCCCTTCGCAAGTACACTGAATCCTTTCTTCTTTGCAAGAAATTATGACCATTTGTTTCTTCTATCATCAGTATTGTGTAAAGCTGGAAGTGAAAAACAAAACAAATGAAATACAACATACTTTGAAGAAATAAAGCGAAAGCAGAAGAAATAAATCTAGAAGTCCTCTAAAACTGAAGGTCATTGTGCTATAATATATGATTATCATTACTAAGGGTTACACTTTCACGTCTGAACCTTTAAAAAGCATTCTAACAGAAGGGAACTTAGTAACATCTATTGTAATACAACAAGTTTTGGCAAACCCACAAGACGGTCTGCTACCATACACCAAAACAAAAGTTAAATCTGACTTCTTGACATTTGTGAAATATGTGCACATGTGCAGCTTCTAAAATTTTTCATTTTTTAGCAGTTGTGCTTAATTTCTGCATCAAAAATCTTCTTTCAGCTGCAGCAAGCCATTAATCAAGAAAACGTTATCTCTAGTGAAGTTGTAATCTACCAAAAGGGAAAATATTTGCTTCTTTTCTTGTTTTATTTACGTTTTTTCCATTGAACTCAATAACCATATAGGAGGAAAATGGACATTTATTCTAAAGACTACTTTTAAATGCATTTCTAGAATTTTACCATTAACTAAAGCTTTTCTTTGAGGGGAAAAAGAGGGTGAAAAAAATTATATTGAGAAGAAATATCAGTATTTTCTGAAAAGGAAATGTCAAGTCATATTCATTACTCAGTGCAATTTTAGAGCCAATTTTACTAATCCCTCTTCTAAAAAATCTGTAACAGGAAGATATAACTATGTTTATGGGACAGCAGCAGACTGCTTCACGAAACTAACATATCCTACATTCAGAAGTTGCGTGCTGCATTCAAATACTATTTCTGGAATTCCCTGGGTGAGTTCCTCTCCCTCTCTAACTTCTCCCTCTCACTTTGTTCATGCACATTCACAACTTCTTCATCTCTGACATCAAAGCACAGGAGTTCAAGTCGGAAACCTTGGTCCCTTCATGGAAAAAGAAAAAATGTTCATAGAACACACGTGAATTATTTCAAAAGTAAATTTTAGAACCAGTGATTCAAATATGCTGATATTTTTTAACCTGCTTCTCCCCTTTTATCACGTAACAGAATATAAGCACATTGACATATTTTCTAGAAATCACTAAAATGTGTGTTTTAAAAATGAAGCATATTTTTTTATTGGTACCCCGATGACTAGCATGAGCACTTACTTTTTGCGGTCTTTGTCTTTCTTAAAGCTAATCGGTGTGGACACTAATGTCTGTGTTTGCAGTAATTCAGCAGCAGCTTTCTTCTTTACAAACAAAGCCATTTCATCTTCTAGACTTCTTCGGTTTCTCTCCAGTTTCAGTTTTTCCTCTTGGTGCAATCGCTTAAGGTGTTCAAATCTAGCTTGTATCTGTTGAGAGCAAGCACAAAGAGTGCATTTCCAACTACTTACACAAGGTGGTGATACCACAATATAAAAACACTACAATTAAAATAGTAACAGCTACTGAACTTGGGTTAAAAGTTACATGAAATGGCAGTTAAGAAGACCAAAAAAGAGTAATCCATAAAAACAACCAATTACAAAATGATAATTCTCATTTCGGATGCCAGGCTACTTCACATAAAGCAAGGGTGGACACCATGGAAATCACTAAGCAAGTTATTAGATTTACTATAGAATATATCCTCATCAGATCAAAAATAAACAGTCCTCCAGAAAGAAATGATTATCAACAAAATGATTGAAGCTCACAGAAATCACCTGATATAAATCACAGACAGAAGATACCGAGGAGTATCACAGGCCCTGCATAAAACTCAAATGAACCTACTGTGAACATGGCCAATTATTCTTCTTATTAGGCACCCTCACAGTGATAAGGACCAAATCTGATTTTATTCTCCACAAAGAGCACAGCAAACCTAACAGATCTAGAAAAACGAGCATTAAACCCTCTTCATATTTAAAACATGCATTCAAACACCTCACAGAACACTTACAACTTTGCTGGGAGACCGAGGTACAGAATTGGATGATAATAAATATATACAGTTTTCCAGTTTTAACCAACCCAGTGTGCGAATATAAATATGCATGACCATGCTAAAGTCTGGCAGGAAGTAGATGTGAAAATCCTGTTTTGCCAGTCCAGCTTGATAGCACCAAATCTTTTAACAATACATTCAGGATATGTTCCGCATTGCTAGTATTAGAAATATTTCGTATTAAACATGAACTTAGAAGGTGCAGTATGTTGAGATTTTTCAGTGGCTGCTAAAACACTTAGGCTATTTGGGAATAGGTAAGATGAAAAAAAGAAATCCTTCAACCTCTCAACACAAGAGCTGCACTTAATATTAAGTAACTGAAGCCGGAGGTCACACACAGCTACATGTCCCACTATGCTATCCACTACTGTCTTCCAAGACTTAATCCTTCTTCACTCTACAAGTGAGAAGAGCGTCAGTCACTCATGGGATGAGGGATGGAAGGCAGGAATCTCAGACAACAGCTGTCATGGTGCTTTTTTTTTTTTTAACCTTTGTCAGATAACTTATCTGTACAAAAACAAATTGCAACTTTATAATCTTATAATGACTAGTCCAGGGTAATCTGCAAACAATTGCAAAAATGTCATTTTTAGAAGTCCCGGTATATAGCCTTTTCTTCCAGCAGCCTTCCTCTGAAAAGCACAGAATCCCAGAAGTGTTTAGGTTGGAAGGGAGCTCTAGAGATGATCTAGTCCAACCGGCCCTGCTGCAGCAGGGACACCTAGGGCACGCGGCACAGGGTTGTGTTTGCAGTCTCTAAGAAATGAGACATAAATCACATGAATAAGACTACTGAAGTCCCACAAGCTAGTTTTGGAGACAGTGAATCAGACACCTACTGTGCAGACATGCGGTACCAATGGCTTTTAGCCTACTGAGAAAGGAAGGCTAAGAAAAACACAGGTTTGTTACTTATCACTCTCCTGCTACTCCATTTTTGGTCCCATCCACCAGATTGTCCCACCTATCCACCATCCCTTTAGACCACAAGCTCCCTTCTTCCAGAGGAGAATTATTTGCTTGCATCAAGCATTGTATAATCCACCTCTTCTTGACTCTAAGCACTACTGCCATTTAAATATTAGGAAATCGTAAATCTTGGCTTGCTGTGAATCTCCTACGTACTCAACTTAAGTGTTCCAAATCTCAGGGCACAAACTCCAGATAGACAGGAATGAATGCTTACTTCTTGCTCTGCTTCTTTCAATACTGTTTCTTTTTCCTTCACTCTCTGCACAAATGTTTGTCTCATCTCCTCCTCTTTCCTCTGCATCTCAACGTAGACTTCGTGCCGCTTCGCCTCATAGGCCTCCTGCAGACTGAAGTCCAAAAATGTAAACAAGTCTGCAGGATACTGGCTTGTCCACTGTGGAAAACCCAATCTGGTGCATTCATTAAACAATTTATATTAATCAGAAATATACACATCAGAAATATAAACATCTACAGTTTCCTACATAAAAAGTTATAAACAAACCTAACCAGAAGAAGGGACTTACCTTTGTAAGTTTTGTTTAAGTATATGACCTCGAATAATATTATTTAAACTAACAGTTTCCAAGAAATCTACATTTCAAACTACGGCATTTTAGGAATCTCAGCTTCTAAAATTCAGAGTTACAACTTTCTGCCTCCAATATGCGTAATCTTTTTCTTTAAGTAACTTGTTAACGAGACAATTAAATTGCCAGAAAAATCCCCAAGAATTTCCACATTGTGAAACCCCTGAACTTAAAATACAATGTTAAAAAAGTATCTGAACATTATAACAACACATTATTTCCATATGAAAAGGCAAAGAAATAAGATCTTAAAAATAAATACACCACTCCTTATATAATGTCAGAATCTAAACATGGCAGAGCTGTATAAATATATACCAAATGCCATTTCCTAAATATTTCGATAATTGAAAGATGGACTTACTTTCCAGCATTCATCAAAAACCTCAAGACTGCTTGTTTCTTTCTGAATCTCCTCTCACAAACACAATGAACTCCCTACTTACCATATTTATATTTGAGACTATATAAATGTAAATTAATCGAGGTCACTGAGCCAGCATCTGGCAACATAACAAAATGGCAAGTAATTAAAATCTTTATTTATAATTAATATCTTTATTTATATGTCTGTGCCTCTGTTTACCTTCCTTTTTTTAAAAAAATATTCAACTATACATTTCAATATGCAAAGCACTTGCATGCTGGAAAATGAAGAACTTTCATACCAAAGCTACCTCACAAATTGACAGATATGGTAATTTATTCAAATACTTCTTGTTATTGTTGCCACCACTATCACTGCAAATCTGTTTTGTTAGAAAAAGTTCTGCTTTTCTTTCTTGATTAGTACTTTGTCTTTTCATGGAAAAAAGAGTTCAGCTTGCACACAAATGTAACTCATATAGCAAAGAGCATATTAGCTTTAGAAAGCATACATCCTCAGAGATAAGATTTGTTTCAAAAAAAGTACAACTAATTTTTTTTAAGGTAGAAGCTTCCACAAGAACAGAATTTGTGGAACAGGACCAAACAATGTTTATAATTTAGAAAAAAACAAAAGAAATCTGTTCAGTATCTTGTAGGAAATAAGGCTTACAAAAGGATTGAGATAATGGTAGGGTTCACCCTTTATTACGGGCCTATTTCTGAGTCCCATTCTTCCCTTTACCATTTCCCAAATGCTGACCAGCATCCTCTCTAGATATCACCCTTGGTCAGCTACCTCATGCCTTTCACTGATGCAAAAACTATGTGACAAATATTTTAAAATGTACTGTATTTTAAATATATTTAGATACACTTAAAATGGAAATTTAAATATCTTATGAACATACATAGGTACATACACATAATATAATCACACCCCCTCACACACACTTTTGTTCCATTTTTTAAAGTCTTATCTTTAACTGCTTCTATTACCTCCAGAAATGGAAAAAATATGGAACAGAATATGCAAAAACTTGATGATTTAAGTAAACAATAGAGTGAAAACTCTCTGTCTCTTTTCTACTTAATTTTATGACAAGAAATTTTCCCAAATTTAAAGTTATTATTTATATTTAAAATAAAACCTAGAGAGAGAGGAGAATTATCTTGAAATTTCATGTTCAAACTTAAAATTTTGCAAGATTTCAAGGTCAGAGCCCCTTTCCTATCCCATCTTATCGGAGCTATACATCACGGTTAAACGAGTTCAGAAGACCAATCTTCTTCATCAGCCGTGAACTAAATTGGGTCAAGCCTAAAATTCCAGCTATCAAGTGAAGTGAGGGTAAGTTTCCACACAGGTATATTTAGTCACATTATCTTTACATTTAGGCAGCATATGCACAACAACAAAACTGCAGCGCAGGCTTTGCAAGTACTAGTAGCCTCACTACACACACTTTCAGGCCCTGTGACTGCTAGCATGCTGACTCAGGGACAAGAAAGCTGCCAAAGGCAACACCAGACTACGGTAACGCACTGCAATCCCACCTACTTTTCACTTTATGGACACCTTTAGACTCAAACTAAGCTAGTTTACCAGGATGAAGTAACAAAGGGCCTGTTTTGAAATTCACATCAGATTAACATTTCAGACATTGGATTTACTAAGTAATCAGACTTCATGTATAAAGAAGATAAAGTTTACTTACTTTTTCTCTTCCCTCTCTTGCACTGAAATGTTTTGAAAATCATGGGGACAAAGTAAAAACAAATTTCCCCTTTTATGTTTGCATATCAGCACCATAATAATCTGAAGATTCTTCCACTTTAAAGGGAGAGGGCATTTTACAGTTCATGAGAATTTAGGCTGACACTATCCTTTCAGCATAACTGCATACGCTGCAAACAGCAAAAGGCTTTTTACTTTAACCAAGGCCGGTTTCACTGCTCTTCATACAGCACATGAAGAAAGACAAGTGTACAGGTACTCTCACTCTTCTATGTCGGACCCCTAGAATTTTATACTTCATACTACTCCATTTGCAAAACTAAACAGTTAAAAGATAGTGATTTAAAATAATTTATTCCTACAGAGGTTCTGAATTAGGGGTGAGAAGGGATTTTGAAGAAAGCGTACACCTTACTAATCTATCACATACCTCATGGCAGCACTATCACCTACCTTTCTAGAGAAGCATAGGTGCGACATACAGTTTTTCTATCTGTGTAAGATATAGGACATGGATGCCTAAAAACAAAGAGCAAATCAAACAAGTTCTGTTCGTAAATAAACCCCTGATTTAACCAAATTCAACTCTTGGAGGAACTCTTGCATAATTGGGGCAATTTGATTTGTACCATTAGAATTCAACGAGACAGATATTTGAACATTTTATAATTTCTTCATTTAAATTAAAATCAAATCTGGAAATTACACAAAACTTTATGCATAACATTCCAAGATTACTTAAGATGTATCAGATCAAAAAAAAAAAAAAGTTAATTGGTGACAAGTATTTTTAGCACAGTTCATAGTTCCTTGACTCAGTGGTCTTCCAAAGTTGCTATATAGCAACACTTAGAATGTGGCATATCCAAACAGATGCCATTTTTCCACTAAAGACTTAGAAAAGAGGCATTTCAGATGGGGTTTAGTCTCACCATAAAGTTAAAATATTTGGATCAAATGCAAAAGTCTATGCTTGGTCAAATGATCTTCATTCCTAAAGTGACCTGTTAAGGAAAAGTTTTCATACTCTTTCAGATATGGTAGTTTCCGTTCTCAAATAGGGCAGCTACAACCACATCAATCTTCCTCTACATGTGAGCTTACTGATGGCCCTGAATTCTTCCTGTTTTCCCTCATTATACAGACTGGGAAATAAACATGTTTTTTTTCCTGAGAACTGTAAGTTCGGAATACACAATTTGGGGGAGAATTAAATCATAGAGTGATAATTCCAGGTGGGTGCATTCTGCAGCATTTCAAATAATTGAGAAGTTAATGATGAGCAAATCATGATTAAGAACCCAGAGAAGTAACTAGAAAATGAATAACATCACAGAATCCAAATGAACAAGTATACATATAAATATTAACCTTTCCCTATTTTCAACAGACCCTGGGCCTTCAGTTTTCTTCTTTGAAAGGAGGAATGTTCCCTTCAGAAACAAAAAAAAATAGATTAAAAAAAAAAGCCAAAATTTCCTGCTGCAAAGCAGCAATAATCCTCTCTTCCCTTGCAAAAGTCTAAACTTACTAGGCAAATAGAAGTTTGTTTTGACCTAAAGCCCTGCTGATGCCTAAACTCATATTCATCTGTGCCCCAAGTTTGTTCATTCTGAGTATCTCATCAAATATCTCTTGCTGATACTGGCATGGGTCCAGGAATGTGGCAATTTCTCCATTTAAAAGTCCTAATAGACCTAATTGAACCATCAACAATGCAAAACTAGACCATCCACAAAAAAGGTCTATCTCTGCACTGCAACATACTGCACAAAATGTACAAACCACCCTCCCAAATACTTTGCTGCCCATTGATCTCATCTAGAAAAATTTGCAGTAATATGCTTTCCAAACCTATGGTTGCTTGAAACTCTAATCATATGACTAACTATATGACTAAGTTTAGCCTTAGGTAGCGTTCCACTTATTCCCTTATACACCCAATGATGGATTCTTAATTTTTGAAATGTCTCATCACATTTAATTTTTAATCTGATATAGCATTTGGTCACATGCAATCTTTAGTTTCTTTTAGAAAACCCTACCACGCAACTTAACATGAGTTCTTTTCATGAAACAAAAAAGTTTGTATTTTGTTTTTTAAAGGTGTAAGAAAAAGATTCATTATGTTTATAACTGCCCAAGAAATTTAAATTATGCTAGTTATTATTTAATTGGTTATTCAATATAACTATATATTTTTTTTATAAAATCTCAATATAAACAAGGTTTCCTGAAGAAAGAGGACCTGGGACATGGTTTAGGAACACAGTTTAATAGGTGTAGCGTTGAGAGGCTTATGGTTGGACTCAGTGATCTGAAAGGTCTTTTCCAACCATAATGATTGTATGCCAACACTTCTATGCCAACAGAATTAATAGCTTGCATTTCTGTGGATGACATTTTATATTCTGGTAGTCTTGATCCAAAGAATGCAATGCCCCAAAATTCTGCCTATATCCTTACATCTTTTTAACTGTACCATTAGTGTCCCTCCATACTGCCTAAATACTCCTGACTTATGGGGAATATACTCCAAGTGCAGTAGCCTTAGGTACTTTCAGGTGGTTCACACATATTGACTGTCCTGCTCTAACAGATGAAACAAGCATCAAGCAGTTGGAAGAGAGTAGTTGGAAAAGAGGAGATTACAGAATCTGTAATAAAAGATTATGTGACCAGATACAAAAAAAGTAAATGTCTCCTGCAGAAAGCAGCTTTATTACATGTAAGTGTCTCTGTGCCTTTCCTTAACTTTCCTTTGGAATCCTCTATTAACCTTCTGTACAGTCTAACAAGGCATTTCTTGATCTGAAAAGTCAAGCTAGACATTTGGCATTATGGGAGACAAAGTGGTAATTTAACAATGTAATCAACAATTTTGGAAAAGTTTTTGCTTCAGATCCTTCTGAACTCCGACTCCAATTAAAAAAGTAAAAACAGCAAGCTAGTACGTGATTAAAGTTATTTAAAAGGCATAAAATGTATGTTTCTAAAGAAAATAAACATTATCCATAATGAAAATTAAAATACTTAGCTTTATTACAAAACAGTATTATTTTGGAAATATAACTAGTCTGTATGCCTTTACAAAACAGCATTATTTTGGAAATATAACTAGTCTGTATGCCTTTACAAGCTCTTATCTTGATGGACCAGTATGCAGAGTACGAGTGAGTGAGTGAGTGGAGATATACTTACTCTGCTACAAAAAAAAAATCCTTCTCCCCTGGAAAAACTCTTCTATGTACAAACTTTACTCCATATTGATAGAGGCAAATGTGAATGGAACAGACAGTGAGGCCCAGCACTGACCACAGACGCCCCTCACCTGACGGGTTTGTTCTCAGGGCTGGTGTCCCTGAAGCCCATCTCCTCCAGCCTGCAGCGTCTGTACAGCTCGTAGTGTCGGGCGTGAGTCTGTTCTCTTAAGTCTTCCATATTTGTGCAAATCAGCATCTCACGAAGTTTCACAAAGTCACAGTGGTTCTCATTTTCCACTGTTCAGTTAAAAGCAGGAGATTTGATTATTAGGGATAAGTAGCAAAATTGTTAAAATACATTTTGAAAAGCACTGGATTTTATTTATTTGTTAATTGAATATACTTTCTGCAAAAAAAGGAATACTTATATTCAGCCTCATTTTAATATTGATATACACATGCAAGTGCTAAATTTAAGAATTGGTGAGCATGACCCAATACTTCATGATTTTCTGTTTGAGTTGAATGATAAACTTCTTGGTTTTGGTTCTACATTCTAACCTTGAAAAAAAAATCTTTAGAATTTAGTACTGCTAGAGCTACTTCTACAATAGTACCTTATCCAAGTATTGCACATACCATCTCATAGCCTGATTCCAAAGATGTGCTCACGAAGCTACGAGTTACTGTATATCTCAAATATTAATTGTTAAATTCTTTAAACTGTTGATGCAAAATACAAACAATGTGGCACACTGGAAAACATAAGTCCTCCTTTTCAGTTTTGGTGATTTTTTTTATGTTAACAAAAAAAGTTAATTCTCAATAAAAAAATATATATAAAAAAAAGGAGAATTCATTTTCATTTACCTTGCACAATGCCCCAAGGGTACTGACGAGCTTTCACCATTTTGTTTCCAACTTTCACCTCTTCTGTACTCCCTACTACAGCAAACGGTAAATGTCCCTGTAAAAGTTACACCCATACAACTTTACCTCTTAGCATTCTTATGTAAGAAGAGCAAGTGAAATGGTTGGAAAAATGGGGGAAAAGAAAAATATCTTTTCAGGAAAATCCAAGGATTGTAGCCATAAAGCAGTTTAAGCTGAAAAAAAGATTCTAAGTAGATGAGTAGCTAATCAAGCTACTGATACAGAAGTCAAATTACCATGCAAAGCTGAACTGAGTGGTTGAGACAGCAAATGATGTGCTGTGATTCAGAGGGACAGTGACACACCGGAGAAATGGACTGGCAGGAATCTCACGATGTTCAGCAAAGGCAAATGTCAAGTCCTGCATGCTGGGAAGAATAATTCCATGCTCCAGGACAGGTTGGGGCCAACCTGCTGGAAACCAGCTTTGCAGATGGGCCCTGGTTGTCCTGGTGGACAGCAAGTTGAGCACAACCCAGCAATGTGCCTCTGCGGCAAGGGCAGCCAGCAGCACTCAGGGCTGAATTAGGAAGCGTCAGGAGAGGTTGAGGCCAGTGATCCTGCCTCTCTGCTCAGCCCTGAAGAGGCCACATCTGGAGCGCTGGGTCCAGCTCTGGGCTCCCCAGTACGGAAGACATATGGACACTCTAGGGCAAATCTAGCAAAGGACCTCAAGAAAATTAAGGAAGTGGAACATCTCAAATATGACAGGAGCCTGAGGGGACTGGGACTGTCTGGTCTGGAAGACAGGAGACATCAGGCACATGCTGAAATACAGGGAATTCAATTTAAATATAAGAACTTTTTATTGGGAGGGTGGTCAAGCACTGGAACAGGTTGCCCGGAGAGGCTGCTGAATATCCCTCCTTGGAGACAGTCAAAACTTGACTGGACATGGTCCTGAGCACCTTGCTCTAGGTGTCCCTGCTTGAGCAAGGGGGGTTGAGCTAGATGATCTCCAGAAGTCCCTCCGACCTTATTCTGTGATTTGGTGAGGTCCCTGCTTGCCAAGGCACAAGGGAGCTCTGAGGTTTCAGCAGAAGATCAGAAACATCCCCCTGCTCTTCAAAGCTCAGCACAATTACCACCGAGCGCACGAGGGTTGCCAAGTGACCAGAAACACAGCCTGGGTACTGTCTGGCTGACTCACAACTACTGTCCAAAAAAAATACCATTAACCAGAAAAAAAATCATTAGAACATGAAATAGGCCAAATTGCAGGAAAAAAAAAAAATAAAAAGAAAACTTCCTCACAGTAACAGACTATCTGCAAGTGATAGAGGTTGGGACTGCAGATCCAAATTCCTCTGCACACCAGGTCCTTCTCCCTGCTTTGAAACTGAAGATGAGAACATGTGCATACGAACAGCAAATTCAAACAGTGGGCTCAGAAGAAAGGCGAGTAGCTTCACGAGCCTAGTTTAAGCTGATAGATACTGCTAGGACAATCTGGAAGCCAAACAATTCCCTAAAAAAATAATGTGAGAATGCTATCTCACTTTTTATCCCCAAAGAAAATCTGGAAGGAAAACACAGATGGAAAAAAAGAAGACTAGCCATCTTTAAAAACAAATAAATAAATAAGTGAAAAACAGAGAAATGAGTGGCATGAATATCTTCCCTAACAGATGTAAGGTAGTATTCACTAAGGAAAAAAGCAAAGCCAATCTGTCTGTGCTAGGTATTATATACTGATTAACCACAAATTAGAATGATTTACTTTTCTGTTGTAAGGTAGGGAAAATAAGAAAAGTTTCCTAAAACACAAGGGATCAAGAGCAGAGGGATACAAGGACTTGTGAAGAAGGAACACAAGAACAAATGGGTTTTTCCTCAAGTATAAGACAGAGAAAAACAAACAGGTAGCTTGTTACAAATGCAAAACCACAAGCCTCAAAATAACCATGAAAGAGAAGAACTTAGCAATAAGGATGGTGCTTGAGAACAAAAATATTAATGCAATAGCCATTTACTTACATTCATGATGGCATTAATTTTAGAAACGGTTTCATCGTCAGTTGGAAACTGGTAGATCTGGACGCCATTAGTAACCAATTCACTCATGAGTTTGACCTTGAACCTCTGTAGCTCTGTCTTAGAAATGCTGTCTGCTTTGCCTATAATTGGTATAATGTTCACCTATTAATGACAGAAACACAGGAAAGACGTGAGGCTTCAGTTTTGAGGTGACAGTTTAAGCATTAAAATTTTTGGTACGAAGCTCTTTAAAACTTTCTCTTCTGTTGATAACTGATTGATTTCATAAGCAATCAAAGGAAGCTTCACACTCCCTGCAACATCTGCTCATTGGCATCACTGGCACAAAGTAACGCCACAGCGTCTAGTAAACTTGCTCAAAATTAACAGCTTTGAAAAATAAGGTCTCACACAGTGAGTAGTCAAAGAAAAGAGCAGCAGCACCTATTTACTAACTAAATGCCCCCAAAGACTATTTTTAACAGGGTTATAAGTATTTGCTTTATAGATTTGGGGGATATGGTTCAGACTTTATGTGAAAATCAGCGATTTAAATACACAAACCACAGGAAGCTGAAAGTACCACCGTGTCAGCCACTGTACCACTTTCTTGGCCACTGTACTTGACTTCCTTGCAGCTATATTAGCATCTTCTGCATCTCTCCACTCTTCCTCACAGCTCTTAGCCTACACCCTGATACAGCAGTACATTTCACCCCTAGCTGCACACAACAGAGGAACGATGAAGACTCAGGCATTATCTTTACTAGTTTTTACACTAAATATTCAGAATTCAAATCCAATCCTACTATGGCAAGTTGCCAGGAGTGATGACAATAACCTCGTATTTTAATTATACTCTGGCATCTCCTGCCTTCCTATCATCACTCCAAGATCCACATCTTTCAGAACATGATACAAAGAATTAATGGCCAAATATTTTAGCACCACAAACAGTCCTTCCAGATTTCAAGAGACAGTTTTTTTTTTTCCAGACTTCTTTGATGATAAATGCAAAAAGGAAAACAAAACCAAACAAAACCCATCACATGCATATTCTGTTTATTCTTCTGAATATTCTGTCTAAACATAAAAACCCAACCATGGAGTCTCATTAACTGATTTTTTGTTTTTTAAACCAACACAGTATGAAGAGTATTCCCAAAACACTGAAGTATGTCACAAGAGAAAAAAAGAAAAAGTAGTTAAATAGGCACTAAGTCACTCACAGAAATAATAAGCCTCTTGGAAAGGTAAATATTTATGCTGACGAATATTTGCAAGATAGATCATAGCCTATCATATCAATACTTCAGGAATATTTAATGAAAATTAAGTTTGTGCCTCCATCACTACAGTTCTATACAAAAGCTATAATGTTATAGTTGAATAAATATTCTATCAAATTTGGTAACATTAAAATGAAATAAACTTTTTTTTTTTAAATTAGCAGCACCTCAAAACTCTTTTATTTTCCCACCCCTATGGCTCTCTCCACACCAGTTTCCTTCAGTGTAAATACCTTACTTAAAACTAAAAAGCCCAACCCAGACAAGTGAACTGCAAGATTTAACAAGTTTTTTAAAGTATACCTTCTATCTGTAATTTAGGTTTCCCATTGTAAGGTTGAACAACAGACCCCTCAAACTTAAATTAACCTTCACTCAGCCTTAGGACCTCAACACAGAAGTTTCTCAAATAATAATTAACAGGAAAAGCATCACTTGAACAGTGAAACAGAAAAACCACTGAGGACAAAAGTAAAAAAGAAAAACAAAATCACCACAAACTGTGCTTATAGCTGTTTAAGGCTGATGTTAAATAAACTGTTGTATTAAAATCTAAAAACAATATTCCTCTGGCTTTAGAAGTAGGAAGAAGGAAAAGTTTGATTAATCTTTTAAATAACATTTATTTCTGCTTGCAACATCCAAGATTTACTTGAAGACTGTTATCTCAGTACTTCCATCCAAGAATGATTTTGGGCGACATGGAGACGGCGAAACAACACAAGAGAGGCACAGGAACCTTCCCGCAGGGCTCCAGGTTAGGTGTCCATAAATCCAACCTCTCCACAGAATCCCAGAATGGTTGAAGTCGGAAGGGACCTCTAGAGATCATCTAGTCCAACCCCCCTGCTCCAGCAGGGACACCTAGAGCACATGGCACAGGGTGGCATCCAGGCGGGTTTGGAAGATCTCCAGAGAAGGAGACTCCACGGCCTCTATGGGCAGCCTGTGCCAGGGCTCTGTCACCCTCACAGGAAAGAAGTTCTTCCTAATGTGGAGGCGGAACCTCCTGTGTTTCAATGTACACCCGTTACCCCTTGTCCTGTCACCAGCCACCACGGAGAAGAGGCTGGTCCCATCCTCTCTACAATCACCCGTCAGGTACTTGGACATGTTGATCAGATCTCCTCTCAATCTTTTCTTCTCCAGGCTAAACAGGCCCAGCTTGCTTAGTCTTTCCTCATACGATAGATGCTTCCATCCCTTAATCATCTTTGCGGTTCTACCCTGGACCTTCTCTAGAAGCTCCACATCCCTCTTGTACTGGGGAGCCCAGAACTGCACCCAATACTCCAGGTGCGGCCTCACCAGAGCTGAGCAAAGGGGCAGGATCCCCTCCCTCGACCTGCTGGCAACGCTCCTTCTGATGCAGCCAGGATCCCATTGGCCTTCTTGGCCAGGAGGGCACATTGCTGCCTCGTGGTTAAACTGTTGTCAGCCAGGACTCCCAAATCCCTCTCCATGGAGCTGCTTTCCAGCAGGTCAGCCCCTAATCTATACTGGTGCCTGGGGTTATTCCTACCCAGGTGCAGGACTCCACACTTGTCCTTGTTGAACCTCATAAGGTTCCTCTTTACCTCTGATCTTTGTAATCTGGCCCCGTCTTGCAGCAAATAGACATGACGAATGCATAGCACACAGTACATATTGCAGCTGATATAGGAAGCAGATACTGAAGAAAACATCTGATGTAGATTTATATGCTTGATAAAAGCCTACTGCTGTACCACCTTCTCTTTAGGGAATACTGTACTCAGGGAATTAACCAACAGCTTTCACATCCTGGAAAAGACCCCCAGGAGAACACAGTACTTAAAGCATCACACACACATTCCATAATTAGATGGAAACCAAACTAGAGTAAATGTATATATACTCATTTTTTATGAATATATATATATGTGTACATGGTATATATATGGGTATGATTGATAGCAAGATCAAACATGGAATCCACTGCAAATGGAGAGAACAACAAAGTTACATGCCATTTATGCTCTTTCTGGACCAAAGCAAAGCTCAAAATATTTAAAGGAGGTGGCTAGAAGCTAAAATGTCTACTCTTCAGGATGCTGCAACTCACGGACCTATTCATTCCTATTTTGGAAGGGATACACCACTCTTAAGGGAGTTCAGTCTTTACCAAAAAATTAACCAAGAAACTTGTTTAGTGGTTTAATCCAACCTGCAGCTTCACAGATCCCTTGGAGCAGCACAACATGCTGCAAGAGGCTGGCCAGTTCTCTCTTGTGAAGGTTCTCCAGCTGCCAGGGCAGATCACACAGTAATTTCAGAAACATTTTAGGCTGGCATAAATCAGCATCACAGCTGAAAGGAACCACCCTACTCTTCCCTACCAGCCCTGCTGCTCCTGCCCCTGCTCTGTGCTACTGAGAGAGCTGACTGCTTAAAGCCGTGCCACACTGCGCCTAATTCATCAACCAGCAAAATCACCAAGACACCTAATGTGCTCATCAGTCACCAAGCTGGAAGAGACGGCTGACCTGACACTCATCGTGAAGAAAAACCTCATGAACAAGGACAGGCAGAGAGGAAAATTTAGCAGGAAAGGCTCCACTAAAACACAGAGGAAATGGTAATATATTTACCAGAGACATACTGAAGTTTTCAAATTTCTCAGTATTTTAACAAATTTAAACCAAATGATATTGGTGGCCTTAAAATGAGTTAAACATTTAACTTCATCCATTGCACTAGCCTGATTTCAGAAGAAAAAAAATAAGAATTTGCTAAGTGTAAGTAATTACACCCAACACTGCTATTTTAAACAAATCAAGTCATGAAGGTTAAAACACTGACTGAGTCTATCTTAGAGAAAGCCACATGGGGAGAATTATTTTTCTTCATGGCACTTGCTTCTTCAGTTACCATAATAAACTTCTTCATAGTGCTACTAAACTGTTTCATATCCAAACAAATCCTGCTGACTTCCAGCAGCCCCAAACATTTGATATTGAAATAGAAATAAGCTTTATTTAAAAAAAAAAAAAAAAAAAAAAAACACTACAACACACTTAGAGGTTATTCTATCTAATCACAGTAAGATATTTAATTACAATAAGATTTTTAATGGTTTGTTACACAAAGAAAAATTTTATGCACTTTTTTTTTTAACTTGATGTGCTTTTTTTTTATCCTTGTCTTAAATGGGAGATATCCTCCTAGTCCTTTAACTTGTAAATAAACAGGTGATGAACTGCAAGCTACTTGCTGAGCCAACCTATTCTGAACTTGAGGTGTAATAAAAAAAAAAAACAGTAATAAAAACAAACAAGCCAAAGCCCCATACAAGCTTGCAGCCTCATAGAGCTGCAAGATACGACAGGATCTAGAAGCTGCAAGAGGCTTCAGAAAATATGACAAATTCTTACAACTCCATTTCAAAGTCTTACCTTACTGTCAAGGCTTTTCATGGTTAACAAATCCAGAGTTTTAAGGGAATGGCCTGTAGGTGAAATGAAATAGAGGCAGGCATGGATGCGGGTATCATGGTAGCTATGTAAAGAACGCCTAATTTTCAGTTCTTCCTGGAGATAGGCTTCAAACTGTGCATCTATATAATCCACTATTGGCTGATAGCTGGAAGAAATGAAATAAATTTCAACAACCAGAGATTAGCTACTCCTAAGCAGACCAAAACTTAGAAGGAAATTCCTGCCTTGCTGTTTTGTGGATTTTTGCTTACATCCCAACAGAATGCTCAACTATCTAAATAGCAGGAAAGAAAATTAAATGTACCGAATAATCTTAATTTCCAAGATGCTCCTTGAAGAACAAGAACTATGCAGTCGCTAAAATATTCCCTAGTTACTATCAGTGAAAAAGCTCTGTATAATTACTTATGCTTATTACTGATCTTCCCAATCAATGTTTTATAAACTTCTGCAATCAAGCTGTGCAACTAAAGAACTCTCAGAAATACAAGAAAAGAAATAACAAGTAATCACCACTGCCAAGAAATAGGGCTTCTTACATCTTCTGAAAATATAGTACTGAACACGAGAGAGCTCTTAACCAACAAACACATTGAAAAGGAAGAACACAAGAGAAGAATGAAAACGTGATTTGCAATATAAGTGTGGTTTAAGTATTCTTTATCTTGCTTAAAAACAGATTGTAATCTGTTCTCAATAAGAAAGTGTTGCTGGATGTATAAACAGCAGGTCCTTATTGTTCTGCTGTTGGATAAAATGTATAAATGAGATCAAAGGCAATGAAATCATAGAAGTAGTTGTTGCACATAAAACTAATACAGAAGAATTAAAGAACAACTCCTCACAATATAAAGAGTTTTACCACACATTAAAATCTGTGTCTGTATTAATATTTATTAACATCTCATTCATCAGAGTCACGAGAAAAAGCTATTTTCCAAATGTGTCACAAGCCACAGTCTCTTGATAATCTTAAAATGACTCTCTAACCTTCATTTCCATCTGTCATCACTTGCCTTTTGTTTAACACAGAGGATTACAAAATTTCTCTAGAATTAAGGTGGAAAAAACAACACTCACTGAAAAACTGTTCAGTATCTTAAAATCTTTGATTCATAAAAACAGAGACTTGAAAGACACTAAGTTACACCAGCTTTATCCTTCTGCATTTTAATGCAGCTGTTCAAAACATAGAAGTCTTCAAAAATATACATGATCTTTCTACCAGTTTAAAGTTTTTAATATGTTCCACTTAATTTTCTAAAATCTGCGTAGATCTACTTTATACAATATTTATACTTATGTTTATCTGTTTAGAAGTCCCTTATTGGCCTTCTTCCTGTTTCCCCCACACTCTCCAAAAGAAATTCCAGTGACAGTTACATATTTTATCAACATACATTTGTAAAAGCTTATAATATAAAAAAGGGGGCAAGGTTGAAAGTGATTTCTCCAATCACTTCCAAGATAAGAAAATCATGTCTGATTTGGTACACTGAGAAAACACATAACCAATTTAGAACATATTTTAAAAAATTACTGCAAAATCCAAAAAAAGAAAAACAGCCTACAGTTGAATTGCAATTGAAGACTAAAATCTTGTAATATCACAACAGCTACACACCACTTACCTATCTTCTTTGTTTATCTGGTCCCCAAATCCCACTGTGTTTACAATGGTTAATTTCAAATGAACGTTGCTTTCCTGCAGGTCATATGTCCGGGCTCTAAGTCTTACATTTGGCTGAAAATGTGTTGACACGGGGTCATCAAAAGTGGTGTTAAACAAGCTGTCTATCAAGGTTGATTTCCCAGTTCCAGTTTCCCCTAAAATTAAAAAGGGATAAGCAAGGGGTAAGCATGTAACTGATAAACATAGAAATACTTCAGTATTGTTCTCTTGGGCTTTAGGATTTTTTGATCCAAAATTCTTTGTTAAGAGTAAAAATAGTGTGTGTTTCCTACAGTAAAAAAATGTGTATGCCCCATTTTACTCAAAAGATTCATAAATCAAAAAACACATGGCACCCATCCTTGACATTTTTGATCTTCACATTAGGTGCTAAAAATATGGAAAGAAAATAGTGTGTATGTGTGCATGTGAGTGAAACAAAGCCAGAGGTACAGTTTGCAGTCAGAGCCTTAAGACCTCTAGGTACTACTTACCAATACAAAGGATGTTGAAGCTGAAGCCCTGTTTGATGCATTTGTTAACCAGCTGATCTGGTAAACTGTCAAAGCCAACATGACCAGAGAGAGGTAAGGATCGACAGCCACCATTTTGCTATGGAAAAAAACATTAAAAATACTTTAGAGAAGGGAGTTGCAATCAAAAGGGTGGCAAAGCAATTAGCAACAGCAACCAAGCAATTTTATCGGTATTTATAACACATTCCTTATGATTTATATGAAATTAAGAAAAGCAAAACTATGTATAACAAGTTTCTGACTTTCTGTAGATAACTGGATATACACACTGCTTACAAACAGTACTTATCACCCTCTTTTTGTCTTGCCTAGGACTTGTTTGGGACTACAGTCTGCACTGACTCTCCTTTTAGACTAAAGTAACACCAGCAAGGTGTACTGAGAAAACCAGGACTACAGCTGCTGTTCCTGCACTAGCTCAGTGGAAAATGAGTATATTAGAGTCCTCATAGCCATCAACTCAGTAACTTCCACTTACAAAAAATTAATTAACATTCCTCTTACAAGTTTGCTGTTTTTTGAAATGAAAATGAAAAATAACTAGATTTTCCACAGTTACACTGACTGCTTATAAATTTGACAAAATTTCTCTGTAAAACAGACACTAAGGAATAACAAACAACCTGCAGGACAGTCAGCTGCCTCCTTTGCGTCTAGCTTAGCAAAATATGGCTTCATGTACAACACAAAAGACATCTAGCTATATCACTGGTCAAAAGTTTGTATCAGAGCCTTAGATGTTTAATTTGTTTGCATTTCTGAACTGATGGTAAAGAAGTTTACGGGTGAATATCCGGAAACAGAGGGCCAGTTTCTGAAATAGACATTTATGCAGTTGTCAAGGTATTCTGAGACATCTCAAATTTGCTCTTTTAACAACAGTATATTTCCTCTTTCTTCAGTATGTGAAAATTAATTTGATGAAACTACACAGTTTCAGGTGAAAACTGAAAGTGCCTTTTTCTGGAAGCATAAACAGGTAAAAGTACATGGCAATCCCCACGTCATTGCAGACACAAGGCAGAAAAGCTGTGGCATTGCTGCAAGACCGGGCTGCAGGGTGCAGTACTTGGGAATACTTCCCGATATAGCAACTGTGTTTGTGTGCACAGCTTTGCACAGCACTGTCACAGGGCAGCCAGGGGGAAAGACTAGAAGAGCAAGAACATGAATCTCTTGCTGTGATCCAGCATCGTAATCACCAGGTGAATCTTTCTCCTTTTTGCCAAGAGTCAATGACATGGCAAAAACAAAAACTAACAATCTGTCCCAAAATGCATCACACTCTCATCACCTTAATATAAACTGACACTGGAACTGTCAGGGAGAAAACATATGTAACCATATAGTTATGGTCATGAGGACGTGCTCTAAAAGCAATGCCTTGTCACAGTGTTCGCTGAAAGAGAAGATTGCTGAGCTGAAGGATGATCAGAGAAGGGTAATTCAGAGTCTTGAAAAATCAGCTTTACAAACATGAAAGAGCTTGCATTATTTAAATTAGCCCAGGGAAAGGACCAGAGTTGACCTGATTACAGTATTTACAGCAAGATCTCTCGTACCACAGAAAAAAAAAGAAAACAAACAAAAAGTCTATACAAATAGTAAAATTTGGAGAGAAACCAGAAGACACTGAAATTTATTTAATTCTACTTTTTTTAAAAAAAATCTCTTTTAAGAATTTTCACTGGTATCAAATTGTCCAAATAGTTTGTTGTCCTAAGATAACTGATTTCTCAGGAATAATTTCAAAGGATTGCAGTAAAAAAATCTTTATTGAAACTGGAAATCTTTCTAGAAGTATTGTGCAGTTAAAGTGAAGGCAAAGTCTTTAGCTAAGCTGATCTTGAAAAAATATTTCCTTCTGCATTTATACTTTTGCTGTCCATGTCAGCAAACATTACAGGATTGAACCAAAATCTGCTTTTGAGACTTGCCTCCTTCTAGACCCCTCCAAGTTCCTTACAAAGGAACAAACTTGTATATCTGATAATTTGAGAAAAATTGGAACACTTCATACAAAAGCAATGAGCAAAAAAAAAATTACTTATGAAATTTTCAAAGACATTGTGCATCTCTCCCTCAGTGCCAGCACTTCACGAAGCATTCACTGTGCTCAACTTTTAATAGCTTATCAAATATGCAGAGACCTTAAATCCAGAAAAACAATTGCATGATACCTGCATTCCTAATACTTTTCAAAGACATAACAACAAATGGTTGAAAAAAAGCAAGTTACTACTTTATTGCTGCTTCAGGAAAAGGGTGACAGCCCCAAAACCAGCAAATGTGAAATGTGCTACAAGCAGTTAAGTCACCACCCCACTGTGGTGCCTTTTCAAGCTGATACTGGTTGGGTGGAGCACCTGAGTAATGCCCTGAAGACAACATTTCATCCAATTTTATTCAGTGAACAACTAACTCAAGGCTTGTAATCTCAACACTATTAGGATTTAGGTCACTGAATACTTCCTATTTCTCATCCCTGCTTTAAAATTAATGATCTCACCAGAATAGCACAAAATTCCAACAGCTTGAGATGGCTCCAATCAGATGTCACTCCTTCCCTCCCCATTTTTAAAGGGTTTGTAGCAAAACTTCCATAGAGCTCCATTTGGGTTTCTAGCTCGTTCAGTTAATCACAAATATATTGGTCCTATGAAACAGTCTTGCCCATTAAAACCGCAGCATGCAAAGAGGACGACATTGCTCGAGACGTCGGTGACACTTCATTTTGCAGAACCTTTGGTCACACCACAGCAAGCGCCAGGCCTCAACCTACAGCAGTCCCTCTCCTCAGGTCTCCTGCAGAACCGGCCTTGCAGTCCCGAAAAGCGACTCGCTGGCCGGGCAGTGAGCACAGGGGGCTGGAGGGCACCCCGGAGGGAACAACACGGCCGCTGCCCCCACACGGACCCTGCTGCGAGGGTCCTGCCAGGCCTGAATGCCGCTCGGAGGCTGGGAGTGAGCCACGAGGACAGCAGAGAACCTGCCACGTAGCCAGGAGCAAGAGGGGACCCCTTCAGAGCACCGAGCTTCCCACCGAAACGAGCAAGCACGGACATTCATTCAAGCACAAAACCTATTTCAACTTCCAGTACCACCAAATCGCAATACTCTGCACCTCTCCTGCTACAATCAATTACTTCTAGATAACCAAAGAGGCATTTAATGCAGTAAATGTAGAAGGCTACCATTAATGCATGAGCAAAGTAGATAGCTAGATTAATTCTGGAAGTGAATAGGAAAACATTTTATATTTTGGAGGGTCAAAATATTAAAGGTAGATGCATGGATGTATGCACAGATTGCATTGAGATCTAGCTATATAGAAATATGTATGAAAGAGAGACAGAGAACAAATAGGCAAAATGGAGAGAATGGAGAGGAAGCCTTGGTAAGATAACACAGAAGAAAGCGAAAATATGAGAAGGAGATAGAAAAAAATGAAGGAAATACAAGTTCATGAAGATGCTGAGTAAGAATGGTAATACAGTACAGGTTACATGGAATTAATACATGAGTCTCGTCCATAAAAAGAAAAACAACATATAGAAGTATGGGCCAAAACTTTCAATCAAGCTGGGTCTGATGACAGTGATCACCTGCTGCTACACTGAAAGAAAATGTGGCTTGGGAGTCTATGGAGGAAGACCCATATAGCTTCAAGGAAAGGGGACAAGCGCAAACAGCAACACAAATAAAGCAAGAGAAATCTGGTGCTGCCCTCTGAGATGACCTTGGAACAGAAAAACACGAGCGTGGGTATCTGCGCGGACAGCAAAACGGCGGTGACTTCCAGGAATCTGCACTTGGTGGGCTGTGCCGGGCAAGCCTGGCGGCCGCAGCCCCAGCAGCAGGGCCGACGCTCGGGCCCCTCCTTGTCTCCATGAGGAGGCCGTGCCGGTGCCAGATGCCAGCAGGGCCGCTGCTACCAGCAGCCTCTTGGACTACAGCAGGGGTTTTCTTTCCTCCTTCCCCATCAGTCAATAACCGGCATTGTGTGCGGCCGTGCGGGGGCAGGCGCTGCCACGGCCTTCCCACAAGTCACATATTCAGAAAGCAGAAGCACTTTGCATCGCCCGGTTGTGAACAGATTTATTACATGAGTTCGGGCTGCGTGCTCATGAGGATGTGCCATCTCTTTTGCGAGACAACTGAAAAGAAAACCCTTCCCCAAATACACTAAGATACGCTTTGATCACTGCACAGGGTTTCTCCAGCCAGCAAACACTCCTTGGTGTCGCACTTCATTACTTACAAACCTGTCACAGAGGTAGCCGCCCCACCACAGCACCGCGCTAAACCTGTGTCCACCCCGTGCTGAACTCGGCACCGCTCGCTGCCCGCTGCAGCGCTGGAGCCTCCACTCTGCTCATGCTGGTTTACGGCGTCCCGTCCCGTCCCGCTCGCTCGCTCGGCACCAACGTCGCCCCTTCATGCCCCGTCACAGCCGCTCGCGGCGGCCCAGGGCCTCCAGCGCTGCCCCAACAGGCGACTCTTTCAGCGGGGCCCTCAAAGCGACGCCTGTTTCCCGCTCCGTCCCGCTGCATCCGGCACGGAGCTGCATCCCACAGGAAGCGCTTCAGTGCGGAAAAGCTGCTTTTTTATTGTTTTATGAAGAGTGGTTGTTGCTTCCCTCGTTGGAAGGTCGCGGGGCACCTCCGCGCACGGCCCCGCTGGCGTAACCGAGAAGCAAGGCACGAATCACCACGGACAGGTAATTCATCTGTCCGTCTGTCCGTCCCTTTTCCCGCTGTCAGAAAATAGTAAAAAAGCAGCTAACCGTACGGTCAGAGCGGTGACTTCTCACCTGGGCAAAACCAATCCCCCCGCGCCGGGTCACTCCGGGAGCCTTCCCGCCGGCCCAGGGGCACAAAACCCACGTAGGACACGAGCCACGGCTGCTCCTCCCCCTCGCAGAGTGCCCAGCACCGCGCGGACGGGGGGACCGTTAACGGTTAACCGTCGGCGCCCCCGCCCAGCGCCCCACCCGCCACCGGGGCAACTCACCGGCTGCCGCGCGCCGTGGGGGGCGGCCATGGCGCGGGACGCGGGGGGCTCTGCGGC
>JAWLRI010000540.1:1186738-1223900 GCA_034781795.1 Crypturellus tataupa | reverse complement strand
GGGGGAAAGGAAAACGCCAGTTTTTCTCTACTCTTATATTTTCATCCGGTACTATAAACTACCCAGGAACAGCTGGCTCTTGAAGAACACCTCAGCAGTATGCAAGTGTGCTTTTAAAGTCTCTTTCTAACAGCAATACCACTTGGCATGGTGTGGAGTTGGGTACCCAAAATGAAATGGTAGATGAACGGTTTCCTGCAGGAATCCTAGTTCCAGAGTCCAGCGGAGACTTGAACCTGTGTTGACTTTATGCATTGAAAATTGCCCAATTGGACATAACCTGTATTAAAAAAAATGCACTGCAATGAATAGAGTTAAACATGCAGAAGTCTCTGCTGTCTGAGGTACTACTGAACTTGCTTGTCTCTGTTGGAATACTAATACACGATAATGTAAGCAAAGAGTCTTTTTATATATATTTGGTATCTTATGTTTTGTCGTAGGCAAAGCAATTTTATTTTAATCACTGTGAATTCTCAAGTGCCAGACCTAGCACAGTTTGATTTCCTGAAGTCTGGTCAGTTCTTGTTTATGTTGTTTGTACAACTCACTGCATTGAAAACCAGAAGGCTGTGTCGTGTGCGTTACGTGTGAATGTCGTTCTGTTTGTTTAGAGAAGAGCACAGAAACCCGTTGCATGAATCCTTCGTGAAGCTCCAGTGAGGTCCCGTAGCGCGGCAGTGCAGGTGTGTGCTCACTGGTAACTCGTGTTCCCATTTCCTTTGGCTGGCTTTGTGCAGAAAAACCCAAAGCACAGGAGGAGCAGGAGGCACACGGCTGCACCTCTAAACTCTGCCGCTGTTTGCCCAGCCTGCTGAGCTAACGCAGTATCAGACACGTCCCAGTTAATGACGGCAGTGGAGTCTGAGTTCCTTTAAACTGGTATTTCTAGAGGAGTAAATCAGCAGGACTTTGAACTGCTGGTTGACAGCCTAGTAAGTCTTAATCTGATTGATGAACCTGATTGATGATCTGTCCGCTAAAGCTTTCCGACCACTTGAATCTCGCTTCTCCGCTTCGAAGGTAGCAATTCCAGGGACGCCCAGGAGGCAGATCGGTATCCGAGCTCGCCGCTCCTTAGGAAGGAGGCATCGAGCTGAGCCTGCGTCCCCAACGCTGCCCAAGACAGACGCGCACCCGTGCGTCACCCAAGGTGCTGCCCATTTCAATTTCAGTTTTTTTATCAAAGCATGTTTCGAGTTGCACTTCCTCAGAGTGCGTGTGTATGTCTGTCGGGTAACTAACCAAAAACAGGCGGACTTTGATAGGTAAAAATCCCAATTTGACGCATTGACTGCGTTTATGCCACAAGCTCTAGGACTCTTCACAGGGAAACCGCTTCTGGGAGTTGTGCACTTTCAAAGCAGAAGCTGTTGCCATTGACTTACATTTAGTGCCAGAGGAAGGGGATTCACTGGTTTCAGATTTCCCATGCAGGTACATTTCCAATTTCTGCACTTTGTCTCAAATTCTAAGAAGCAACAGTATTTGCACAGGCGTGCAAGCAACACTTACCTGGTTCTGGAGAAAGTACAAGAAAAAACACACCAAAATTTCTGCGTAAGTGCTGGTCATTGCTTTTATGCAAAGATTAGAAATTATGCAGAGGTTCAGCTTTAGTTTATAATTTATAAGCTATAATATAAATGTCATGTGCCTTCATTTTAGGTTGGTTGCTACAAATGTGTTGGATACTGTCAGTCTCGCAAAGCACTTTTTGTCTTTATGTCTGTGGGACAGGACCAGAAATCTTCTCCCCACCCTTCCTGTTTAAGCTGTAAACTGGTACTACACCTGAGTGTCTGAAAAGGGAAAATAGTATACATGGCACTGCAGAGCTGATTCTTTGGTGACAGAGAAGAGAATTAAATGTCTTAAATGCTGTTCACTGCAGAAAATAAATAGCTTTTTACAGTTCTATAAAGGCATTTGCAGCTTGAGCCCTCTTCAGTGAGATGCTTCTCATTTGAGCGCATATTCCATGCCACTACTTCCAGACTCTGTTAAAGTAACTTTCTGCATTGGAAGTTCATAACTTTTTCATATTAAAAGTGTCACGTGTTGATCTCTTCACAGGCAAATAGCAAAGAATTGCACAAAAAACCTCAGTCTTGTCTAGCTGATGGGACTTGAGGAAATAATCTGCCAGTTGGATGCTTTGGGTTGTTGGAATATAGCACACTTTAGATTTTGAAAGACTAACTGGAGCACAGTTTTGTCTTACCTAATACAGTTGGACTGTATTAGGACTACTAGAATTTGGAAACTACTAAAAAGGTGCATCACTATAACTCATTATTTGAGCTACCAAAGTGAAAATCTTGCTCCATTCTAACCATTTCATCTTTAACTATCAATGGGACTTTGCCATGACCATTCAAAGGTCTTTGCAAGGTGTGCTGTAGTGATGCCAAGTCCGAAATACAAAAATTTCGACGGCTATTTGTGATATATTGACAAATAGCTAGGTAACCATTAATGTCTCTTTACGCTGTGGTACTGAAGCACTTTGTTTTCACTTTTGACTCATCACATTCCACACCGTTACTTTTTTATAATATGAGCTAAAACTTAAATTTTGTTTGGGGACAGGAGAAGCTTGATGCCCTGTTTCAGAATACTTACAGTCTGAAGGTACTATTGAGTCAGATATTTTGGATAAGTTGCCTAGAAATATGTGAATTTGAAATAAAATTGTTTGGTACAAAAAAAATGGAGCACTTACTAGTGTCTTTTTAATAGTTCACTTGAAGTTACTGGATGTGTTTATTCACCTTCTATGATAGTGTGTAATGCAGCAAGACTGTAATGTAAACATTAGATATCTTTTATTGTCTCTTACGCCTGAAATATTATAGAGGCCTGGAAGCCTGACTGTTTTTGTTAATACAACTTTTTATGGGTGACTGTCTGAATGCTTGGTTGAGTTAAGAATCTGTAAACTTTAGTTTTACTGAAATAAAAAGTGCCCATGAATTGTTCTTGCTTCAGTCTGCTGCTGTATAGCATGTACTTGGCCGCCACTTGCATATTGGCCCGAAAATAATGTTTTGTTTTGTTTTATCATGAAGTTGACTGATAACCATGTAACATTTCGGAAAGAAACTGGAAACAGTACAGTGGAGCTGTTCTTAGGACAGTAACATTTTTCTTTGGCAGCTACGCACTCAGTTCACTTCAAAGTAAATCAAGACAAGGCTGATCTTTTTTTAATGGCAAAGTAGGTCTAAATAAGGGCTTGGGAGAGTGGAGTTGCTAAAACTTAAAATATCATCCTGAGCCTGTTGCTACGCAGCTAGAAATCTCTGACTTTGGAAAGACTAATACTACTTGTGGTCACTGTGTAAAGGTCAATACCTAATTTAAAAAGTTCAGGAGTAGGGCTTTTTTTGTGCTGTAACTATAGCCAAGCAGCCTGTGTAAAGGGAAGAGTCACTCCTCGCTTCCACATGAGACAGGGATTTGGTATATCTTTTTTCTTTTTGAATTTGTTGCCTTACTAAGATACTAGAGACCCTTGTGCTGCCAGTGACTCCTCTGAGAGACATCCAGATTCCTCCTTGCGCTGAGAGAAGAGGCTTGGCTGTTACCGTCCTGCTTGATCTTCTGGCTGATCAGGGTGAAGACTCAAGTGAGAGGAGAAGGGAGCGGAAAATACCCTTGGAGGAGTGTGGGGCACCACGGCAAGTGGATGGGGTTATGGGGTAGTGGGGAAGGACTCGGGCGAGTAGGACAGCAGCCGATGTAGGCGATTGTCTAGCAATACAGAAAACTGCATCCAAGCACGAAACTCTTCTACAGAGTAATGATTGAGAGTTATGGCTTGCTGAAAACTCAAAAGTAAATTAATGTCTCATGTGAAATATATTAACTGGCATTCTTAACAACGTTCCTTGGTACAGCCAGCAGGGCTTGCAGCAGTGTAAACAGCTCCTCCGTGTTGAGTGTGCAGTAGGGACCGGCCATCCAACTTGTCCCACTTAACTTTAGGCTTCTCATTGGGAAATGGACCCCTCAGAACTGCAATTTACTTATTTTCCCATTGATTAGAAAGAACTGGGACTACAATCCTGGCTTAGTGAGCCTTGAGTGTACAGAGCTATGTGGATTATACCTGAACCTGAAGATGTCTGGAGATTACTCCTCAGAGGCTTCTTTTTCTGAAGAAAAAAAAATAAAAAATAAAATAAAAGGAAGTCGAGCCATGCATTTTGCCTTTTTTTAGTGGAGTTTCAAAACAAAAAATACCACATGGCATATTTTGCTATCTTCAGCTGACGTGGAGGGAAGGAGGAAGGTTTTGTCTGAATATTAGTGCTTGGAATAGGGACTGGCTCTTCAATTTGGTTTAAATTGTGAACAGCTTTGAAAAAAAAAAAAAAAAAAAAAAGACATGCCATTTTAATTTTTCACTGAGCAAAGCTACCAGGTTTTTATTTATTTGTTTTTATACAGCTGTTACTGTTCATATATAGAAATGTTTCCCCTTGTGTGATGAAAGCTGAAAAAATGGCATTTTGAAGTCTTACAAGGCTTTAAGCTTCTGGAGCCACATGGAAAAGTTACCTTAAAAGCAGGTCAAGGTGCAAACGCACTCTGTGTTCTTTCAACCAGATTACTGAGATACAGTGAGCTAATGGTGTCGTTGGTTTAAGGTATCTGCCGTTTTCTATAGAAAGCTCTACCCTCTCCTCCTCTAAATTACTTGCAAGCATGAAGAGAAGCTAACAAGCCGTATCAATCCATTTTAACATGCCCTGTATCGTGAACAGGCATTTTGCCAATCCACGGTAGGAATGTCAACAAGCAAGAACAGAACCAGGCAACAGATCGGTGTTTGTACATGTGTCCGCACGAATTAAGGCAAATAAATCATAGAAGCGTCTTGCTGCCAGTCTAAAGCAGACAACCTGTATAACAGAGGTACCAAACAATCCTTGTCCGCTGAAGAGAGACATCGGAAACTTCGTTTTAGACGTGTCTAATCACCAGAACAATTCAACTGTTTGGGTTTTATCTAGAGGTAGCCCTAAGTGCGGCTGCAGGAGTGGGAATTTCCTCAGCGCTTCTCCCCGAAGCTGGAAGGCAGCTGAGCTCCACCAGCCGTTTCGCTTTGAAGTTCTGTACAGCACATGAGAAACTGGCGGCAGAGAGCGAGCACGAATAAGAGACCTCTTTTTGAAAGGTCTTTTGTTTCGTTTTGTTCTTTTCTTAAAAGAAAAATTAAAGGATTCCTGCAATATGATGTGTTGGAGGCACCTCATACAAGGAGGTGCTGTGCCTGTTGTTACTTTGAATACAGAAAGATTAACTACCCAGGTTGAAGTGCCCTTTGTATATTTACCATAACTTTATGGAATATTAGCCTCAGAGTCCCAGAAGACACCTCTGTGTGTAGCCCTTGAACAAATGAAATTTATATTTGATATTACTTTCCCTTGCTACTTCTCACATAGCATCTTACACAAAGTATAGGCTATGCAGCTAACTCTGTATAAATGTTAATTTAGGAGAGTAAAATTAAAGGGGCCCAACTGGCTCTTGCGACTTCAACTCTCTTCTACAGTTAGAAGAGAGTTCTAACCAACCATTAGCCACCGTTTTTGAAGGTCTTCTGCCTTCCTTGCTGGAGCTGGCTAGAATAGACTCTGGACATCGTAGGTGCCACCATGTACTTGTGGCTGCACAGAGCAGGCTGTAGCAAAGGCTGTAGTAAAACTGGAGCCTTTTGAAGCTGAACATCTTCCCTTGAAGGGGAAGGAAGCAGAGGCAGTATTTCATTCTACCTGCTTGTTTCATTTATACAGATATTACACTTCCATATACACATGGCATGAACTGAACTATAGATGAAATCAGAGTTTTTAGGGAGGTTTTATATTTAAGTGGTGCCAAATGCTTTGCATTGCAAATATGGCTAATTGGAGTAGGTTAGTCATCTGTAGGCACCAATGGAACTCCGTTGGATCAACACCGAGCAGTTGCTACAGGAAACTGCTGCAGAGGGGATGCTGCAAAATTGCCGTGTCTTCTCTTAAGATCACTTGTTGAAGATGGTTTTCCATTGCATAGGAATTGCTCAGAATGAGTTGGTTGCACAGTGGGTACGTGCTTGCCGTAGGGTATCCCAAGGACATCTCTGAAGGGTTGTTTAGTACCTCATCGACAGCTGTCTGGGTGGTGAGAAGTATTACACTTCTTCTTCTGTAACCGGGAATTTTCACAGCCTCTAAGTTTGCTGCATCTTCCTGCAGCAAACTCAACTTCCTTTCAGCAAAATTTTTGTCTTTCATCCTCAGAAGAGATCTGCCTTCTTTGAAAAAAAAAAAAAAAAAAAGCATTATAACTGCAAACGCTTATGGCCACAGGTGTATAAATGCATGTAAGGGTATGTAAAAGAATATCTTAAAACAAGATTACTCTTTCAATTCATTGGGAAAGCACAAGCCAGCTTGTGTTTGATCTGGAAGACATGCACCAGGTTCCATGTACAACATGGGTTGTCAGCCCGTCTGCTCATTTACACTAACTTCCTTTCTAGTGGTCACTTCACAGGGAGAATTGGGGACAGATCAAGGAGAGGCTGGCCCAAAAGTTACCCACCTTTTAAAACATTTGGACTCCCTGCAATTTCAAATAGCATTAAGCAATATTGTTACCTAAAATCTTTAAAGTAACAATCTTAAAAACTGCTTGAAACAAAACATTTGAAATCCGGCTAAAATGATTTAATGTCCGAGAAAGGAACCTGGCCCCAACTTGGTCTATCCATACTCGTTGAAGTCAACATCTCGCACATTTTCAGCATCTGACCGCAAGGCTCCCTATGAGGCCTTAGCTGACAACTTGCGTTTACATCCTAGCTGGGCAATTTAGCAATCCCAAGACAATTACGGTAAATCTTCTTTTTTGTGTCTTCTACAGTACTATTTAAAAGCAATTTCAGAAAAAAACTCTCTGTTAAAAAATGACTTCTTGTTTCTTCTGTGAAAGAAAGGAGATACTGCTTCTCCTGTTGCCAAAATATAAAATGCAGGTACAAAATTGATGAACTATGAATTCTGAAAAAGGGCATTATTGCCATCTTCCTCTTTTACAATTGCCTTCTAAAAGTCTTTATATGTGAAGCAGATTTTACAGCAGCTCACCATAGTTGTTTGGGTTGCCTGTCTCAGTTTTACTTACATTTGGATAGGTTTACCCATTTTTACATTTTTCTACCCATTTTCCCAAGGTTTTTCCATTGTTACTGCACCTCAGCCCCAGCTCCCCTAGAAGCAAGACTGGACTTAAAAGTACACAAATGTGATGGAACATAACACTTTTGAGCTCAGGGGAGAAAAGGGACTTTGAGAAAGATGCATGGCGGGGATTCCTCTGTTTCAGGCTAGTTCAGGGTTCTCAGGAAGCATAGAGAAGTTTCCACCAGGCAGTCTACATGTTGATGCCTGTATGAACAGGAACAAGGACACCAAGGTCAGCGCATCACTTTTTTCCCTTCCTGATACACTCAGTTACAGCAATATCCCATACTTACTATGAGAACATCTCAATAATCATCTGACCAGGGGATAGGGATAAGGAAAAACACTGAGAAGGAGCAAAAGGGCTGGAGAGAAGGAATGGGCATCTGCATCTTGCTGCTAACATCGCCCCTGCAACTGCTGCAACTCAGGAAGCAGCTTTGGGCTCAAACTGAAGATACTTTTGCCATATTTTCCCTTATCCCTTCTTCCTCATCTTTTCATACTATTATAGATCATTAGTGCTGGCCACGTCTGAACATCTTTCACAGTGGATAAAAAGAAGCAGTGTAATTACCGTCTGCCCCACACATCAGATTTTCTCTCACTCTCTCCCTGGGGAAGAACTTAGAAACAGTGCAAGGGAAGAACTCCCGGGTGTTTTGATTTTTGCTTTACTTACTTTATACTACTGAAATTTTGTCTTCTTTTGTACCACAGCCCTAACTCTAAACCAGTTAAGAATCTCACGTGATCTGCTTTTTGATTTGGCAAATGTGAGGGAAAAAAGGCTATTCTTGCTACACAAGTTCCTATTTTCCATCTTAGCAGTGGTGGTGCCCTATCCATCCAAAGTATCACCAAATTTGCTACACACACTATTAACTTGCCTCCGATTCCCTTAGGAGATTGTTAAATATTACTGTAAAATATTATAAGCCTGAGGAAGGAGGAGGCACACAAGAGCAGTATGAGCTGTCCAAATTTGAACAGGAAGGGTGTGAATAAGTAGGAAATACAAACTTGTACTGTACCTAAAAAAAAAGAGCCTGGCCATATTATCTTTTTATATTCAATCCTACAAACTTAAATGTGGGATTCATGTGGGATTCAATATTTGCTAATTTTAGAGCCTTTGCGAAATATCTTTAAAAAGCCAAAGTTTCTTCACTCTTGTGAATAATTTTGCTTTTGCTACAGTGATCTCTTTTTTTTTTTTTTTGCCTTTTTTTTTCCTCCATCCCGTGGCTTATAGTGACAATGTGGCAATTCATGAACGCATGGATGACATTAAATGTCACAGTTAATTCTAGCCAGAATTGATGTAAAAGGTCTATTTGTGTTTGCTGGTTAAATTCTGCATCTAGCAGAAGGCATTTATTAGTTCTGCTGTTTGAATAATTGTTTCTTTAATGACACAGTAATGCTGTGTCTGATTGTGCACAGCAGCAGCAAAAAGACAGCTGAAGGAATTATAGTGCAAATTACAAATTGCAGTCTTACAGGAAGATAATCATAAAATTTCAGGGTTTGGGGGCTGAAAATTGCCTCATATTATTCTAATTTATGTACATTGCCTGTGGTTCACTCTGGAGCTATGATTAACTAAAACTTCCTTATGATTAACCTTAGCCACACTTTCTTTGTGTCAAGTGTGGGAATGTATTTGTGCTGTCAGGCATTTCCCAACTCATATTTTATTAGCAGCAGTGTTAGAATCCTGGCTGGGCAGGATCTGATGGACTAATGCAGCCATCATGAAGTTAAATGCCTGTATCAGTTACTCTCTTTAATCGTTTGTATAGTCAAAGGAGGGAACCAGGGATTTACTGAGGATAATTAATTTTAACCCAACATAAATTTTTAAGATAAGTGTTCTGTAGAGAGAGAGAATTCTCCATCCTTTTTACACCACAAACTATAGCACACCAAGTTATGGAAGAGCAGACCAGTTGCTAGACCACAGATTAAAGAATAAATTGAAGAAGGTACTCGATGCATTTCGTTCTCATAATTGCACATTGAGCCAAACATAGCTTCAAATAAGTCATATTAGGAGCACCGTACCTCCATGTTAATACCAGCTGCTCCTTCATGAACTGCCATTAAGCTCTATGACTCTAAGCTTAAGAACTGCTTGCAGTTCAGGACAAAAAGTATCTCACGTTTGGAAGCGCTACGATGCTTGAGAGGAAGTGTCCTGTGTTGGGACCCTGGCCATCAGCAAAACTGCTGACTAGCAAAACAGCTCCAGGAGGACTGAGGCGGTTTCATGAAAACCCCCTGGTTGGCCCAGAGATTGGGGGCTTGCATTGCCCCTGCGCAGGCCAACCTGGGCCTCTCCAGGGGCTCCTATGCCCGTTCCCTCTCCTACTCCTGACGCAGGGCATCTGCATCCTCTTACCCAGCACCCGCTGCCGTGTGCGGAAGGCTCCCAGCCTGCTCACCCACTGAAATCCAGCGCGCTACGGCATTCGGAGTGAACGTTGCCCAGCAGAGCGCTTCGGCATTCAGGGGTTTCGCTCCACGCCAGAGTGGAGAGCAGCCCCACAGGGGTTTATGAAAGCACCTCTTGATCTAGACAGCGGGAAGCATATAGGCACTGAAAGACACAAAGGGACGTGGTTCTTACTTGTTCTCTCCACAGCACGTTACACAGAGCTCACACACGTATGGAGAGTTTTGTTTTGGGGGACTGTCAATGAATTCGATATGACTGGCTGAACGAAAGTGGGGTTTTGTTTCTAACCCTGCAATCATTCTCATTTGATCTCAGGTCAAATCTGTTATATTTTTCTTTCATTTTCTCTTAGGAATTTAAGGAATTCTATACATAGTTGAGGGGCTTATCTCTTAGGCACTCTATACAAATTTAATGTATATTTTATTTGTAGAAGTTTGTGTTTGATACCAGAGGTTTGATATTTCCACGAGCAGATGAATTCACTGCTTTGCAATACTTTGCCCATGGATACTTCCAGCATACAGCAATGCTCATCTGCAGCCCTCTTGACAAACTGTGCAGGACTTGTCAATGCCAAACAACAAGGCAAAAAAGAACACCGATAGACAAAAATAAAACACAGGTAAACAAAACACTGACACTCCACAGTGTCTTCTCCAACCGGTGTGTCAAGCTCAAATTCTCTTGATCTCAGATTTTCAGAGAATGGGAGCACAGAGACCAGAACCAGCAAGTTAATCTCTACTAATACAACATTTAAAAGAAGCTCTGGTCAGACAGAAAGTAGTGAAAAATTAGCAAGGGGGAAGTGGTTAATTCAAATGAAATTTTTGTGGTTTTGACAAATAATGAAACCAGAAGTGGGCAAGGTTTTAAGAGAACTATAAAAGAGCTAAGTAAATGTATTTTAAAAGTTCCCTTTAAATTATTTGGAACAATCCTAGCACATGGGTGCCTGCTTTACCAGAATATGAATGATAACAACCCGATCTCCTTATTCTGCCAAGGTCTCTAAAGGCAGCTTTGAATTTACGAAGTGCTTGATTTACCATTTTTAAAAGAAAATCTCCATAGAAAGCATTCTGTTTTGAGTAATTTTGTATGTGTAGCAGCTTTTCTGTATTTCTTTTCATTCGTTCTTTACTAATTACATTTGTATTTGAAAAGGATCAGAGCTGGAGCTAATACTGCTCAAGAAAAACTCTTGTCACCTCCAATCAAATAGTTTATATTCAAATCTTCCAAGATGAACGTGGGGATTTTCTCATAGTTTTTATTGAAAGATACATAGCTAAGTCTCCTTTGCTGTGCTGGTCCAAAATTAATCTTTTCTACAGAACCTAGACTTCCCCCCAAAAAAACCCATTTGCAGGTTTAAGCTGTTCTCTTTACAAGCCTTGTTCAGACTGCAGAGAGTTGCCTCCCAGGTGAATACCTCAGTCTCAGTTACAGCACTGGTTTAGCAGCAGAGCTTGTTTGGTTGGTACGGCAGCACAAGCAGCAGTAACTGCGTTAGGTATTGCTGTGTTCTGAAGAATATCCTGCACAGCTACATTGACTGAAATAAGAGTGACCTTTCTGCAGAAAAATAGGTGCATTGAGCCAGCAGCAACACATACTCACAATATGTATTTCACTTTAATGGCATTTTTGAGCTTCTTCCTTATCTTCTTGAGCATTCACCTTGCAGATTGGACTCTGGTTTGCTCACATAAGGAGAGGCAGTAGCACAGCAAATTCATAGGAATGAGGAACGAGGGGAAAAAGAACAGCTATGAATAATTCTCTAACCAGATGGATTGCCTCAGACAGGTTTCAGAGGAAGAGCCAGCAGCCTACGTTTTTTTTAAACATGCCTGCTGGCTGCTCGAAACCTACATACCACACCGTGAGGGTGTAAACACTGTGCCCCCAAACCAACTGTTTTGCTTCTCTCTCAGGAAGCTCTACGGAAGAAAAGGCCGAGGCAGCCCTGTGAAGCGCACAGAAGAGTTGAGTTCTCAGAAGAGTTAAGTTCTCCTATGGCCAGGGAGCAGGCACTCCGTTGAGTTGCACAGCCATGGAGCACAATTCACAGAGCTTCCAGGCGCAGAAAAGCGACAGAGCTCTGACACCCTTCGGACTCACTGCCCCCGAAGGAGGAGGCACCGTCCTCTGCCACCCTCCCGCACCCCCAACACCAGGTGAAAGCCCCTGGCCTCCTCCAGCACCGAGTCTGGGGCTCACGGGATGGAGCGAGGAACGCACTGAAATTCCTGTGCTGACCCACAGGTAGCCCTGCCAAAACAGGTGAGCAGCTTCTGCCAGGCTAGCACTGATTCGCCATGCAGGCTGGGAGCCAGAGCTGATTCAAAGAAGGGACGAAGCTGCGTGGCTGCAAGAAGAAAGAGCGGGATTAGAGTAGGACCAGTAGAGGATGGGCAGACTCTGCCACTAGCAATCCTCATAAGTTCTGTGTAACTATACTCCTGTGATAATGCATGCTTTTGATGCACCTCAAACAGCATGTTATATAGCTCAGTTTCAATCTCTTTTATTGCCATTCCCAGTCTAATGATAGTTACTTTCTGTGCAGCTTGCAAAGTTACCTTAAGGCAGGAATTCACACAGACATATTTTGCAAGTGCAATTTCTGTGCCTTAAATTTGCATCACGCTCAGGGTAATGCTACAACATTTTCCATCTAGCCCAGCCGTTTCTGCCTTTGAGGACTTTTGTCTTCTTCTCCCCAACACAAGAGAAGCCACTGCCTTCCTGAGACCGGCACATGCTTCCAGTGCAACACTCAGCAAAAAGCACTCGGCAGAAGCATGACCTGATAAACAAGTAATTGTGTTACAGTACTGTAATCCGCAGGGTCAGTCCCCTAGGCGTGCTCAGACAGCAATAAGCACAAGGAGAGCAGCCAAATCAGAACAAAGCAGAGTGACGGCTTCCTAACTGTCTAAATGTGTTTGCTTTTAACTGACGACAATGGATCCTCGCTGGCCAGAACCTGCCCCTCCAGAAGAGCGGTTTAGCTGAAAACCAATCTCCTACTGCCCAGTGTCACTGCGACCAGAAGGATTTCTGTGCTAATATCTGTGCTTTAAAGTTGTTGTTTCTTTGCTTTGTCCTATGCCAAAACATTTCTATCCCCAGAATATGTGGGAAGCAAGCAAACAAGCAGCATTATGCCCTTTTAAACAGAGACACAGTGCCAAAACACACAGATTGGAAGGGCTCTGCTGAATTATATAGGGAAGAAAGGCCTTATGCTGACTGCCACACACACTCTTATGGTTTCCATCATACTAGTATGAAGATGCCACTGCAGACAGGTTATTCTTTCCAGAAATAAGCATTTTCATGTTAAGATTATTAACCTGATTCAAGGCTATCCAGTTCATGTGCAGATAAGGCTTTGGAGATAAGATATCCTGCCCTTAAGATTAGGGAATCTTTTTTTTCTTCTTTTTTTTTTGGGAGGGGGAGAGAGGTCAGGAATATTTACATTTCCCCCCCCACTGTACTAGTGCAGCACCTCTGCTGCTGGTGCATGAGGAGACGACCCAGAAGAAAGAGGAGCAGAGGTCCTGCTCTCTGGAGTTGTCCTGGGCGAGGGCTGCACTCAGGTGCCACTAATAAACAGCAGGTGGTCACAGGAAGAAACAGTGTTCTGATTGCTATGGATGTAAGTTATCTTATATATCTTAAATAGATACAAGACATCTAAATGGGAAAGTATTTTAAGTACTTTCTGCTTGCTTCAATGGAGGTCTCTCTCTCACCAGATTAAATGCTTCTCAAAACAAAAGGGTTTGACTTCCTTGCATTGGCTCTGGACACCTCCATCTGTGCACCACATATGCTGGGAGCCCCAGACAGATTCACTTTCCCTGCCAAAAAACAGGGCTTGGGCCCCAGGGACCCTCAGCAGAGAAGGTGAGCAACAGGGCCTGCCCGTTCAGGCTATTCTGTGCTATTTGCATCCCCCTTCTGCCCGCTCTCCTTTCCTTCCCACTGAGAAAGCGATTTGCCTGTGCAGCTGAGGGGAATTATTTCTGGTAGAAACTTCTTTTACTAGCTCATGCAGCTTCAGTAATACTGACACGTTTTGTGAATTGATGCTGAGTTTGAATTTGAAAAAAAAAAAAAAAAGGCTTTTTCAGGCTTTTTCTTTTTTTTTTCAAAATTAAATACATTTTAGCTTTTTGTTTTGGTAATTCCTTCATATTTACTTTCTAGGAAATTAAATAGACTAAAAATGCTCAAGATAGAGTAACATTGCATTTTAGGTCAAATCCAATGTTTAATTTATCCTGCAGTTGTTTTTCTCAGACCTTTTTATTTCACCAGACAGTTCTGAAATGACTCTGCTTCAATGCAATCCAAAATTATTCTTTTCCTCCTTACTTTTTTCTGAACTGGGATTCAAAATATCCTACTTCCAGATAACTTGAAACAAGTCCTGTTTTCAGAGAAGTTTTTTCATTAATGGTAATTTTATGTAGGGATTCTTAACTTTCTCTTGAAAGAAATGAAAGAATTTGTGATCTTCATCTCAGCAATGCTTAAATGCCAACAGGCAGAAAATACTGCTTATGATGAGGTCTGCAGAAAGGATGGCTACAGTATGTTGTATAAATCTGAGCCAGAAAGTAAAAGGACATGAAAGAAGATGAAGCATCTTTAGAAATGCATTCAAATAGTGCATTCAAAGCATTTTCCTTGTCAGTTTAAGAGCACTGAGTATTTGTTGTTCAGAAATCCTCAGGAAAGGAATTTTAGACATTCAAAGCCATGGCATTCCAGGCGGATTTAGTGTTTTGCTTACTTAAATCTTCAGTGAACATAGTCCCTGTGACTAAGTCTGGCACTCTGGGCTAAAGCCCTGTAGCTGTTTGCGAAGTCTGCTGATAAAGGACAACACCAGTATTTTCCTCACATGGCCTCTCCTGCTTTGGATAACTTTCCCCGTTATGGATTCCACTGCTAGAACACGACTCGAGGAATGGGCTTGTTCACTACTGTTCTGAAGGAGATGTTATTTTGTCCAGAGGAGCACATGGGAAATTAGTTTTAAACACCAGTGTGCACACTGAAGCTCCTTATGCTTGAGGAATGGTACAGATCACTTACCTTAGGATTATGGCACTCTCTTCAAAAAAAAAAAAAAAAAAAAAAAAGAGAGAATAATACCATGATAATGGTAAAAAAAAAATTACTTTGCTGATAATCATCACACCTAAATATCTAATGTGAAAGAAGAAAAAGTCTGTCGTTATCCAAAAGGATTTTACATCTGGGAGTGATTTCAAAAGCCAGCACATATGCCACAGATTTAAAAAGAAGCTAAACAAAGTAGACAGATGGTCAGCCACCAAATTAGATGCAATCAGAATATGGAAAAATAATTTATCATATTCCCTCCTCCCAGCAATGCATGTAGACAGTGGACTTGGCAAGCTGTTAATCTCATTTTCTGATGAGAGTTTACAATGGAACCTGGTTGGTCTTAATACTGCCAGATCCATCAGAACTTGTAGTTTTCAGCAGGCTTAGTCCTATCAGCCACTTTTTTGAGGTGCTAAGTGCTCTGATCTTTCTTAGCCATTTGCCTTCTCTTCTCCGTGCCCATGATTTCCCAGCGCAGTAAATCCAGCATGAGGGCTCCTAGGGTCAAACACATTGCAGCTGCAGTGCTGCAACAAGTGCTGATTTGGGCTAAGCTTTCGCTGCTGAGTCAGGTTTCCACAGATAGTTTTGCTTTGGTCAGTGTTGTACTGGCACAATTTCATACGAGATCTGGCATTGTTTATGCTCCGTCACCTATCATCTCCCACAGACACCTTGGAAACAGGGTAAATCTCACTCTTTCTAACCCAGTGGAACTGGGATCATTTACCCTTGCCTAACGCATGACATCTGGCCTGGAACCTGCCACATACAAAGCCAGTATGTGAAACCATGTTTTCCCCTGCATATATATATATACCTTATCACTAAGTGTCATAAACTTTTTTTTCCTCTGTTTTGGGTTTTGTTTTGTTCTTTTCACTTCCCAAGAAGGTTTCAGAACAAATCATTTAATCACAGCAGCACAGGGAATGGGATTTAGCAACAGAAGCAAGATGTGAGGTTAATGTAACTGTGAATGTAGGGAAAAAAATTCTCTCCATTTCTCTCCTCTTCCCTTCTCTTCCCTTCTCTCCTAGTTTCCACGAGGCTTCACCCAAGCCAGAGGCTCAATAAACCCCACTCCACGGTAGCTCCCACCACCTGCTCTGGCCCAGCTGCTCTTTGCCTGGCTGAAGGATGGAGCTGCCCTTGAGACCTGCCCTTGCTGCCGGCTCTGGCAGCTCCAGCTGCCCATGAGCAATCCGGGTGCAGTTAGGCAAGGCGACTGACTTGTTGACTCCTGCAGCTCACTGCTGCCCAAGGACGGAGAAGACCTGCCAGCTGCTTTCCCAATCCCCACTGCTCCCCAGCGCCTGCTTTCACCCTTTTCCTCACGGCAGCTCGCCCGGGCAATTTTCAGTGGGTGCAGTTCCCTACCCCAGATCTAGTGGAAGGGGAATCACTTTCTTTTTGCAGGGTAGTTCCCCACTATCTTCACAAGGTGACTCAACTCACAGCAGGATCAGGGAAACACCACTATCAGGACAAATAAATAGACCATGGCAAATACTCTGGAGACAGGGCAAGGAGGAAGAGGTGGGACTGCTGCTTTTGGCGCTACGGCTCTGCTAAAGAGGCTTAGCTGTTGTTGACCAACCTCATCTTTCACCTGGCCTCCACCTGCGAGCTACACTGGGTGCTAAAATCACTGCATAAGCAGTATCAGCGGCCCTTGCACTGGCTGCTAAATAAGGAAACCTTAAGCCAGAATTTAATACCGGGTCTGGGAAAGGTGAAAGAAAAACAGGCTGGTGATCACCCAAACGTGTCTGTCCCTCTCCTGCAGAGTACTACACCCATGCCACAGACAGCAGCTCTGCGGTAATGTTCAGGAAGCATTTCTGTGGGAAACTTCTTTTTTTTGCAAGGGGCAGGTTGGAAAGTTTCACAAAGTGCTGTGGCCACCAAAGACATTCCTCCTGCGGGGCCTTCAGAGAGATGCAGACTGCAGCCCCCGTGGTCTGTTTTACTCAGCTCTCTCACTGGAAACCCAGGAAGGAAAGATTTTGTCTTGCTTTGACATTTCCTTACATTGTTCCACCTCAGTGCCACTAAGCTGACAGCGATCGCCTAATTTCCACGGCAATACAAGCAACCACACTGCAGATCTGCAGCCCCACGGAGGGCGACAGCTTCTCGGGAGATCATTTTTGGCTCTTCCATTCCCCACCCCACTACAAAGGCACTGGAGACACCGGCTACAATGTGAGTGGTACCAAGAAGAGGAAAACCAGACAAACGCCTTCTGCAACGAGTGTCGCTGCCCTGAGTGGGCCAGGAGGAGCTTTACCTGCCCTTCCGTTGCCTTATTCCAGGTAAGTGCAAGAACTCTTCCTGCAGAGCAAGCAGCTTCTTCTCGCATGCAAAGGTTGACCAAGCTGACTGCGCAGCTCCCTCAGGGGACGAACCATGGATGCGCGAGAGGTGCTGGGAAAACAACAACATCCCTTTCTTTAAGTGGCATTTCTCAGCTGTCAAAGCTTGGCGGTGGCGCCTATGCAAGCAGAGGGCCCTGGTTTCTAGTTGCCAAAAGGTGGAGGATGAGCAGACAGCTCTGGGATGGGAGCGCGGGGAGGAGGAGGAGGAGGATGGGGAAGGCGCGGAGGGGCTGCCAGCACCAGGGTTCTCGCCCGGCTGGGCCTTACCGAGGAGCCGCTCCGTCAGGGTATGGTGCATCCTCTCTGCAGGGCCCTGGCCTGGTGATTTCAGAGATTGCAGTGAAGCTGCCAAAGGACAGACACAACAAACAAGCAGTTCCCCGGGATTTCCATTGCTTATCCTTCACTGACCTCCCCCAACTTGTTTATTGTCCCGTGGCAATGTTGTTATATATGACTAAAGGGTGGCCTTTTTGCAGGGCTGTCCCTTCTCTGCTATTTTAACCTCTCTTTTCATCCTCTTTTTTACTGTTCTTGGTCCAGGGAGGAACACGGCTAAGCTGAGGGGTGCACTGAGGGGCAGTGAGGCCCATGGCTCGACACGGCCACCAGGTGACCTGGCAGCAGGCAACACAGTGACAAGGCCTCCCGCACCCCATAGCAATGGCGGCACGGCAGGTCCTGCTTGCAGGCCCTGCAGGTCTACTCCCCAAATAGATCTGCCCACCCTGCAGTCAGCAGGGGCTTCTGCAGGGACTGCCCCGCTGATAGGCACCCCGGGACCATCAGAACGGTGCCCGCGGAGTAGCCAGGCGGTGAAGACTGGTGCGGGGCCGGGTGCGAGGCAGTGGGGCACTTCCCCGCGCCTCTGGGGCAGCTGCTGCTCTGAGCTCTCCAGCGCCAAACAGACAAAAACCTCCCTGCCTCAGCTGCCCCTGTGCCCTGGGCATCCCCGCGCCCCTGGCAGCCGCCTTGATGGACACCAAAAACTGCGCCGTTAAGGAAATAATTCCTCCTTTCCTTTTATTTTTAGCATCGGATGAGTTAATACTTGACTTGTGTTTTAACAGTCTTTTGGCAGGATCCTAACCTCTTTCCGGCAAAACAGCCTCACTCAGGGCTTTCCCTCTTCACTTGCGTGTCTGCAACCTCACCCAGGTCGGGCGCCGCACCAAGATACACCCTCATAGCCAGGGAATCGCCAAGTGATCAGTGCAGGTGCTGGAAAAGATAAAGTGCTCCTGCCTCATCCCAAGATAAGGGGGCTAAAAGGGTCTGCGCTTCTTGTAGACAGATTTTGAACATCTTACAGATCCTGCTGTCTGCATGGGGCCACAGGATGGAGTCCCAGCCAAAAGGAAAAGACCCCATCAGTCCCTCGCATACTATATACTTCCCTACATAGCCCAGGGAAAACAAAACAAAAAGACTTTTAGAGCAAAATATTCCCTCCAGTTTTCATTTCTGCAAGAGAGAGGTGGAAGTCTCTGAAGATAACCGTTTAAGCAAACGTGGACAGCTGCAGAGAACAATTTGCCAATATACGCTGGCCAATACGCCGGCTGCCCAGGCACACCTGCTCCCTGCAGGCCACGGAGCCGCACTAATGCACCGTGCCATGGAGCAAGGTGGTTCCCGCTTCTGCAAACTCCTGCTTAAAGCTATCAAAACACAGCTAAGAAAACTTGTCATAACCATTTCCTGCTTGGAGCAAGGCCCACAGCTTGATTTACTGAAGTTCCTTCCCTCTGGGATACTGCACACTCTATGAAACCTCCTCCTGATAAAAATAACTTGAGAAGATGGGAAATACTTGGAAGGGGGCACCTTTCCTGAATAGGGGAGCTAATGAGCAGGACAAAAGCCAGGAGAAACAGCTTGTCCCCTCTCTACTGTTAAGACACCAAAAGTGAAATTCAACTCGGAGCAGGTTGGGTTCCAGTCCCCGCTGTTGGCATGCATTTCCTTTTCCACAGGAATCTCACTGTAGAATGGCTGGGACAATTCTGTCCTCTGCCTAAAATGTAATCTTTAGCTTTTCTTTAGCATTTTCATCTTTAGCTTTTTCCCTATCTTATACTTGAGAAGGAATTGAGAAAATTTGTTTCCTAGTTGGTTTGTCATTCTTGATCAAGCCTAGTTGATCTCTTTTACTTATTCATTATTTGTCAGACCAGGAGAAATGAAAAGAAAGGAGAAGATAATTAAGCGCTACAGGTACCATACATCTCTGCTAAATTTTTCCAAACTTGGACAAGACGGTTATTGTATTTCGAGCCGCATGAAGAACAGCAGTGCGTGAGAATATATGAATTCCCACAGGCTTGCTTACCCATCTTTTTCTTACCCACTCCCAACACTTTCTATGGATGAATTTTAGTGTTTATGAAACCAGCTATCTTGACCAACTAAGTGTTTGCAAAACACATTTACTTTGTCAAAAGAAGAAGAGCATTTGGGAAGGGCAAAAAAAGTTTGTCAGCTTTCTGTCATCACAGGAGGATCGCAGAAAAAGCTGCTTTGGTTTCACAATGCCCTGCACAGACAAGTTCACATAGAAAATTCTGTGCAAAAGGTTTATCACCCCTGGAAATAGTTCCCTTTGGCTAAAGCATTGCAGGCAATCAAGAAAGCAGCATCAAGAGGCCATGTCATCCCAGTTTCACGTCCACAAACATCCTAACTCAGGTCCAACGCTGGACCTTTACACCCACTGCTGGGACAAGATGGGGAAAGCATTGTGGAGAGTCATGGACCTTTTGAAGTGAAAAGCACATTTCCTTCAAAAACTGGTTTCAAAAACACAACTCCAGGGTCTGCAGGTGGATGATTTTCCACCCATTCTATAAGGGCAAGAAGGTTCTGAGCCACGGTCTGCTCCAGGGTGAACAAAAAGGGAATTACAACTGAAACAGTTACGGAAGGATGCAGCTAGACACACTGGTGGCACCTTTGGCCCATCTGCCTGGCTGGCTTCTTTGTGGTGGTCATACGGCTGGCACATACCCAAGACTACCTCGGAGCTGCTCTCAGGTCGCTCAGGTTGCTGTAAACAGGGAAGAGCATTTAGAGCTTGGGAGTTTTGCTCATGAATAGTTGGTCTCTGAAATAGGTACGGGGAACTGCCTGCTGTTGAGCAGGGGGAAGGTGATTCTTTGGTGGCAATGGGACAAGTTTCCACTGAAAAATTGTTTAACCAGCTATCTGCTTTCTACTGAAAAGACCATTTTCAGGGACTCTGTGGTCAGATTCCAAGCCAAAGGCGTGTGGTTAGTACCAACTGATTGCCCTGCTGCTTATTGCAGAGAAGAGGGAAGAGGCAGTTACCATCCCACAAAGAAAAGCTGAAATCTTAATGCCGTCAATAAAAAAATAGAGGAAAGAATTATTTTACCACACCTGATGAGTGCTAAAATGAGGAGAAAATTGCCAAGCTCTGAAGCGGAATCCCAGTTTTATTGCTGAAAATAAACAGACCAGCACGCAAGCATTTCTAATGACTGAGTCATTTCAGAAGTCAGTGATTTGCTGATACATGCCCACAGCAAACACTCACAGAAGGGCACGGTAGTGACTACAGGTCCACGTACCAAACAGCAGATGAGAATCTATTTGATGCAGCTGTGTCATACCGAGATTGCTAACCAATTGAAAATGGAAACTTAACCCCAGATCTGCAGTGATAATGTCAGACTAGGATAATGTGAAGCATCAGATTTCTTCATTCTCAGCATCCCACCCCTTCCAGATGGGAATTATGTGTTCTTGGATTCTCTAATTCTTAATTAGACTGCTCAGAGATTTATGAATGAAAAGATCCACACATGGGCAAAGTAGTAGTAATCATTACTTCTATAGAAAATGTTTTCTATACTTCTATAGAAATGTTTTCCACAAGTGTTTTATATATATATGTAATATGTTAAATACGGGGATTTATTAATTTAGTTATTTAATTCTTCAATATTTTAATTCTTTGTAGAATTTTTTTAATATCTATTTTATTGGCTCCTCAATATCCTCATTGTGAACTAGACCCAACTGAGCTAAGTTATACACAGAAAAGGTGACTACCCAAACTTTCACAGTTTAAATGCAGTCAAAGAGACAAGACATAATGATCAAACACTGAGAAAACTCTCACCACTGTCACTGGTAGTAGTGTAACTAACTGGCCTACAATGATGGCTGCTAGATGGGCTAGCAAAAGAAGGATTTTAAGGAGAGGTTGTGAAGGGGATCAGGAGATCACTTTGAAGATGTCTGTGGGGAATGTCCTTTTAAGCAAAAGATTTCAAGGGGGAAAGAGGGAAAAGTCTCTCTCCTCCTCAGGGGGGCATGCTCAGGGTAGTCCAGGCAGGGGGTATGGCCACCATTGGTTGCTAATTGCATTGGAGTGGCTGCAAAGGGACATATTTGCAATATAGAAAAGATGCACATGACTTCTGAGATGCTGTTTAACTGCTCTTCACATGATAGAAAAAAATCATAGAAACTCAGGGTTATCTTGACAGGTCTTCTATTTCCAGTATGCCTCAACATTCTTAATCAAAGGACCACAGCAAACTCTTTGGGCCACAGTGACACAAAGATTTGCATTAACAAACACACAAAAAAAGCCAAAGACTGAATGCTTGTCTCTTACCTTTACTTTTTTTTTTTTCCCCCTTGTTTGCTCATATTCTGCATGTGGAATTTTTAAAGATTAATTTTGCTGTCCTTTCCTGAATCACTTTCTCATGTTTCGTGGAACAGATCACAGAGTGGGCAGCACTGATCTGACCTGTCACTGCTCCTGTGAACAGGATCAATCAACGGTACCTAAAGCTCTGATTTAGTTGTCACCCAGATAAGGACCTGCGTAGGTGGCAGCCCACACTGACAGGGTGAGAAGACGGTGAGGAGCCCAGTGAGGAGGTGGAAAGAAGATCTCTGTTTAGCTCTGCTTAATTGGAAGTACAGCTGATGGCTAGACACATCCCTGGGCAAGTGCCGTGGCCACAGGCCAGAGCTGAAGCACCTGCGGAAGAGAGAGGCTTTTCACATAGGAAAGTAGATATACAGAGATCTTCATATCAGCTCCCGCTCTCCATAGTGTTCAGCTCAATGAAACTGTGCAGCAGCCAACTACATATCAGGCTACTTATTTACTGCTTTTTATAAAAAAACAATTAAAGTTACCAAAGTTAAGAGGAATTATGTTCAAAAGAAGTCATGATAAGTGCTAAATGAAACACAATGAAACACGTTAGAGGCTTCATATGTTTCCACAGAAGATTGATGCATTTTTGGCCACATTTTCTGTGTGAAGGATATGGTGAGACGCCGCCACTTTTTTAGTTTGCTGAGTTTTACATTGCATAAGTCCTAAACTGAACATATTATTTCCTTCTAAAGAACATTATATTCTTTCCATAAGACCTCCTATGACTCAGATTTAGAAAATCTGTAACTATACCCTGCTATCTATATTCCCCACCAGTATGCTAGAAATGAGTAACACCCAGAAGTAGAACAAACATTGCAAAGGAGGAAAAAAATTCTTCTTTTCTTAAGAAAGTTTAAAGAAGTTTGATAAAGAGCAAACATTTAATGAGTTTTCCATATACTTAAGAAAAAAAATCCTGAGAGAGATACAGCTTGTACTAGGGATGTTGGTTTCTTGGAAAGTCAAACTGGCACGGCGGACTGCTAGACAAATGCCCTGCTTGTGATGTTAATGTGAAAAATCTCTCACAACATTTCATGGCTGCAATAATATTTGTATATATTAATATTGCTATACAGACCCAAAGAGTAAATATTCTCTCTCCTTTTTCAAAATGCTTGGGACTTCTTCAAGATTCCAACACTGACTAAAGGAAAAATACATCACTTTCAATGAAGATGAAGATCTTTGAAGAGGGTTAATAGATCCCTTCCCTTTGCTGGAGAGCACAGCCGACAGTTACCTTGCTAAGTACAGGGCTTCCGCTTACACCTATCATGCTGTCATCAAAGGCATTTAAATCTGTAACTTCTAGTTTCTTCTAAACAACACCACTCATTTTAGTGCAATGCCATCCCTCCAACCAGCAAGCAGGGCAAGCGCCTGCTTCGTGTACCTGTCTGACCCTGCATAGTCAGCTCTGTGGCTTAGGGACTCTCTGACTTCCATGTTTCATGTCAGCTCTGCACCTCCTAGTTTCTGATCCTTGTCTGTGTCTTCAGCATAGTCCAAACGAACATAAGAAATGCTACGTGATGATAGAGTTTGTAGCACGGTCATTATTGGTGAAATAAGTACATTTTTGATGTGACAAGAATTACAACCAAATCTACTTCCCGTAAGTTATACACCAGGTTAGTATCAAAGGGACTTAGAATGATGTATTAAGCATTTTGGTTGCTTTGGTAGAACACATTAAGAGTTTTGTTCACTTGGGTACGACACAAAGCAGCCATCTTCAGGAACGTTTCCGGGGCAGATGGGGCTGCAATGCCCATGTATGCCAAAAAGCTTTCTTTGGAGCGAAAAGGAGCCTTTCAGACAGGGGAATAAAGGGAGACAAAGCAGGGCCGAGAATTCAAATGAACAGCTTATCAGCCTGCTCCGTGGTGGCTAAGGAGCTGGAGGGGGTGAGCTTGGCTAACCAGTAAGGAAGATCAAAGTGTGGCACTTCCGTTGATGCAGGTCAACATAAGGCCTTGCCATCTGGCTCTTGAACGCTGACAAAGAACAGCTGAGCTATGTTTTAATATGGGCTTAACTGGCATCCTGCTACTAGAGCTAAATCTTAATAACTGCACTTCTTGCTGAAACGAATGTTAACCCGCACTGTTAGAACAAAATACACTTTTGTTTTGTTTTGTTTTTTTGTTGTTCCTAAGGGAAACTCACAGGATCTTTACACACATGGAGTCTGATCCTTAATATCTGCATCCCTCCTGGGAGAGGAGGGATCAAACACATGGCACATCTGAGTGGCACTTTGCCCTCTAGGGAACGTGCTTGCAGCGAAAGGCAACTTCACTGAAGCCACCTAGAAAAGGACATTCTTTGGAAGAGAAACTAATGATGTATTACAGCTGTAAGAAACCGTGTTGCAAACTTGTAATATAGAATATGGTGCTTCTAACAAAAACAACCCCGAATCCCTGAAATAGCTCAAAGCCAGTAATTTACAAACCCATCACATTTATTAAGAGGGAGAGATAACAGACCCTGAAAGTATGTGCAGACGTTCTTCCATCATTCATGATGGAATGAGCACAGAAAAGCAGATATGTGAGTGAAGGAGAAGGATATTGGGGAGGAAAAAAAGAAACAAGTAAAAATGCAGAGACCCTTCAAACTATAAATCTTCTTTCACATGTCCAGAGGAACACAAGTCCTGCCTGAGCCATTTCAAAAGATATTGCTCAATTTTTGCCCCTCTTTTATTTCTTTACATAATAACAGTAATTCCTTTCCAGGAATAAATCATTTCCAAACAAACTCCCACTTGGAAGAAGCAAAGCTGTTATTTCTCCAGGTTTATTTTTGATATAGAGGAGCAGATGCCCATGCCCAAGGAAGCTTCGGAAAGCTAGATAATCTTATTCATGAATGGTTCCTCAGGCTTCCTGTGCGGAGGAGGAGGTCTAAGCCGAGCCAGATGGCGTCTTCTGGAGATACCCACAGCCGTCCCTGCCCGCGGAGGAGCCGAGGTCCCCGCTCGGCGTGACACGCTTAACCTTTGGGTGGCCGCAGCCACTTGGGGCAAAGATCAGGCACAGAGATCAAGCGCCCGTGTCATGGGCAGTGCTCAGTGTGGGGCACTGTGCCCCAGGTTCTCGGCTTTGGGACAAATAGCCATATTCTGGATCGAAGCAGCTGCAGAAACTCATCCTGAGCTCTCCCGTTCCCAGGAGCAGGACTTAGTGGGGGCTGGGAGACATGGACAGGCGTCCAACTAATCCCCATGTGAGGCGGCAGCTCCCAGCCGCCACCGAGCTCAGGAAATGCACATTTTGCCTCACGCTTTGGGCAGCTGACCCAAGTGCAAACATCGCATTTCCTGGGAGGCAAGCGGGGAGCAGACCTCTTGGGGCAGCACGGAGCAAGCCTTGCTCTGCTTACAAGTGATGCGAGAGCCACCACACACACACACACACACAAAATAACACATATGGAAAAACTTACGGTGCTCTCCTTCACACCTCTGCTCTGGGGTCTGGCCTTTGTGCTCTCCCAGGGCTACTCGATAAGGAATGAATCACGACAGCAGTGTGATGAAGCAGCAAGCTGTGAACACATTTCCTTGTGTTATCTAATGGGGCTACACCGCGGATGTGGTTAATTAGAGAGTTGTGCTCACCCTGGCGGGCTTTCTCAGATGAAAATGAGTTTTGAGGTTTGTGGCTGCTAGGCTGAAGTTGCTGAGTTGATAGCCACGAATGTGCATACTCCTCTGCACATCACCTGGCATGTAGCAATAGCCACAACTATGCAAAAAATGTCTAAAAATGTAAAAAATACAATTGATGATAAAAAAAAAAACAACCTTTTCCCTTCAGTGAGGATCTGGAGACTCTGTGCTGTTAACTCCTCTAACACTGCAGCGAAGCCACAGATGCTACGTGTCAAACGGCTGCGGGATGGGGCTCAAAGCAATCTCTTGGCAAGAGTGACGGCAAACCCACCTGCCATCTGCGTGTAAGCCGCCTGCCTGGGTACACACAGCCACACAGGTCTGAGTCCTGGCTGCGAGCAGTTCCTTCCCATCTCATTGTGGAAAAATATTTTCTTTGTGTTCTTCTTTACAGGTAGGGGCTTTCACCTTGTTGGCTTGTTCTCTTGTTTTTGTTTTTGTGTTTTTTTCCTATTCCAGAGCATTTAGAGCAAGGGGGCATCAATCTGTACTGTGAACAAAACAGTGGACGACAATTCAGAGAAACTAGATAAACTTGATTATTGTAGGCATGACTGATAGCTCTGGCCAGAAAAAATACCTCGACTTCAACTGTTTATAACCTTAAACAGATGGGCTGAATTTTTCCATGCTCTAACTTCAGTTTGATTGCATCAGGGCCTTAAGGGGGATTTTTGTTCCTTTTATGTCAGCTCTGAGAGATCAGGCACTGCAGAAGAACACTAAGGGACAAAATGTTGTTCTTCATGTTAAAAAATAAGTAAAGGCTGCATCCTTGGGAGGAAAGATTTGAAGTTTGGCAGGAGATGTGCCTTTGGCTACAAGTAAGTTACAACTGTCTGGAAACACATATATGTTGTATATACTTAGTATAGACTTGGTAGGGTCTTTTTTATCTTTAGTCTGTGGGAAGTTGGTTGGCTGGGCAGGCCCTTCTCAATAAACGCACTTCCATCAGCCTCCTGGCGTTGTGAATACGGAAAGAGGAACCAAGGCCAGGAGGTCTCTCCCTCCTGTATTTTCAGCCCGAGGTAGAATCTGAGAAATAATTTTTTCCCACACAGTTCTTACACAGTGCAAGGCAAATTACCGCATGCTCACCTTGAGACATCAGTGTTGCCTTTGTGTGAACGCTACGTTTCAACACATGCAACAGGAGTCAGCATTACATTGCTTTGATTAGAGAAAGTGCTAAATAATCCTGTGTGCTCCCAAATACTCAGTCCAATTGGCACACACAATGCAGACATTTCTGACACGGGTGTCATTCCCTGTGTATAAATGTAATAGCCATAGTGCACCTCCACTGACTTCACTGCCTACCAGTGCATCAGTTAAGGACCCTAAATTTTATTATAAGAGAAGAGCCACAAGCACTTGCCTCGAATACAGAAGACATCAAAAAAACAGCACTAGGTATTCAGTAATAGCAATGCTGCATAAACAATATGTGAAGCCTGTAAAGTAATACTAAGATACTTTCCAAAATCTACCATGCAGGGCATTATAAAAGAAAATTGTCAACACTCTATGTGGTTGAAATAAAAATAAAGAGGTTATTTCTTTACCTCCATTATGAATGTTGGTCCACTGCTACTCTGATGATATGTAATATATTTCTCTAACAACATAATTGTGCCTGGCTTTTTTAAATACCAGGTCGACAAGAAAAGTTTTCTGCTTTATTAATGGCCTTTAGTTCCACCAAGATTGCTGTGCGAGTAAACACACCGGCCTGTCATTCACCTTCCCATGGAGCACGTGTCTGGTCCCTCGGGTAAGCTGCTTTTTCAATCTACATGAATTTTCATCCACTCACTCTGTGGCCATCAGCCCATATGAGTAAGGGCCATCAGGCCTGGCCAAGACAAGCACGAAGCCCTCCCAGGGATGCTGGTCTGATCCGAAGCCAGGGGAAATCAGCAGCTCTTCACTAGGGTTTTCAGCAGTGCCGGTGCAGAAACGAATGCCAAAAAATGGTCTCATTCATCTCCAGGGACTGTGACTTCCCAATTCTCTGAGATTGCTTTTTCTCTGTAGACAGATAGAGACGTAAAGCACTTTCATCATGTCTTTGATTTTGCAATGTGCTAACGGCGCTGGGGGCAATGGCCGAGGTGTGGAAGAAGCAGCACGTGGGCTGGGAGCCAGCCGAGTTGCGCCTCTGGCGACGGGGCTACGAGCGTCGGGGAAGTGATGCAGTTCCTCAGAACGGCTGTGGTCGCACGGCACTCACTGCCGAGGTCTGGTGTGTTCTTAATTATCTCCCTCCGGGCTGCAGGCAGGAGTTGCCAAGACAGAGCGAAGCGCCCACGGAGAAAGGGACACGCTGACCGGCCGCTGGGCTGGCGGAAGAGGAGAGCGAGGGGTGAGGAAAGGCAGGCAGGGAAGGAGGCACCAGTGCCTTGAGGAGCCAGGGCTTTTAAAACAGGATTTAAACACGAGGCAGAAAATCAGTTCCAACGCAAACACTGTCTACTTAGCTAATCCTATTCAGGAATCTTTTCTTGCTAGGAAATACAAGCACACATTAAATCATCTGACTGGAACAAAGTGATTTTGGAAGCTGTGATTGCATAGTCAATATCCAAATGGTATTTAAAATATGGCAGAAACTCTATTATGTATCTGTTAGTTTAATTTAACATCAAAATGAAGAAATACTGCAGCATCACAGAACAGTCCACGGTATTTCCAGTCACAGAGGGAAGCTTGCTCACTTACTTTCAGGAACCTGAAGTTCCTGCTCCACTTTTGGGACGGGGGTTATCTGTGGGCAAACCAGGGCCTGAGCACATACCATTAAAATCAGGCTGCAGTTAGTTCCTATCTATCTGCACTAGCGGTCAGATCAGATCAAACCTTGATCCCTCAGTTTTCTTGCCAGTAGAATACAAGTAAAGCATTTTAGGGCAGAAGGACAAAGAGCCTGTGGATTCAGCAGTTATTAGTCGATAAAAAAACACACGATCAGTTAGTCTAAACTTCTGCCAAACACGAGCTCTAGAATTTCCCTGAAAGAGCTTCAATTAAAGTCACTCCTTCAAACAAGAATTCATGCAGGGAGCCTTTTGGCTTATTGATGGATATGCTTGGAAAGAGGTGGGTGTTTTAACCATAACATCTTGTTATGAGAGAAAAAACAGGTTGGAAGAAGACTTGGTTTTACATGTATTACTGACAATAAAAGGATTCACATTTGTTCCACTAAATTTAGCATCCGGAAAGAAGCTTTAATCTGCCCTCTGTTTTTCTCGTGTGGGTTTTTTTTTTTTTTTTAATTTAGTGTTGAATGCACAAGTTCTCTCTTTGGGATGAAGAAGATGGAGAAAGTACTTTTAGAAGGTAAGCTTCACTGTCAATGTGCACCAGTTAACTGCGACCTCTCCTCTTTCCTCTCTCCTGCCCTCTCCTCGATACGTTTTTACCAACTGATTACAGTGGAATGTGAATGCCTCCAACCATGTGTTTAATGATGCCTCTAAGAGCTGTCATATCTGGTTTGCTGTCTTCCTTATCACCTCCCTGGGGGAGAGATGCGTATCTATAATGTCTTGGAAGGGTTTGTTTCAGATGTACATGCGGCTCACTGTTTGTATTAGATGACTGGATAGATTGAAGAAGCACACTTTAGAGCTGTTGTGGAAGACAACAGGTTTGTGTAATTTCTAATGTCACTCTAGTTGTTTGCTCTCATTTTTCACATTTTTGTGGTTTTAACCCCCCTGTCCCTTTTGAACAAAAGCTCTTTCATGTTGTCTTTTTTTTCCAGCCCTTTGTGAACTATTTTTGTAATGATAGATTAAAAAAAGAGTCTTGCCCTCTGCACTGCATCCCTGCCACAAAATCACAGGTCAGCGTCCACTCTGCGATTACGTCAGTGCGCCTAGCGGGGCGAGGGGCTGAAAGTTGTTTTTCTGACACAGGTTATGTCACTGGCTTTGCTTGTACTGCCGCTATGCAAACAGTTGCACGAGCAGCCCCGCGAGGGAGCGGGTGAGCAGCTGGCCGGGGGATGAAGTGAGAAGTTCTTCAGCTGTTCTCCTTGCCAGCGCTAACACGCCGCGTACCTACCCCATCCGTGCAGGGTGACCAGGCGCTATAAAAAAGCCAACAAAAGGACAAAAACACAAGAAAATCCCGTGACGCGGGAGACGTGTCACATGCCCTGGAGCACGCGGCAGAGGACACCTGCCCTGAGCCCGGCGGTGATGGGGTTTCTGCCAGGTGGGCTCCCTCCCGCGCGAGGTGCTGTCACACACGTGTTTTTATTTATCTGCTGCGTATTTTGGGGCAGGTGGCACAGGGCAGGTTTTCTGCATCCGGCTGTTGGCTACATGAAAGGAGGACGTTCACCGCTCGATGTCCCCTATAAACCAGCTCCACGAGCCAAATTGAGGCCTGGGACCCCCCAGTTTGACAGGAGGCAGAGCGGAACTCCCACATCCCTGATGAAAGGCGTATGGTCCAAATTCCTGTCCCTACAAGCTGTTTCTAAAATGCGGGGCAAATATCGTCAGAAAAAAGTGTCCTGGGAACATTAGCACAGCGGGTTAAGCAGTCAGTCCGGAGCCGCTGGTCAATATACTCCAGAACAGCTATTGCAACAGGGCCAGTGTAGCACCCTGAGCCTATCCAAGGAAACTGTGCCAGTATAAACGCGTTCGTATGAGTGCGGTTTCATCCATGCCGCTCTGCTCCTGCTTAAACCTGCCGAACTGTGCTGGTACAAATCTGTGTACAGACGAACCCTAAGACTCTCAAATTCCAGCAATTTGCTCCTGACTCAAGGCCATGCTGGGAAAAGGCAAGATCCGGCTTGCTGCAACAAAAGTTGTCATGCTAGAAATTCCATTACAGCAAGACTAGCAGTGTGGAACTTGTGATAATTAGTTACCATACCAGCATGTAAATAAAAGGACAAATTGCTGACAAAAGCCCTTATATATTTGCTGTAAATAAAAGTAAAGATGATGGGCATCTTCAGGACAAGGAGGAGTTACGACAGTTTTCGTTTGACCTTTGAGATATCCTCTGGGATGAACGTTTTTCCCCACAAGAGGATTAGATTAAATTCCCATGGTGTTCACTATGGCTGTTTTATTAGGAACTAGCCAAACATCTGCAGGATATCAAACTTCAATGTATACAGATTAAAGCAGTCCTGGAAAAAACATCAACACTCTCCTACAAAGTATTAAAGTGGAGTGGTTTATTTTTTATGAGCAAGGCAAAAGAGCATGAAACACTGAATAAATTCCTGTAACGTGGGGGATGGGTGGATTATTTTTGTTTAAAAGTGAAAAAAAAAAGAATCTGAAAAACAACAAATGCTCTTGATAACTGGAACAAGCACAGTCCTTGTTCCTGCTCGTGGTGGGTGTTCAGCAGCCGGCAGGTACAGGGAGCACCAAGTTACACGTCACGGTTTTCGTACAACATGTAAGCGGGAGATACCTGCGGTCTGCGTGTTGCTTCTCCTTTACTGTTCCTGCATGAGCACTTCCTAAAGCTGCGTTTTGAAAAGGATCGTTCCAGCCTCAGCTCCTTGACCGTGCAAGCCTCTTGTGGGGCAGCACACATACGTGAGGACACATTGTCAGGCAGGGGCCGAACCAAAACACACACGGTAGGCAATATACAACAGCCCTCAGAGGATAATATACGCTATATAGTGACGATTCTAGCAGAACAAGCAGCACCAAAAGCAAGTGGAATTTGCAGTATCATGACTGTACAGGTATCACCCTTTTAGCTAACGAAACCCTTGCAGAAATCCTCGGATGGGACGGGCCCTCTGTCATGGGCCGCCCCAGTCCCCAACGCACTGTGTGCGCATGCAGCAGGCGCGATTTGCGTGAGTAACCCAGCGTAGCCTGAAGGCTCCAAGCAGCGAGAGTCAGCAGCCTTGCATCTGAACAGCAGGAGGAAACACCCCAGAAAAGCTGTTATCTGACATGTCTCCACAAGATTTATGGTTATTTTCTACCAAGACATTGTCTTCGAAGGTAGATTCCAGCATTCCTGAACACAGAGTAAGCAAAGGTCTTGTTGACTCAGTTGATGCTATTGTCTTCAGCTATTTTATAAGTAGAGAGACTGTCCAGAATTATGTCCAATGAAAATACATTTGGAGAGTCTGAGTTTACCATGTTGCAAATGTGGGTGGTATGTATATTATTTTGTGAAGATCCTGTATATTTATGACTTTTTGTCATTATCCAGTCTGGCCATATGGAGTAATATCAGAGGACAGTTATTGGAGGGAAATAAAATAGGAAAGGAAATGAATGCAAGGAAAGTGGGAGTTTGGCTAACACCTTGAGTCCTTTGGGAAAGGTCAGGGAAGCAATGAGCTGGTGAACACCCAACTCCAGTTGATGAGAACCCAAATCTGGAACTAGGAGTAAAGAGGATACTAAAACCTGATTCACGCTGACCTGTAGAAGAAGCAAGGTAGAAGGTCTGCACGTGTAATGGGAATTATCAGCGACACCTGGGGCTGAATCCCTGTAGGGAAGTGCCCATAAAGCAGAACAAATAGGGTGACTCCAAAGTCAAGAGCGAGAGCCACTGGATCAAAAGCGTCTTGCCAAAGCTTAACAGAAGAAGAAGAAAAATAGGAAATACGTGCACAGGCTTCACTTCATTCATGCACTGGGCACTCCACAGCCCTTTGGATGAATAAAGAGTGGCTTGGTTTGACAAAACTGAGTTTAGATCGCTTTGGTTGGGATTCATGCCCCAACCTTTATCCATTTATGTATTTGGGTCTGGCCTTAGCTAAGCACCTGCGTCCCCTTCCCAGCCAGGGAGGGAGAGCTGAATTTCAGGGGAGGAGGGTGCCCACCCGCGTCTGGTGCTGCCCTGAGAGGAACCAAATAATCCCCAGTGGGACCAGCTGCTCTCCACCCACCCATGAAGGATCAGGGCAGCTGGATGAGACCGGGCAGGTAAAGATAAGCGAGATGTAACCTGCTTTCAGGCTCCTCAAGGACCGAGGCCCCCTGCTCAGAGCAGCTGGGCTTCTCAGACTGACACCCCCTCGCCGCCGGCCAGCAAGAGGACGGGGAGGAAAGGCAGGAATGGGTCTGAAACCGCTCTGTTCCCGGGAAGGATGGTGGTGAGCCCTGCTTCACAACAGAGGCACCTGAAAAAGGTGGGATGTCCCAACAAGCACCTATCTTTGAGGGTATTAAAAGAAACAAGTGACAGTTTGGAAATGCATATTCAGTCGCAAACCAGTAAATACAGCTTTTTCTCCTCTCAGATATATTTTTTTCTGTTGTTCTGCTACAGGTAGAAATGCTGCCTGAACCTGGGTAAATTTGATGTTGCCTGCAGTGAAGTTGCTAAATTCACGCTTGTCATCATTGGTTAAATTACTATGCCGCTGTAATTAAACGTTTAAAATGACTCATGCTAACTTAGATTGGTGTATTTGCAAAGCATGGTATTTTCCAAGCACAGATTAAATAGGTGGATGTATATAAAATAAAAGAAATATATATATTGCAATGCAAGGTAGGAGAAGTGTACAGTAGAAAATGAAAGTAATATAAAAAGATGCATGATTGGAATTCTTAAAAGATTCTTAAGATTCTTTCTTAACAGAAGCCATGTGGCCAAACTGCTCAGCTGTGATTCCTTCTTACCTCAGGCTCAGCTCAGGTGCACCCAGAGGCAGAGCTGCGTGCATGCACACTGCAGCGTGTGCATGCTGCGTGCATGCTGCGTGCATGCTGTGTGTATGCTATGTGTAGGCTGTGTGTATGCACACTGCAGCGTGTGCATGCTGCGTGCATGCTGCGTGCATGCTGTGTGTATGCTATGTGCATGCTGTGTGCATGCACACTGCAGCATGTGCATGCTGCGTGCATGCATACTCCAGTGCACGAGGGAAGGGAAGGAGTTGGGAACACCGCTTCCACCAGAGAGCCACATTTCTGAGAACTGATTCTTCATGAGGACCCAGCCAAGGGCCAGCCTCTATCTCTCACAAGTTCCAGACTTGCCTCATACGCCACAGGTAACTCAGGACTGAATTGTGTATTTCAGAAATCACATGCTACCAAAAAAACATGGTAGGCTAATCTGAAAATGTAATGGCCTTAAAACTCAGTTGTTTGATGGGTTTTGAACTCCTTATGCACCATATATAACTGTAAAACAACAGCTCTAAATTGGTTGCTGCAGTACAGCAAGAGAAACATTTGAAAACAACCAAATACATTAACAATTGTGTTTGGAGACTGGAGATTTAACTGCGGGCTCCTCCCAAGGAATTGGAACAGCGGTATTTGCAGTCATGATTATTCTTAGCTAAGTTGCCATGGAACAAAGCCTGGTTAATCCTAATGGACTGATTCAGGAACAATCTCTCTTTCTAATCTTATTGCCTAATTCTTTATCACTCCCATTAGGCTAGTATTTATCTAAGCTATAAGAGCAGCAAGATTTTCCAAGAGTTGTCGGTTCACTATGTTGAGTAGTACTAGTGCAGTTCTCTTTATTAGGAATAATGAAGGATGGTTTTGTTCCAAGTCGAAGCACGCAAAGCTAAGAAATTTTTCTTCCAGAAGCAGATTAAATCTACTTTGAATTTTTCCTGGAATTCATATGATTGAATACACATGAATTCCTATGTTCCTTCGAGCCTTGAAAATTGCAAACATTCTGTGGTACTTTCTCATGTGCAGCCAAACAAATGTTTCAGAAAATGTACATATAATAAAAAGACAGGCTTTTAAGATAAATTATTCTGTTTTTTTTTTTTTTTTTTTTTTTTTGGTTTCCTGTTGGCAGTCTCACAGCCTTCTTGCCTTTGTCATCCTAGCGCTAGCCTGACCTCATCTATTTACCAATAGCAATACATAACATTAAGTTCTATTAACTCACCACCCTTCTGGAAACTAGGCAAGAATTAGTATTCGAGCTAGCATCCCCTGATGAATGTAGGATGTCTGAAAGCACAGAAAGAGCCCCAGATAAAGGCCCCCCATGTTGCAAATTAGTGGGGTAAAAGCTTGTGCTGTGCCCAGTCACACAGTTTCTCCCAGTTGTATCCACCGGTGCCCTGTGAGACTCTGCAGGCAGCTATCCCGTATTTCCTAGCACAGCTCTAGAAAGCTAGGTGTGTACCTACATGTGCCTGTGTGTGTAAGTGTGCTGGGGAGAGATTAATTCTTCTTCTGAGAATTAATATTGCAGGAATCAAATCACAATCAAGTAGCAGAAAGGGGATACTGGGAAAAAAGAATGCCATTCATGTTTGTAATTTTCTCCTTACAGAAACACACACACAAAGACCTCCTTGAGTAAATCCCTGGAAAAATCATCTGACCGTTCTGCACAGACCTAAGCTTGCAGTGATTAAAGTCACAGCAATATTTGCTTTAAAAGAAATAGCAATGTTAGCCGACATCACCACATTATTGTCTGCTACAGAATATAGGAAGCAAAGTCATTAATTTTAGAGTACCTCCTCGCTGTAATAAATTTCAGAAAGATATTAATAACAACACTGGCAATAAAGGTATTTAAAGGGAAACAAAGTGATTTGATGAGACAGATGGTAACTGTAATTAACTTTGGCATTTTCTCCCATAAACACAAAGTTTTAGTTCAATTAACTGACAGAAAAATATTTTATTTATAAAAACTAAATCCTGCTTGCCTCTAATCAGCAACCAGTTTACATCCAAACCATGAAGTAGCCAGTTTTAAGAAATCTGACTGGGATACAGCCCAAGCCAAACACTTGGACAGACCCCAGCGCTGGTGCCTGCTTTCTGTTCTCTCAGTGCTGGAGCCCCCGCACCAGGACGGGAGCAAGGAGCAGCTCAGGGCTGAGCAATGCCCACGGCACCGCGGCGCCACGTCTACTGCTTCCCCTTGGGACGCTCCAGAAGGAAGAGGAGAGCTCTGGAAAGCCCAAGGAATTGTGCTGGAGGGACCTGGGTTCCCTTGACATTAGCCAAGCATTGCCTCGTGCCAGCGTGATAGCTGTTTGTTTATGTTTAATTTAAAGAACGCGTTTCTGCAGCTGCTGTGCAGCGACATAAACGACGCTCTGCAAGCCAAAGGCAATGATCTGATTTTCTGTGCTCCTTATCAGCAAAACTGGAATCCTTACTTTAACTATTTGGACATATGTGTACTGACATAAAACAGAGTGCATAAATTATCCAGATTCTGCTGAGAATGCAGAGATACTTTTTTCCCTTCTTCTTCAGCAATACAACAAAGGTCATTTCAGTGCCCCCTTAAACTTATTTGTCACAAATATTTTACCTAGTCACAAATAGTTTACCTAGCAGAAAGAGATCATTATTCAAAGGTAGTCCTTGCTTCCAAATGCGACTTTTTGCACTTTATTGTCTTTAGTCTAAATAAAACATCCCTACAGCTTCACGTGGGCTTCCTTGATGGAAAGCTAAATTTCAAAGAATTTCTTATGAACAACTTTAGGAGATCAAAATATGGTCTGACTACTTTCTCCTGATATTCCTGATATTCTCCATAATACCTTGGTGTGGAATATGTAATAGGGAAGCCTGGAAGGACGTTAGGGATTGCTTTTTTTTTTTTTTTTTTTAAACGAAGGAGGAAGGTTTCACAGTCCCATGGCCAAGGCAGCACATCCGTGTTTCCTTCTGCTTTCAACTGTGTTATAGCCCCGTTACAGCCAAGTGGGTCACCTGCCTTATCCAGTTTCATCATCACCTCAAGCAATGAGAGCAATGAGAAAAAATGCTGGAGGAGGCCCAAACAGCAGCTTGTCCATATAAAATAATGAAAGACAGAAGGTTCGGGCTTCACTTGTATTTTATACCAGGTAAGTCAAATTGTGCCTGACTTTATTCAGGCAAAATTGCTGAGGATTTCAGTGAAAAGTTTGACGAGCAGGTTTCATCTGAAGACACTGATGGTGTGAGCAGCATCTTAGAGCACAGTCACTATTCTGCTGTCGATCGAGAGCCAAGAAAACACTGCTAAGCCCTAGGAGTGGAAACCTCCTCACCTTAAGCAAAGGCCTCAGGCAGCACTAGCCAGGCTTAGATTTGTATTTTCAAATGAGAACTTCTCCTTGGAGGGTCCCCATCTGCACATGTTTGGGGAAGCTCGGGTCAAAATTTAGCTTTTTGTGCTCCTCTCTAACATCCTGCTAATTTGTGCCAGCACACTTGTGTGTGAGGGTAGATGGCTTGATATCTGCCATCAGATGTGGGCTGCCTTGTGATGGGCTGTGTGCATTGGACTCTGAGCACTTCTGCTCCTTCCCAAATGCAGTGAGGAGAAGAGCAGGAGGAATAACCCCAGGCACCGGTACAGATCCGGGGCTGACCTGCTGGAAAGCAGCTCTGAGGAGAGGGATTTAGGAGTCCTGGCTGACAACAGGTTGACCACGAGTCAGCAATGTGCCCTCGTGGCCAAGAAGGCCAACGGGATCCTGGCTGCATCAGGAGGAGCGTTGCCAGCAGGTTGAGGGAGGGGATCCTGCCCCTCTGCTCAGCTCTGGTG
>JAWLRI010000540.1:1166928-1186692 GCA_034781795.1 Crypturellus tataupa | reverse complement strand
AGAAGGACATTGAGCTGCTAGAGAGGGTCCAGCGGAGAGCCACGAAGATGATTAAGGGACTGGAGCATTTCTCATATGAGGAAAGACTAAGCGAGCTGGGCCTGTTTAACCTGGAAAAAAAAGAGCTGAGAGGGGATGTACAGGAAGAACAGACCATGTACAAATACCTGAGGGAAGGATGTGGAGTGCATGAGGCCAAGCTCTTTTCAGTGGTGGCCGGTGACAGGACGAGGGGTAACAGGTGTAAGATGAAACACAGGAAGTTCCACCTCCATGTGAGGAAGAACTTCTTTCCTGTGAGGGTGACCAAGCCCTGGAACAGGCTGCCCAGAGAGGCTGTGGAGTCTCCTCCTCTGGAGATCTTCCAAACCTGCCTGGATGCCACCCTGTGCCACATGCTCTGGGTGTCCCTGCTGGAGCGGGAGGGTTGGAGTAAATGATCTCTAGAGGTGCCTTCCAACCTCAACCATTCTGTGATTTTGTGAACTGCTCCTGCAGGTGCTGAGCTCGAGGCTGACACGGAGGTGCCGTGGGGCTGAATCCTGTGAAGCTTCCTCAGCAGGGGCCAATTGCAAATGCTTGAGAAAGGGGCTGTAGGAGCAGGACTGGTGCAGAGGGAGGGCTGCCTCTGCTTTACACTCCTAGCACCCGAGGGGTGACAGTTCTGTGATTTCCGCTGCTGTGCTCCCTACGCAGGCTGCACAGAGCCTAAATCCTCTTTGCAGTTGCAGAGCTTATCCCCAGCAGCAGTGCCCTGCACAGCAGACTGGCATTAGCTGCAGCCCAGCCCCTCAGTCCTGGCCTGGGAGGGCAGCCTTCCTCCGCAATTCCTTGGCTTTTGGTCTTATGGAGATGAGGAAGTTGCAACCTAGGGAACAGAGGACTGATTATTTTCTGGAGATTACATAAATATTTGAAATACCCTTTTAAATATCTCCCTTGTTAGAGAAGAGGGTTAGCCATACAGCAGGGAGGGCTGTCAAAGAAAGAAAGTGCTTTAAATTGAGCACTCAGTGCAGTGGCAATGAAATCTTTGTAGGGCCAATGCTAATTCACCATAATGAGGAAAAAAGCTCAGTGTCCAATTTTTTTCTCATCTATGACTGATGCATTACTCTTCCATGCGTGCACTTGGTATGTTTAAGCCATACACTAAAGCGCATCTACCCGGTAATACATTGCTCTGTAGCTCCCTCTAATGGATAATTTTACTGATAAGAGTTCAGGACAGCAGTCGGTGATAGACAAAACTGTACCTAGTTTAGCAGAAAAGCAAGATGCGTGTGGCAGAATAGCCACTATGGGTGCACACACGCACACAGCTTTCACTCACCATCCGTCCCTCTTTTTACTTTCAATCCCAGTAAATATTTTAGTGCTTCTTCAGAGGGCTTAATACCAAACTCATTACCAAGAACGGTGCTCTGAACGCAGAGACGGCCCCGCAGCCCTGGCCAGGGCAGGGCTCACCCATGGGTGCTCCCCATAGGGGCCACCGCTCACCAGGCCGTGGAAGCCACAGGCACAGCTCAGGGTACGGCCGTCGGGTCACAGCGACGCAGCTCCCCGCTGCTCCACGCAACATATTCCCGATTTATAAGCCCTTCTTTATTACAAAAAGTGTTCAGTACAAGTCAATTGGGAGTCAGAATTCCCTGTGTATGCTTTAAAATGTTCACCAAAGCTAATAATGTATGAACAGGCATTTTCACACTATATTTTCCTAAGAATTTGCACAGCTACACTTGCAGCTAACACCATAGACATCAGCACAACCAGACTTACACTGGAAAGTCTGCTTGAGTTCCACTTCTGAAAATTGTTTTAGCTCTGAGATTTTCAGCAAGAAAGCTATAAAGAAATAATGTCTTACCTCTGGATGAATGATAAGTAAATGCCACATTTTATTTATAAACACATTAACTATCTCATATTCTTAGGCACACCTGAAGTTTGTTTAAGGGTGCATTTGTGTCAACCCCAAACTGCAGTTAGCTGCAATGATTTTTTTTTAAGAAGGTAATGCTCCATATTGTCAATTATTTCTAATACTGACTTCAAAATCAAGATGCTGTTCCAGACATGGAGAAAGAAGAATAGACAGTGTACGAGGACAGAGCAGAGCAAAGTCTGAAAACTGAAATATCCTCCTCTTTAACATGTATGTCACCTCATTTTGTAGTAGTGAATTTATACAATAAAATATTTGAACTTTAAGTATTAGCATTTAACATACTAATGTGTGATTCATCTTAAAGCAATATTAAAAAGCATTTTGTGTATCATGCAGGTCTGTAGCTCAATTGATGCAAGTCCCAGACTGCTCTATGACACAGGCTTAAAGTGAACTTGGGAGTTCAGACAGGAGTATTTTGGTCCACATCAGCTACACATAGGGGTGTGCATAGCCTTGTGCTAAGAAGCAGGTAATTAACACCTTTCACTGAGTTTTACCTGACTTCTCTGCCTCCTCCTCCATAATGCAATGCTTTATTTAAGCATAAACCCAGGCAGCTGAAAATGATTTTAGTTTAAAAGAAATGATTCACAGTAAATCATATTACTTTTTTCTTTCTTTTTTTTTTTTTTGCAGAGATGTTTCTGCTTTAGGAATCAAACAGGTGGACTATGCAACGAGAAGAACGTAGGGAAGCGTGCAGAGAAGAGGGGAGCCGGGCAGCTGGGAGCAGCCACCCTGTGAGCCAAACCTGCAGCAGGGAGCTCACTTTGCCAGTCTCTTTGGCGTGCTTCTGCTCCTTAGGTGCTACTTTCTGACACCTCTGTGAGGCCGCAGTATCAATACCTGCAATAGTGACATGTTGAGACCCCTCTTCAACTACAGAGCAGATTGCACCTAATCTCTGCTTCATGATTATCGGCTTCCTTGCTCTCCGTAACAGCACAGGATGTCACTGGGATAACTCAGAGCTGCACTAACACATCGCTCAGCACTTCATGTTACATATTTGCTAACTCTGTGTAACGAGAAAAAACTGAATTGGCTTTACACTTATTTTATGTACATTCCTCTGCATTTTAGTTTTCCAAAAGATTCTGTCCTCAGATTGAGCTTAAGTATCAATCAGGCATCATCTGTCCTTGGTAAATCCACGCTGACTGTTCCCAGTCATCTGCTTTTCCTTCATGTGTCCAAAAAGATTCTCCAAGAGGACTCACTCCATGATTTTCTTTTAGGGATTAAAGTGAGGTTGGCAAGCCGGTAATTCCTCAGATCATGCTTCTGGCATTTTCTGAAGACTGGTGCAACAGTTCTCTTCTACAGTCACTGGGGATCTCTCCAGTCTCCATGATCTTTAAAAGATCACAGACAACAGTCTTGCAAGAACATCAGCCAATTCATGCGGTACCTTTGGATGCCACCCACAGTGTCCCAAGCTCTTGTATGAGCCAAGTTCTCCCAATTCCTGACTTGACCCTCATCCACTCCTGATAGTCCTTCTACTCCTTGAACCCTTTCACTCATTACCCTCAGGATCTTGAACTATTTCATGGTTACTAGAGCTAAGGCTACCATTGATTATCAAAACTCCAATCGGTGGACTGAGTTGTGGGTCACCCTGGCTGGCCCATCCAGGACCTGCATGAGGAAGCTCTCCCTGACTTGCACCAGAATCCTCCAGGTTTCCCTGAAACCTGCTGTGTTGTCCTTCCAGCAGATGTCAGGGAGATAAAATCCCATTGAAGAATCAAGGCCGTGTAGTCTGTAACAAATTTTTTCCACGTTACCCTCACAGGCATCTCCTCTCATGCTGATTCACAGACTCTCAAACAGCCTGTAGAAGTACCATACCTCCAAGATATCTTGTTTCTGGGGTCTCTCTTGATCGCACAGCCCTGTACCTTCACTTTCCCCTCCTGTCCAGTGTTTTCCTCACTTAACTACAGGTCACAATCTCCTTCCCACACTGTTTCTTCTGGTTCTAGTTTAAAGTACCTCTCACCTATTTGCAAAGACGCTCTTGCTGTCACTTTGTCAGGTGGATTCCACCGCTCCCCAGCAGTTCTCAGCCTTCACATGGGGCCACAGACGCAGAAAAGCCAAATCCTCATCCCACCTGCCCGGCAATTCTTGATTCTCAAACAGGCCCCAAGGCTTGTAAAGGTTAAATCCTCGTCCACAACATCAGCTTTGCAGCCAGTTGCTGACCAACACAATCTGTGCATTCCTCTGCAAGCCTTTGCACTGCAGTGGCAGGGCTGAGAAGACCACCACCTGCCCCCATTGTTTGCCATTATCTGCAATTATCTTTGGAACAAAAGTTAAGTGATAAAAAAAAAAACATTTACGATTGTTACTGTTTTACAGACACTAAGAGATTATATACGAATTATATTTGCTTTCATTTGTTATCAGAATGCTTTTGTTACTGTGATCACTGCCAGCTACTAACAAGAAGTACAAACCATGTATGTACAAAATGCTCAGCCTGCTACAGAGTTAGAAAGACAGGTACTTATGATAGGTATTTTATAAATACTTGGATTTTATTCTATCCATTAGGTTTTAAGGATTTATTTTTCTATTTACTCTCAAGAGGCTTCATTTAGGTTTGGAAATGTCTTAGAATGGTTGCTTTTTCTCAGTATGCTTTCAATTCTGTGCCTGGAGGGAAAACAAGGAACAAATTTAAATGCTGAATGTTCATTCCCTCTCAGCATACAAAGAGAAGAACAACTATTTCTGAGTTTCTCTTGCTGCACTGGAAGAAGACTCAGAATCACGCTGCTCATCATTGAGTTTTACTTTAAGTCTGAACTTTAAGATTTGAGGTTTCAGACGGTTGTGCACGTCTGACAATGCGGGTACGTGTATCTGAGAGAATCAAACAAACAGTTCCTAAACCCTACACGAATCTCAGATGTTGTCACGGATTGTCTAGGTAAAGCAGCAAGTCCCAGCCACTGAGGCAAGGCTTCATGCTCAGCACTAGGCACACAGTTCAGCCTTCACCATTGTTCCATTTTTCTTAGGGAATCATTTACGGTTTCATCAATCCTGCACAAGACATAGAAAGAACCTTGCCTGGAGCGTTTGGTGAGGCACAGGCTAGTAAAGGTGAGAAGCATAGGAAGAAAAGACCAAGCCAACAGACCCTGAGCATAGCAATTAATAGGCTGAGAGAGGCATGAGAAAACAACGTGACGGAGTGCTTGGGACACCGGGACATCAGCCCGTGCAGCTGCCCAGCAGGTCAGACCAGCTGAGTGCGGGCAAGTCCGTTCTGCAGTGCAAGGTAGGACAGCCCGCCTCCAGCAGAAGCAGCAGGCTGGTTCGAGGCGCCGCAAGGCTGGACGGAGCCAAGCGCACGCAGGAGAAGAGGGGAGAAGGTGCCACCAGGGTGCAGGAGAGCCCAGGCCCGTCCACTGAAACTTCGCCCTCATCTCACCGCGAAAGGACAAGATCAGTTCTCTGATCTGCTGATCTCTACCTGCTGTTACGGAGACAGCAAGATGAAAAACAAGAGCTAAGGGTTTGATTGTACAGCTCAGAAAAAAAACAAAGATCCTTTTAAGTGCATCAGACCATAAAAATAAGGAAAAGTTACTTTGGCTTCTCCTGAACGAACTAAAATATTATTTAATTATTTTAGAGGCTCTTTCTCGTAACAGAGGATAGTGAACACAATATTCTTGCTTTAAAACATTACTACTGACTCCAGAGTCTCCAGTTTTTGACAAACTTTTTCCACTGTTTAATTTGCTCATCCAGTACCACTAGCATTTCATGAATATTCACATTCAAGCGGTTACATTCCAGACGATTTGGTTTAGAGCTTCAACAGAGGGCTATAACCAGACACACATCTAGATACACCCGAGCATGTTTAGAGAAGGAATATTTTTTACTGAAGTAACAACTCTTGCAAAAAGCTTCTTCACAGACATCAAGGAAAACAAGTGGAAATTCTCAACAGAAATGCCCTGTGCTAAAAAAATATATCTGAGTTCTGTATAGAATTTGACTGAAAGCTCCCAAAAATGCACTTTAAAAACATGTCTGTATATTCAATATAGTTATTTAACTTTTTGCAATGTAAAGAATGCAAATATGGTTATATTGCACATATGCTCACAGCTAATTTAGCTGGAGAAAAAAAAAAGAAAAAAGAATTACACCATTCTCTGAAGTTTCTTTATTGTTACTTTCCATCTTGCACTTTCCATCAAGCACTCTGCATGAAAGGGACTCCATTCTGTGTCCTTCCAAGCACACATAAGAGATTCCTCTCCAAGGACTGAGGTGGTAGAAAAGGAACCACTGTTTTCATGGACATTTTGCCAAAAGGGCAAGGGCATTACAAGGGTATTTTCTCACTCGTATATATAATCTATATATACACTAAAAAAAAATCTATTAAAAATACAAATAAAGTTGTTTACTAGAAGTATTATATCATGTATATACTGGGTATATACTTCAATCAGGAAATAATGTTGTTTTTCACTAACTTATATTATTTGTCATCACAAGAAAAAAAATGTTTTCTAATTTTTTTGCAAGCAGAGAAAACCAATTTTCACAAATTTCTGTGTTTTCGTGGATTTACTACTCCTGTTGCCTTTTACTAACTTGATTTTTTCTCCACGGTACATAAAGCAGCCACAGAATGCACTTAGGTTTACACAAAAAGTATGTAGTAACTAATTCCAAAATCCTGAAAGTTTTACAAAATAACATTGAGAAAGTTTTTTTGGTCTTGTTTATATATTAGGTGCCTACATTTGTAACCTTTAGAGATGACTGATACAATCTCCAAGTGGCAGCTAAGGCAACTCATGATATTAAAGAAGAAAAATTTGGTTTCTCCCCTGACTTTACAATCTGGTATGAGGAAACGAAAAAGGAAAAAGGAAAACATGAAGACGTGAAAACGTGAAACTACTTATTGTAAAGGAAGGAAAATGCATGGAAAGAAAAATGCAAGGTATTATACCTGTACTGCAAAAGGGTTACATACGTGTGTGTGTGTGTGTGGGGGGGGGGGGGGTGTATAAATATATATATAAATATAAAAAATCCACTTTTTAAATGCTTGTAAAGCCCATTACAAGCCTTATACAGAAAGGTTAGAATTCCAGTGACATACTGCACCCTCACCGCTGTGCTGTTCAGACACTCCAGTTTCCTAAATTTTGCACTCCCCAAGACTGAAATGGATTTACTTAGCTCCGGTAAGGGTACTTTCTGGGGAGACCTTTCTCATTCCCCACAGACAGTGAACAATGAAATGTTTTATATGCCTATGCTTCGAGGGGGCACTTATTCCATCACAGTTTGCCTAACGGGAATTTCTTCAGGTCAGGTCATAACAGCAGGTTCCACACAGTAAGGAACAATTCAACTCGCTCCCCTCTCTCTCTGTTTTAAAACTACACAAATACGGGAACAGCCACAGCTGCAGTGACCTCAGGTACTCACCTTAGTGCAATGTCACAGCGTCCTCGTGTGACACAGAACTCCAAAGTACAAAACCATGAGTTGCAAACCTGCAACAATTACAGTTTCTACAAGATTTTCAGTTTCTAAAATTTTGAGATGAATATTACACTGGATTATATCATTTCATTTTAGTCTTCTTACAGAAGGCTTAAACTGAATCCCTGCCAAGCCCCACTTCAACTGGACCTGTACACTCTGCTCTCTCTAAACCCTGGCCCTAATTCACTGGTTCCAAAGAGAATTTTCATCTTATTTCTACTATGGTAATGGCTTCACAGTTTTGTGTGTCACCTATGAATGACTCTATACAGATTTTTTTGTCTAAAAAACTTGTCAACATAGGCCATAAATAGCCTATAGGAAAAAAAAAGGGTTTTTTTTTTTGTTATCTAGGTACGTAATTGTATTTCTTTCAGGTATAACAAGCTTATAGGGTTCAAAAAAAAAGTGGGAAGGAACTACAGTAGCTGTAATATTTTTACAAGACATCATCTTTGTGTTTGTCTCACTATCTCCCATCCCAGCCCACCTCCAACACAAAACTGAACTCAGAACTACAAAGGCAGCACTGACCACAAGGTCCCTACATAACAGGTGTGAGTAAAGACAGCCATCCTCCACACCGAGAGCTTTCATAAAATGCCCCAGCAATGTAATACAGAGGCCCGCGGTTTACAGAAACTGTATTTGCTTTCTATAGCGATTTCAACTAACATTATTGCAGAGTATACCTTGAAGGACTGAAATACAGCAACAGGTATATTTTAAACAACTTCTTTCACTGATAAATCTTGATTCTTGAAGTTCACTTGCATTTCTTTCCCATTTCCGAAAAGAATGACTATTGTTTGTGCTCAGGGTATTCAACATCTCTTCTGCATGTGCAACTAGAGGCCATCTGAAAGGGAAACAACAAAGCCTCAGTCGGATCTACTGATGCCTTGGAGTTGCTTAGAGAAATTAGCTAAATTGAAATTCTGGCAGATCCTTCCCACACATCTTAAGGATGTCACACTAGTATTATTACTGGAAGGAACACTTAGTTTGGACGACAAAATATATGCCAGAAATGCCCTTCAATTTCCATAAGATTTGGGCAAAGTTCTGTACTAGGCGAAACTGAGGAGGGTTCATCATACTCAGATTTAAAGAGATTCAGTGTCCCAGCAACAAGAGGACTTGCAAAGTTTATCTCTGAGAATTATTAAGTGCACTTTGACAACTGTAAATTAAGACTAAAGGTATCAGTGGGTTAAATCAGCTACAAGTTGAGTCAGCTGGCATAAGATGGTTATAGAAGAGCAGCAGAAGCCTTGACAATGAATTCCCAGAAACCAAAGGCATTAGCAGGCACAAAGAAATGAGAAACCAGAACCTGTTAGTGCTGAGAAATCAAACTATGAAGGTGACACCATTGCCAAGACAAACAAGTTATTCTAACAGTATCTTGTAATTAAATTGTTACACCAAGACTGATAAAATAATAGCCTTTACACTAAGTAAGATGACACCAGTGGAGCCTTGGTAGTCAAGCACCACGCTAAAACTTTAAAAACTTCTAAAACTTCTAACTTTAGATTTATCTAGGTATTTAGTTTTTTAGTTAAAAAAAAATGCGCACAAGCAAAGTTTAGCCCTGAGCACACAAGGGAAATGGCACCGCAGTCAAAACAGCACAGGAGGCGGCCCATGCAAGAAAGCAGGATCCTAGCAAGGCGCATTGCATTAGAAGACATGCAAGTGCTTTAAAGCTCTTCTCTCTCCATGCCAGAACTCCTCTCGAAACCACAAGGGGTACCAGATCCCGGCTTCAGCCAAATCTCCCTGAAGCCCTTAGGTAGGATCATAAGCCTGAAAATTTATCAGTTTGAAGAAGCTTTCGTACATTATCACATTCATACTCTAAAACGATATATAGAGTAGTTTAAGCCCAGAGTTAATTTAACTCTGCTCGAAACTTCCCTTGTACTACCCTCTACATACAATCCACACTCCTGCTGAATTATGTGACGATTTTTGAACAGCTAATAGTTAAATACCAAGTAAGCTGAATAATGTATACATTCCAAGTTTCCATGCTTTTCTCCATTTATGGCTAAAATGCTTTTCTGAAATATAACTTGAATAAACCTTGCTTTCATTTGCTGATGACTAAAAAGTTGTAGTATCTATAACAGAACTCCACTGTTATTTTGCATTGCATGTTGCTATTGAACCAGTATTTGAAAGGCTAGGACTTACCTGAACATTCAAGGGTTTGTTTTGGATTTGGAAGAAAATAACAATGGCCAATGGCAGGTTTGGGGTTTTATTGTTAAAAGATTAAAGCATAACATTTCACCAGATACAAGAAATTTGGTTTTTTTTTTCTGACATAACAAACATCCGAATTATCAAGAGAAAATGTTGAGCTGTACATAGTCTGACGTTAATCCATCAATTTAATGTATATTAATACATGCTTAAAACATGGCCAAAATACAAAATCACAAAATAAGTACCTTGATGCTCCTAAATCTGAGACAAATAAGGCAGAGAATTGAGTGCGACAGATTTCCAACAAAAAGCTATACACTCAATAACAATCTTAGAACAGAATTATTTCAGAAAATTGGCAGTTTCTCAAGTCTGGCTCATTTGCATTCAATTTACGAGAATTTCATCTTTGAGAGTTTGATAAAAACATTTTGAAAAATAAGACATTTAATAAAACAAGTTCATTCTTCACAGGAATATACAGATTGTTTACCACTCTGATCCTTAATTGCCTGCACGTTTTACAAATCTTTACAAAACTAATTTTTATCCATTTTGGTTTCAGAAACATAGTACATCTGAAAAATAAAATATGATTTTACTGATGGGTAATACAGAGACATGAACATGTAGTTAAAATTACTTTTGAAAAGTAAATCATTTCAATAATACAGCTATAAGACAAGTTAAACATAGTACAATAAACCATGCATCTTCTGACTTGTCAGATCAGCTAAACTACTTGGTTAACATACAGTAACACTTTTGAACACTTCTGTAAATTAAGATTTTCTAGCATAAGGGAAAAATGGATTAAATTTGTTCTTCAAGTGATTCAAGACTGTCCAAATGTTTTTTAGCTGTATCATCATTATGACGGCTTTGGCAATGGGTTAAATGTTTCTTAAAGCCTCGGGGAAAATTTGATTCAAAATTACAACGTGGACACTTCAACAAACTTTGACCATGAGCAGCAACATGGTTTTTAAGAAGAGATTCCAAAAGAAAAGCTTTGCCGCAGATTTTGCATTTGTATGGGCTTTGAACATTATGCTTATTAACTAAATGATGCAAGACGGCACCTTTTTTCATCGCACGACAGCAACAAATTTTACAGTAATACTTTCCCTTGCCACGCTTCATGTATTTTGCTATTTCTTCCTCTGAGATGAAAGCCTCCTTCTCTTCAGTGAACTGCAGCACACACTGTGGCGGCATGGGAGTAGCTGCATCCATTTTACTCTCTTTGCTGTAATCAGATGACTCCATATCATATTGCTCTTGGTCGCTGTTGGATTCTTGCTCCTTCATCTCCATTGAGTCCATTTCCATTTTTCCACATTCATTGCTGTTTAGCTCAGAATCTGAGTTCTCCAGGTTTTCCTTCTTGGGCTTCTTTTTGGGCTGTGAATACAGCATGTCTTCTGGTGATTCTTTGGCTAATATTGATTGTTCCTCAGGTGAAAATAAATCATCCAGTGGTTTTTGATCATCTAAACTCTGAGAAAGGAAGTCACTTTCACCAGACTCACTCGGTGTCTGGGGCTCAGAGGAAAAACCTGGAATAGATTTGTGAGACTCAGAAAACAGGAAGCTTTTCTGGATTTCAGCAGGTACAGTAGGTTCTGTATGTCTCTGGACATCAGAGGATAAGGAAGCAGCAGATTTCTGCATCTCAGAAAATATTGCATGTTTCTGAGCATCTGGAGAAATGGTAGATTTCTGAGAGTCAGTAAAAAGAGCTTGCTTGGGCATCTCAGGAGATATAGAAGGCATAGGTTTCTGGGACTCAGAGAAGAGGGCATGTTTCTGGATCTCAGGAGAGACAGATTTCTGAGATTCTGGAAAGGAACTATGTTCCTGAATTTCAGGGGAAATGGGTGCACGTTTTTGGGCTTCAGAAAACAGAGCATGCTTCTGGGCTTCAGTAGAAACAGGAGCTGACTTCTGGGATTCAGGAAATTGGGCATGTTTTTGGGTTTCAGTAGAAAGAGCAGAAGCAGATACCTGGTTCTGCGGCTCAGGAAACACAGCATGTTTTTGGGCATCAGCAGCAACATTAGGATTAGATTTACGTGACTCTGGAAACAGAGCTCTTTTCCGAGGTTCTGGGAAATGGCCCCGTTTCTGAACCTCAGAGGAAGCAGCAGAGGTGGCTTTTTGAGTTTCAGAAAAAAACATAGATTTCCGGGATTCAGAGAGTTTCCAAGACTCAGGAGATACTGAAGCAGCAGGTTTACGGACCTCGGGAAAGAAAGACGACTTCCAAGTGTCAGAGGAAACAGTGTGACTAGACTTTCGAAGTTCAGGAGAAACAGGGGTTGAATGCTTCCATGCATCAGGGGAAAGCACAGGTTTCCAGCCTTCAGGGTACACAGATGAGATGGGCTTCCATGGCTCAGTAGAAACGAGAGTAGATTTCTGGGATTCAGAAAAGGAAGTGGATTTCCACGAGTCAGAAACAATCCTCCTGGGCTCTGGTGACACAACAGGGCCAGGCCTTCGGGGCTCCGGAGCAGACCTGCGGGCTTCCACGGACATGGCAGGCTTGGAAGCCCAGGGAGAAGCAGTAGAAGATTTCTGCATGTCGTGAGGCGCAACCCTCCAGGGCTCAGGGGACGTCGGGGGAGCAGCTCCCCAGGGTTCTGGCGAAGCAGTGGGAGGCGGCCTGCGGGGCTCAGGAGAGGCGGCGGGAGGCGGCCTGCGCCCCTGCGGGTGCCGCCGGGGCTCGGGAGAGGCAGCGGGCGCGGACCGCCGCGGCTCCGGGGAAACGGCGGCAGCCGGCTTCCTCGGTTCCGGGGACACGGCTGGCGAGTATCGGCGCGGCTCTGGGGACACGGCTGGGGAATGGCGGCGTGGCTCCGGGGACACGGCTGGGGATGGCTTATGGGGGTCTGGGGACACTGCAGGGGAGGACTTCTGCGAGTCTGAGGACATGGCCTGGGCGGAATTTTCCGAATCTGGGGACATGGCAGAGACTAACTTCTCTGCATCTGGAGATATGGCCTGGGCTGACTTTTCTGGATCTGGGGACACAGCCTGGACTGATTTTTCTGGGTCTGAGCACATGCTCTGGGTTGACGTCTGTGGCTCTGGGGAGACGGAAGATTTCTGAAGTTTGGGGGAAACAACAGGTTCAGATTTGGGGAGCTCAGTAGAAAGAGCAGGCTTGTGTGACTCAGTAGAAAGGGTAGGTTTCTGTGGCTCGAAACCAACAGTTTTTTTTGAGGAATCTGACTCTCTCTCTACCTGTTCCTTCTGCTCCTCATTCCATTTTTCAGGTGTCGCATGTTGTGCTGTGATGTGATAATATACATTGCAATACATCTTGCTGGTGAAGAAACATTTGTGGCAGTGAAACAATTTTGCACTTTTTTGATAAAATATGAGTTTACCTAAACCAGCAGCATCCATTTCATCACAATACTCTGGGTGTATGGTGCCCATATGGATCTGTATGTTTTCATAGTCTGTTCCTCTGAAGCTGCAGTGATCACACTCTAAGCGCTCTGTGGTTTTACGCAGTATCTGCAACATGTCCATTTCTCTATGGTGTGTAACGGTTTTGACAGCACTGCACCTTTTAAAGAGTAAGCTTCAGAGTTCCTGTAATAAAGGAAAAAAAAACTGCAGAGTTAGCTCTCAATGTTAACTTTAACTCTTTTGTCCTTCTTCAGCAACTTCATGTGCTTTTCACTCCCTGCTCCATTTTAGAAAACGTAACTTTTGCATGGGTACTAATTCATTCCTAACCATATAAAAGTGCCTTAAATTTTGCGAAGTATTTTACAGTAGTAGGGCCGTCAAAACAAAACTTATAACAGTAGGCCTTTACAGCCATGCAAAAATCTGCAAACAAACCATAAGAAATGAACTTAGGCAATGAAGACAGAATTTTACATTCTATTTGATACCCACAACTTGCTTTCCCAGTTGTTCTTTCTTACCAAATTTGAATTTTTTTACTTACATTTTGCATTTAAACTTAGATCAAAAAGTACTTTGAAACACTGCCACTGAAATAGAGCCATTTCAAAACTGCATTCTTGTCATAAAATTTCAGAACAAATTAGCTATTTTTGACAAAGCCACATAGAATTTTTCTAAGGAGAATATAGCATCCTCATGGCTAGGCTCTGCTTTCCTCTGTTAAATGCTTTTTTTTCATGAACTAATTACTGTACATAAAAAACTACAGCTGCTCATGAAGACTCTATCCACTGTGAAAATATTTTCCCTTACATCATTTTATCTGCTCCTCTATGAACACCAAAATGCTATTTCAAAAACAACAGTGATTTTATGCAGTTTCTGCATAGCTGACAGCCCTCTGCATACAAAGCATATTTTCTTTTGTCTCATTCCAAAGGGATGAAAGCTTTTACAAAATAAGAAATTTATAATAAAACCTCAAAAAAGGCATTGTATCTGAAAAGCAAACAATTTTTAACACTCTGGCTAGACTCCATTAATTCCAATATGAGTTACTCATTAATACAATAAACATAAAACCCAGTCTAACCATATTCTGCAAGCCATTTGCATCTACATGTGGGAGGTATCTCTCTACTGAAAGGGAATGTTTGGACATTTCTCAATATTTATAGCACTGATTTTTTTTCCTTGTAGATTAAAATTAAATAGTTGTTACACAACTGTCACTCATAAGATACCAGCCTAATCTGGAGGGTCTCGCAGAACATTCTCAAAATAAGCTTCCAGTCAGTGTCATTGTATCAGTTTAATGTTATTTTCCTGTCTGAAAATATATTAGACTAACAGCTAATCTAAAAATATGCATCTAAAACAAGTTTTTTGAGTCTAATCCAAAAGCACTTTCCCTGTTTTCTTAGCAAACTGAGGCTTACACAAGCATATTGCCCTACCATGAATGCCAGTCAAACTGGACTAAGCAATACAGTCTTAAGTTGAAATTCTACAAGTTTCATGAAAATCAGGAACAGAAGCTTTGGGATCAGAGCAGTGAGAGAATGAAAGCAGACTAGCAATGCTGTTAAAGGGTAATGTGGACACAAGAAGAAACAGGAAAAGGAAATGGGCTGAGCAACACAGAGCACAAATCCGTAAGAAATTAAGGTTCATTTGTTCAGTTGCTCATGGAGCAACTTCTTGGTCCACACCATATGAATATATTTCACAATTAAGCCACAGGAAGATGTAGATTTTCAAAGAAACGGGTGCAGCTCCGATCAGGAAGCACAACGGAACCATGGACAGAGCTTAAAGAATCTTCCTTTGCATATATGCAAAAAGCAGAACATCCAACTGCATACTATCCACTCATGCAATGATATCTGAGAAGCAACTGGACTGCTCTACAAATACAGAACTGGAAGGATCTTCTGTTCCTGTGTCACAGAACCCAGCTCTATCAGCAACTGTGCAAAAGACAGGTACTTACAAAACACTTCTTTTATCCCAGCCTCGCCTTCTCTTACTTAGACCTATCCTAATTTTAGGATAGAAATTTCCATTTTCTTTTTCAAATATACAAGGGAGAAAAGGGAGTCCTTAGCTCTCTTCTACAAACTGTCAAAGTTGCTGCTAGGCTTTGTCACCAGAAGAAACTTCTGGTCACCAGTTAAAAACTTCTGTGTTTTCATCTCCAGAAGATGTTAAAAGGCATAAAAACAACATCCAAGAGTTTTGGGTACTTTCCCTTATCTTAACATTAATTACCACTTTTGGTTTTGTAACTTCAGCACACTGAAGCTATCAGTCACTGAAGAAACAGCCCCTTCTGCTGAAATCATTTCTGAATTTAAGCATACTTCAAAGCATGACATCTTTCAAGTACTGTAGCACTTCAAGTATTGTAGTACTTGTATTCCCTTTGTATTCAAATGATATTGTCTCTACATATTTCTCATTACTCGTTTTCTCTATACTCAGGCTTATTGCAAAGATAACTGCTTGATTCATATTTCTCTTCCTTGCACTCCTTCACCAGAACATGCCTTGCACTGGGATCCTTTCTCAGATCCTGCCTTGCCTTTAGCAAGGAAAAGTAGGATTTTCAAGATGATTATGTTATCATGGAATATAGGTACCCTGTGAAAGGAAGGGAGACAAACTAGAACTTCTTTCAAATCTGTTCAAGACTCCTAGAATTGACAAACATGTTGCCCGCAGGCCAGATATAGACAATAGTTTCATAAAGCCCAAGGCCACCTTTTTCCTGGACATTCTGCCAAATTCTGTCTATTTTGTACACAAGGCAATTTAGTGTTGCCCTCATTAAAACCCTTAGTTACAGGACTTGTCCTGTCCCAGTGATTAGAGCTGTTTCAGGCCACATTAAGATGGCTACATCCATGTATTCAATTTCTTAACCAGTATTTCTGCACCCCTCCCAGCTTCCCTAGCTTTTCATAGCTGCAATACTTAGAAAACTAATACAAATAATATATCCAAAGAGAACCAACCATCTATTCTGAGAACACAGCATAGTGTAATCGAAGCAGCAGCTTGAAGCTCAGCATTATGTCTGTCCTGTTACTTACCGCACAGGAAATCCCCCACTAAGATTCTCAAGTTTGTAATATCAAACTTTCAGATACGGCAGCCAAAACTCATTCAAACTTTTCCTGAGGCATGAGTATTTCTGCTGAATCCGAGGATCTAGGTGTTTGTCTACAAGCTCACTATATCCACAGATATTAAGTATCGTAAAAATTTCAGCACAAATCAACCTCTCAGTTTCACTGAGGATTTTGGCTGACCTCAAGTGACACGGATCAGTGTCCATCACTCACTGCCTGGAGAGATCTCAGCAGAAGTCTCAGCTGGTACTCCATTACTCATCTCTCCCAATTCTTTTGTTTTACACATCTGCAATGACTCCTACCACTCTCACCTCTCTCCACAGATCCTGCCTGCTACACTGTAATTCTGCCCATAATCTCCTCCACTAAAGGAAGAACAGGAAAATGGCAGCAAAAAAAAAGACTGGTAATGAGGACGAACATCTATCTGAGGAAAGAATGATGATCACTACCTTTCTTGCTCCGTTTCAGCATCTGTGAGGCTGAGGCCATGATTTGGGGTAAAGGAAAGTATCCAAGAAGTCAGAAGTAATGAGAGAATTCGAAGGGAATGTATGTTGTTCTGAAATTCATGAATTTGGAAAAGAAAATTCAAGTCAGTCAAAAGCAATCTCTGTTGAGCTCTAGTTAGAGCAACAGCACAAGCTAATGCACACAGCAGACAGATCTCCCAGTATCTACCCAACCAGCTGTTATGTCTCTTTTCCGAGATATCCCCTACCTACCTTCTGCATCCCATCATCTATGAGGATAGCAGGTTTTCTGAGGAACCAGACACACTTCCTATAGCGCCTCAAAACCAACTCCCAACGTTATCAAAAAAAACGAAAGAAAAAAAAAAAAAGGTTGCAGGTGCATCAGCAAAAAAAGGTGCATCAGCAAGAAACCACAAATGAAATGGCATGACAAAATGACTGTAGCAGGTAGCATACCTCCACCTTTTCAATGCCATTCCAATTTCTTAGCTACACATCTATTTATCATTTCAGGTAATTTTTAATAAACACATTCCATACTCAGTTTTGCGATGTTCAATAACTTCCCGCAGTTTCCCTAAGCAGAGGATAAACTCCAGCTGTCATTTCTGAGACCTCTAAGGCAGTGGCAAAGAGACATAAAGGGCTGTAAGTTACAGATCTATACCGCCTGTGACCACAGAAAATTACAGGTTGTTTTCAATAGGACATGTACAATTTCAGAATTCAGCAAAAAGTAGTCTGACATATCGTCTTTCAAAATCTGTCTGTCCTGGTTCTCCCTTACAGAAGGATCTATAATCTCCCTTTTGATACAGAATCAAGCCTGGTGAGATGTAAGCAGAGAATGAGGATATGCAGCACATCAGTGACACCAGTACATCAGAGAAAGCCCTCAAGAAGGAACTCCTTTATTTTCTGCAATTCCCTAGGTCCACAGGTAAATATGAGCAGAGGCTTAAAAGTGGTGGTTGTCCAATATTGTGCTGCCATCTGTGCAACCCTACAGTTACAGGCAACATAGCAGTGGGAAGCAGAGGCTTCCAGCAACCTCCTACTGGGCTTATGGCATCGCTCTACTGGTCTTTACCTTCATCAAGCAAGGAAGGATGTGAGCACGTACTTCTAGGAATGCTCTCCTCCCTCCCACCTCTACACAGTGTCATGCATCACAGCCCTTCTCTCACAAGCAAAGTTGCTGCACAGGACAGGTGGTTGTTCATTTTCATTAGCCCTCCAATTTTCCTCAGTCACGCACTCAATCACTGAACGTGGCCCACCGTAAGCAGTGAGTTCTGTTCTTAGCACAAGATGATACAGTGGCACCATTGCTTTTACGACAACTAGCAAGAACAGACCCAGACTATTGCTGCATTTAAGCAAAAGGGAAAATGACATGTTGTTCTTGCAGTGCCAAAAAGTAAATGGCAGCTTGGTGGCAAGCAACATGATGCTTCTCTTGATGTTGCACCCTTGTGTTGTGGCTGACAAAAGAAATAGAAGTTTAGCTCCCGGAGGAAGCTGCACATAAATATCCTCACAGTGCAACCAGGCTGGTATTCACGGTGCAAACGGCAGAGCGAGGGTGAACTGAATGCAGTGTCAACCTACTCCGGACAACAATGACATTACTGCTAATCCAGCAACGTCCACAGGAACCTGACTGTGCCCTCATGGCACTGCTTACAGCTGCCAACCAGGCTACACAGACTGCCAAACCAGGTCTTTACAATCGTATGCCAATAAAAGGTACAAAGCGCTTGAAGTGACCAGGAATGGAGACTGCAAGATGTTCTATAAGGAAATGCTGGGTCCTAGATCCAGTTATGAGACAGCTGTTTTACACATTGTCATGTTTTCAGGAAAGATTCAAGCCATAGGAAAGTTGAAAAGCGACAATACTTGCCCCCAATGTAGAGGACTTAGAAATGTGAAAGGCAGCAGCACAGTTGTTCTGCAAGATTTCCATCTTTGCTAAGAGAATAAGTCCACACAGCAAGATCAGTTTTTAATACAAGATACAACAATGGCTTAAACTACAAAGCAATGTCAACATTACGTCAGGTTCAGGATAGAAAAGCTTTAACTTCATGTACTACTTCTGATAGGGCTTTCCAGCCTCACAATAGCACACTGAGAGCTTCCCAAAATGGCTCTGGAAACCACATATCTACAATGTTGAACTTGAGCTAATAAAAAGCTACCGGACCAACCACAGTGCCAAATCTAGTCATGAACTATTAATTAATATTATATCAATTAGCTTTTACTGGTGACACCAGGTTAAAAGTCTATTTAAGTCACTTTGAAAGCAAACCAGCTTCAAGCAGATTAGGTTCAAAGAAAGTTTATTGAAACGAAAAATGAAAACCAAGGTCTAGATGTTATCAACTTTAAAAAAAAAATGCTCACTGTAAATCCACCTTGCAGCTACCTCTCTTACTTTACCGGTGCTGAACTGCTGCTTTACCTCATCACCCAGCACAGCTCCGCTCTGCACAGTCTCGAGTACCAAATCGTCCTGACACCTGTACCAGCCACCATTGCCACCAGCCCTTCCCAAAAAGTGAGTGTGGATGAAGGAACTGGGTCTCCTTTATTCCAGAAACCAGCTCTGACGGGCTCCTAACGTTAGATTTGCATCTGCCTTCCCTGGAAGCGCAAGGATGCGATCGAGCGGCACCTTCGGATCGCTCCGTCCGCATCCCTCCCACGGGGATGATCCGACCCGATCCTCCCAGCCACTTCTGCCGCCGGAGTGCAACGGGCGGCCCCACACAAAACTCGCTCTGCCCCAAGGCTTCTCGCGGCCCCTGGCCCGTGCGGGACGCGGAGCTCGCGGGGCTCCACCTGCCCCTCTTCCCGCGCCGTTAACTCCACGCTCGGCGGTGCCCGCGGCGGGGGTGTCCCGGGGGCGCCCGCTTCCCGCCGCGGGCCGGGGCGGCTCTTACCGCCGCGCTCCCGCCCCTGCGTCCCCGCACGGCCGGCCGAGCTGCGCGTTATC
>JAWLRI010000540.1:1129539-1166408 GCA_034781795.1 Crypturellus tataupa | reverse complement strand
AGCGGGGCCGGGCGGGGATAGGGGTGGGCAGGGCCGGGCCGGCAGTGGGGCTGTTCACGAGCGGCGACCGCCGCTGGTGTCAGGGGGCCCCGCGGCGCGGCCGTTGGGAGGCGGCCGTTAACGGTCAGCGAGGCGCCTTGGAGCGCAGCCGGCCGCGCGCCGGCGGGAGGCGCGCGCCCGCCGATACCGTTATGGCCGTTAGCAACGGCGGTTACGCCGAGCCCCTCTGCGGAGGGAGAAGAGGCGGGACGCGGGGAACGGGCTGTTGCGCAGGTGTCGCCAGCGCAGCCCGTCCGGGCAGCGTCCCCGCAGGGACACCGGCTTGCTCCGTGTCTGCTCGGTGCGGGTTTACCACCCCAGTGTGTCTGTATGGGCTTGCTCTGATCCGGCGTCGGCTTCCAAGAGATTTCTTCACGAATTATATCAGTGGTTGCTTCCAGTCATCAACCCCCGATAGCCGTTTTCAGGGCCGTTTGGGAAGATCGCCGGTGTTTCATGTAGAAGTCATCGCTGCTTGGTCAACACAAACACAGTTTGTGCAATACAGCTCGCTTATCAGGCCATCGCATAAACCTTTGCCAGCAGTGTTGGACCATGCTCGACCTGTTCTCTCTGTGTGCATGTTTATATATATATATATATTTAAGTTATTATAATTACTTCAGTTTGGTACTTTTTGTGCCAATCTTTAATTTATAATGGAGTTACTAAAGTAGAAGTGGATGGTTGGCGCCCTCAAAACTTTACCAAGACATGTCGCCTGTTATTTGTGTAGCTGTGTGCTGGTATGCCTTTTTCAAGACCTCTATTGGTTTGTTGGTTTGTTTGATTTGACTGACATTTTAATATAAATGCTTAGTTCAGGTAGCCGCAGCCTTTTGCTATATATTTTGGGCAGTGTATCTTGGGGGCAGGTGTGAACAGCAAAACTGAGATCTCAAAGCTTTAACTGTAGTCCGAGGAACTGAACTGGTGATTTACTGCATAACAAAATCAGTAGTGGAGTAAACAGCATTACAGGCTGATTGCTTAACTCCTGACTGCAGTGTCTTTAGCATATCCGAAGGTCCTGGCTGTTTTCCACGAGGATTCTGTAAATTTGCAGTATTTTTGTTAATGCTGGTGAAGTCCTTCTGAAACATAATAAAGCTAAGGGCAAGATGCAGCTGCCTTTCATTGACTCGTTCAATACTCTTATATACTACAAAAACATTACCATTTCAAAAGAATCTGCACACAACAGTAGTTGTTGCTGTCACAACTCATTTCCTTTTTCTTTCATAATTCTTTGATTATTCCTCTTCTCCCTTCTTCTTAGATAGATTTCATTTTGCAAAAACATGTAATAAGAACTCTGCAGCAGTGACAAATAGTGAATGGTTACAGGGAAGTAAATGAACAAAGTATCCAAAATACTCCCTTAGCCTCCAGTGATTTGTGGTTGAGCATCAAAGATATTGTCTTTTCAAGAAATTTCAGCAGTATTTTATGTTTTTCTGAGCTATGTTGAACTCATTTTGTTATGGCTTTCCTAAATACAAATGTAATATTTTGATGACACATCGGTTATAGAGTTCCATATGGGTGAGGTTTACAGATAATATAAACAGTATTTAGCGTATCAACTGCAAAGTGTGTATATGGTAATGTAATATGCCACAAAATTATTTTGCATAGTAAGATTAAAGATTAAACAAAAAAAAAGTGAGAAACAATATATGTGTATGAAAAATTCCTTTTCTAAAATCATCACTAGTATGAAAACTGTCAGAAAATATGTCCAATAAATAGTTTGAAAGCAACTAGAAAAAGTAAGATCGTAGTGGATTTTTTTAAATCTTTATTTCCATGAGGAGCTCAAGAAAGCATTTTTAAATTTTCTTTGAAATATTTCAGTTCAAGTGTCAATAGAAGAGGCTATGAAATGTATTGACAAAAAGCTACCAATTGCCAACACTCTCACTTAGTGAGATCAACTCACTAAAGAACTTTAAAAATAGCTGAAATAGCTGAAATATTAACTGGATGGTATGACATATAAATTAAGACCTAATCTAGAATCAGGAAAATGTCAGTTAGATTGTCTGGCACAAATTTTGAGAAAGAATTCCCCTGGGATCTAGGAGATTTCAAACCAATAACCTGATGTGGACATGTATCAAGCAGGTTAAAAAAGTAAAAATTAAAAAAAAAGTGGAGAATGAAAGTACAGACATAAGTGGGATAGCAGGAAAGAGTCAATACATCTTTTGAAAGAGGAAGATAGGCGTGTGTGAAGGAATCAGAAAGGAGGTGAGAGAGAGATGCACTTATTCCACTTAGGCTTACAAATTATGTTTAAAAAGGTCTCTCATTAAAGACTTATTAAAGAAGCTGAGTTGGTATAGGATAATAGGGAAAGTCCTCACAAAGCTACCTTAAAAAGGGCTTAGTGAGGAATAAGTGCCCTGTTTTCTGAAATGGACTGTGGTGTGGACCCCAGGTCCTTTTCTGCAGAGCTGCTCTCCAGCAGGCCGGCCCCCAGCCTGTGCTGGTGCCTGAGGTTGCTCCCCGCTAGATGCGGGCCCCTGCACTTGCCTTTCTCGAAGGTCACGAAGTGCCTTTCTGCTCATCTCTTCAGCCTGTCCAAGTGTCTCTGGAGGACAAAGAGTCCCCCCGGTGCATCGGGCAGCCCTGCCAGTTCTGTGTCCGCAGCAAACTGCCTGAGGAGGAGGCGCCGTGTCTCTGCATCCAGGTCGCTGAGGAGTAAGCTGAGCGGAACTGGGCCCAGTACTGACCCTCGGGGGCATCACTAGCTTCAGGCCTCCAACTAGACTCTGGGGATTAAAGAGCAAAGGCAGAATTTCCTAAAGCAAAAGCCTTCCAATTAGGCTTCTAAATCCACACTGAGGCACCTGCCTCATTTTTGTAATGAACCTAAGAATTCACATTTCGCAGTTTACAGAGGTTAGTGGAGATCTCAGGGAGGAAACACTGAGTTCATTAAAAAGAAGAAGAAAAAAAAAAAGACTTCTTCATGTCTTGATAATAAATGGCTTGCTCTGCCTCTTGGCTGTGTAACTGTATTTCCCAAGTAATTGTACTGAAATCAGCATGGGCACTTTTGTGTAAAATGGATATAACAGAAAAAAATCACTCAGGACCAAATTATTTTTGAGACATTAATAAATCAAACCTTATTTTCCAATCCAGTTTATTTCCATTTTCTTATTCCTTTTCTTAGCAGACTTCCAGGAAAATTAACCTCATGATTTTAACACAGTGAAAAGTGCAAGTAGGGTCCAACAAACCTCTTTATGCATTATCTTCACTGACTTGAGGAAAATACTATGATTTAATTCTGATTTATCAGGCGTATTGTTTAAAAAACAACAACAAAGTGACTAGGGAGCTTGTATTTGCTTCCTATTTGTTAGCTCTTTTCTTCCTCCCACACACACCTGCACCTTGATGTATGCACTGAGGAATACACCCAATGCACAACCTCTCTTCGGGGGGGTATTCCTCAGTGCACAAATGCATAAACACACGCACTGCCCTGTGTTTGATAACCTTGGGCGTAGCGTCAGATGATCAGGCTGATCATCAGATTTGGTTGCTTTACAAATTAATATGTAATTATCACACTCTGTGCCACTGATCACAACCCTTTGCGCGCTTCCATTCGGACATTTTCCAATCTACCTCACTGCCCACTCATCTAGCCCCACTTTGAGCTTCCCTATGAACACGCCAGAGGATACAGTGTCAAAAGCCTTGCTGAAGTCAAAGTAGGCAAGATCCACCGCTCTCCTCTACCCAGGCAGTCATTCCGCTGCCAAAGGTTATCAGATTGGGTAAGCACGATTTTCCCTTGGTGAATCCATGCTGACTGCTCCCGATCACCTTCTCGTCCTCCACGTGCTTAGACACAATGTGCAGGATGAGCTGCTCCATCACCTTCCCAGGGATGGAAAATTGCTAACGTGCTAGTTAATCGCCACCCTCTAGTACTTGACTATCAGAAACAGCTTGGAAAATTCTCACAAAACCTCAGGGGCTGCCACTTCACAGGGTGAGGAAGGGAAATTGTTGGAAATACTGGATGTCAGCTGGCTGTTTAATTTGACTCATTGGAGAAAGAGGAAGGGGGAATCAAGGCTCTCGCCTGCCCCATCCTCCAGCTGGGAGGGAGGAAGGGAACATGTGCAGGAAGTGAGCAGGGCTTGAAGGTCAGGGAAAGCTTGGAGGCTTTCACACGCGCCTACCCGCAGGAAAAACGGGGCTGGGAGCAGGTTCAGGCATTTCGTGTGTGGGTCACGCACCATGGCAACTCCTCGTCTAGGCTGGCTGCCCATTCCTGAGAAGGCAATGTAGGGCAACGCAAGAAACGAAACAGAAAGAAAGGAAGTCCTGATGGTTTCTCTAAAGCTGAACTGCTCGAATGTGCTCAGTTCCAGCATTAATAGCCTTTCTACCTTCCAGTTTCTAACCTCTGAGCTCCCTGGGACAGGGAACTTGCCTTTATACACCCCTGTATGTCTGAGACACTAATGTGTCTCTGGGTTCTGCACAGAAAATTAGTAGCTTTTTGTTTTGTAGAATTAGCCGCGTGCACACACGTGCAAGTCTATAATGCAGTGGAGCTCTAAGAGAATAAGCTGCCACATGCCCATCTCTGTAAGCCAGGAGGTATCCAGTGAAATCCCCACTGAGGGCAGCTGCACAGGTGCACAAAATCATGGAAATTCGGTGATACATCTAAGAATAATTTAAAAAAAATGTCTAGGGAAGCATATTGTATATGTAACAAACTGTTGGGCGTTGCAAGATGTTGCTTGTTACATGTGCCAGCTAGAGCTGAGCACGAAAACCAGCACATAAGGAGAGAATGACATTACATTTACAAGGTAACGACCTTATTTTCCCCCATTTTCCAATCTATAAACATTAAATATTCTTATCTTCTTAATATCATGTTGGTAATAAATAGCCTATACTGTTATTGTTTTGCATGATACTTAAATTTCCATGACGATGTGAGATTGAAACGCAGCAACCAAAGAAGAATTTAAAGCAGTCCCCAAAGTCCTGGGGAGGGTGAGCCCCATCATTTCAGGGTAACATCCTGATCCTTCCTTTGCTTTTTCTAATAATCAGAGCTTTTCTTCTCACTTGACCAGTGAGATGTTTCCTTTTCCGGAAACTATTGTTGTTATGTTTACTAGACAGGCTGTAGACTGCAGAGTTAGGGTCTTTTTATGCTTCAGGCTGTTCCGAAAGAAAGCTATGAATATTTTAAAATAGGATGCTGTGACTTTGCAGTCAGTGTTTGCCTGGGCAATAGTTCTCATTAATAATGGACAATAATGAAAGTAAAATTATATTTAACATCCAAGTTCACAGCATGGAAATAGTGAAAGTCTTCAAATCAATATATCTTAGAGAGAGCACATTCAAAATTCAGTTCAATCTCTGACCTGGATTAATTCTGTAAGCAAAGCACTCTCAGAATAACTCATATTCCTCTTTCATTACTATTAATTTCACCTCAAATCAATTGTCAAGGAAGTAAAGAGTATCTCACATTCTTCATTTCCCCTTTACTGATGTATGCATGAATCTAACCTTTCTATAACCATGTAGAATAATTCTGGTCATGCTTCCTCCTTCTTATAGTCATCTGGCTATTTTATGTTGCTATGTAAATATGTTTGCCTGCTGGCCATGTGCCTGATCATTAAGTCATTTTTGCAAATGACTGCTTCTGTGACAAATTGTATTTCAGTTAAGTTATGCCATTTTATAATAGCTGAAACCTCTGAGATCAAAATTAATGTATAAGAGAAGTAAAAGACTTTTTTTGCCCATTGGGTTAAGATCATTGTGCTGCAGCAGAGAGTAAAAATAATTCTTCCAAGAAACAATTGTTCTGGTGAATTCTCAGTCAGGTTTGGAAAGCCTATGTAACGCAAACATTCAGAAATCTGTCTCTTATGAAGAGTTTCTAACAGAGTTTTGATTCACCCCTAGATACCATAAACCATGCTGAGAACTGCACAGAGCTGCCTTAGCCTTGGAAAGGGGTTCAATAGAAGTGCATTTCCTACTGATCTCTTGAAAACCTTTAAACAATAATGTTTTCTGCCAGAGAAATTTAGAGAAGTCATTTGCCACATGGAGCTTCTTACTGTGTCTTCAGCCAAGAAAATAATGCAACTTGCAGTCATCTTCAATATCTGAATCAGAACAAGTTTTCATAATAAACAAAATATACACCTACTTGCTATACGAGAAAGTGCGTCGTGGCAGGACCAGAGAATCTAAGAGGACGCAGCACCACAGTCAGCTTCCAGCTCCGGGATTTTATTTCCCATGTCCCACCACAACTACAGAAACTTGACAAAGATGCAACACAATCATGCCACTCATGCTATACAAAACAAAGTAACTTTGGGGAAAATTTCCATCTTTTTCTTCAGCAGAGCATTCTGGAGCTGGTATTTGCAACAGTCTCTATGGTGCTAACTGTTGGGCTGGCACAGGGAGCCATCTACACGTGTTAGCCCAGAGGCCACTGTCAGATAGCCACAACAGTTACCTCAGATGTAGCTGTGCTTCCCTGAGGTTATAGCTGTGACGGCAGCCTAGCCACAACAGCACCTGCAGAAAGGCTTAGACACGTAATCTTGCCCATTAGGAGGTGATCCTGCCCCCCTACTCAGCCCTGGTGAGGCCACATCTGGAGCAGTGTCCAGTTCTGGGCTCCCCAGTACAACAGGGATGTGGAGCTGTTGGAGTCCAGTGCAGGGCCACAAGGATGATCAGGGGCCTGGAACATTAAGTAGGTTGGCACCAATACACAGACACTGTCATTGTTATAAAACCACGGGGAATAAGCTGAGTTGGGGCACGAGTCCCTACAGACAGGCTTGGTAGTTTTGCTGTTCACGGGTTAGGAGGAACCAGCATCATGTTGCCCCTTTTGCAAGAGATCTTTCAATGGAGACGTGGAACTTCCAGAAAGGGTCAAGTGTAGAGCAATGAAGATGATGGACTGGAGCATCTCTGGTATGAGGATAGACTAAGCAAGCTGGGCCTATTTAGTCTGGAGAAGAGAATATTGAGAGGATCAATATGTATAAATACCTGAGAAGAGAATGTAAAGAGGATGGGGTCAAACTCTTCTCAGTGGTGGCCAGTAACAGGAAAAGGGGTAATGGGTACAAATTGAAACACAGGAAGTTCCACCTCCATGTAAGGAAGAACTTCTTTGCTGTGAGGGTGACAGAGCGCTGGAACAGGCTGCCCAGAGAGGCCGTGGAGTCTCCTGCTCTGGAGATCTTCCAAACCCACCTGGATGCCACCCTGTGCCACGTGCTCTAGGTGTCCCTGCTGGAGCAGGGGGGTTGGACTAGATGATCTCTAGAGGTCCCTTCCAACCTCAACCATTCTGGGATTCTGTGAGATTCTGTGAAACCCACTGTCAGTCTCCTGCACCCAGCAAGGACTTCCACCACTTCACTGCCAGCACCTCAGAGGTCAGGACGCAGTGCATGCCCAGGCTTGGATGTATTCATGGATGTGTTCACTGATGCTGGATTCAGCAAGCTAAAAAACTGTATTGCATTGTGCTGCTTCTGGAAATTAAAAACTCTGTTGGTGTTGAAGCTCTGCACAGCACCCTGGAAAGCTGTCAAGCAGCTTTGACTTCATAGTAATACCAAAAGATATTTTTAATAGTGGAATAATTTAAATCCTGTAATTTATATTAAATGCTTTTTACTGCCTGCTGAGCAAGATTTTGAAGGTGAAGCAATTCTTCAGAGAAAGCACAGATTTACTCTTCTTTTTTCTTCTGTTTTAATTTTCAAGAATGAAGTTCTGATGTTGTTTAAAGGTCCTTTTTGCACCCTTGCTTTTCCAGTTTGAACAGTAATACATTACTGAACAAAACACAAACACACACACACACACAAATCCCTTCCTTCCTTACAAGAGAAGGTTTCCCTTGGGTTTCCAGTACCTGCTGTGCCTGATATGCTCCAGGATGGTGCCCAGCTTCTCCAGAACCGCATCATGCTGTGTCTTATAAATGTAAAAATGTAAATGTTAAAAAACCTTGACTAATGCAAAAAACAGTCTGCTGTTTCCATCTAAGACTTCAGTTAAGAGCTTTCTTGCTAGTTGTCCCTAAGCAGGGTACTTACTTACATCTTATCCTGGTTTTATTACTTCAAATGTCATTATCTGACTCCTACCTACATGCTTGCATATAATCTGCAGTTCCAGTTTATTCTTCTTCTTTTTCTTAGACAAGAAGCCTATGGTCACCAGAGCTCCAGAGGTCCCTTCCAAGCTCAGCCATTTTGTGATTCTGTGCGATTCTATGAATTTTCTCTTTTTGGTCAGCCACAGAGATAAATTAAAAGACATGGAATATAATACAGGAAAATGATTTCATTTCATTATTTCATTTAATTTCAGTTCTTCATTTAGGCCTCTAAGTTACTTTACAGAATTATCTTTTTGTTCTTTTTATATGTTAGTGGTGGTAATGAATGGAGCACTAAGCCTGTTTCCTCCACAACACACTAGCTATGGATAAATCGTAAGTCATTTAATTTGTCTTAAATGCCCATTGAAAGCATTTGTACCTTACATAATACATTTCAAAGTGTTTTCTTCTTAAGTCTTTGACATTTGAATAGGGACCTTAAAAGCTTTCAATACACAGTCATCTTTAATGTTTGCTTTGTGGCACTGTGTTATAAATTAGGAAACAACACTGAGCTTATTTAGCTAGAGAAGTATTTGTATTTCCATCTGACATTCCTAAATCAATCATTTAATGATTTTATATGTTTTTTAAATGATATTGGAAGTTTGCCCTCCATCGAAGACTACTTTCTCGCTCGCCCTCTCTCTCCAGCATTTGATTTCATTTTGATAGAACTCCTTGAATTGTAACTTTTCAGTGGAAGGGAGGTAGAGTATCCAGCTCTCAATTAAAATAAATTTTCTGTCAGGAAAGTGAGTTCTCTCTCTTGTATTAGCAATTGCAGGAGCCAGAAGACCCGGCTGCAGGAGGGGAGGCAGGAGCCGTGGGTGCCAGCAGAGCTGTCGTAATGAGCAGGCCCGAGGCCAGTGAAGTCCCATGACTTCGCTGTTCTCCCAGGAGCAGTGGCGTATTTATCATGCTGTTATCCAGCAAAAGGGCAAGGAAAACACAGTTTGGGTTGTGCAAATGTATTGACCGAGAGCAACATGTTGAGATCGTCACCCTGCATAGGGTCAAGGAACTTTTGCACTGCATCCAGGGAGTTCAGACCTCCCTATCATCCCTCCTCTCGTCCTCCACAGGGACAAGAGCAAGCGAGACCACGCGGTGCTCAGGGCACGTGAGGCAAGAGGCAGTCCCAGATGCACCTTCGTTTTTTTGTTCTGTTCCACTTTGAACAACAAGCTTCACATTAAAGGCAAAATCTTGTCTCCTGGGTGCTATCACAGCAAGAACTGATACGACACAGCCAGGAGGGTGACCACAAGCGCAGCTGAGGGAAGTGCAGCCTTGAGATGACCGATCCCCCAAGCACGTTCATCCCTCCCAGGACGCTGTGACAAGTTAGGTGCAGCGAGGTGCTCGCCTTGCAGTGCCTCCATCCTTACAACATAGAAAACGAGAGCTGCCCTCTGGGCCTCTGGAGGTCCCTGTGAAAGCAGGGCGGGATGGAGGACATGTGCTCGGTGAGCACCATGCCGCTGTCAGCAACTTGGCCACGCGCTGCAGCAGCGTGGATGGCGTGCGGGGCTGTATTCACAGCAGCAAACAAACTTTACTGAATTATTAAGTAAGTATGGTGTGTCACACGTATCTGATTAGCGATCAGTAGGACACATTACCTTTTTAGTAGTGCCTGTGTCTGATGAACAGTATAAAAGAGGTGTCAACAATTAAGTTTTAAGGTGGTGAGATTCCTAAGTTTCGGTTCACGGTGATGCTTATTCAATTCCCTCATCTACCTCATAATGTAGTCATTTCTGAGAAAAAAATAGGTCCAGACAAAGTCATCTGGGAAGTGCTGGTGTACTGAAGGTAGTTTTGGCTCCCACACCTCTGGAGATCATCTAGTCCAGCCCCTGCACAAGCAGGGTCACCCAGGGCACATTGCATAGGACTGTGTCCACGCAGGTTGCGAAGATCTCCAGAGAAGGAGACTCCACAACCTCTCTGGGTGGCCTGTTCCAGGGCTCTGTCACCCTCGGAGGCAGGAAGCTTTTGCTCCGGTTCAGACAGAACTCCCTGTGCTTCAGTTTGTGGGTGTTACCTCTTGTGCTATCACTGGCCACCACTGAAAAGAGTCTGGCCCCATCCTCTTGACACCCTCTCCTCAGGTATATGTACTCGCTGATAAGATCCCTCTCGGCCTTCTCTTCTCTAGGCCAAACAGGTCCAGCTCTCTCAGGCTCTCCTCATAGGAGAGATGCTCCATTCGCCTCATCATATTTGTAGCTCTTTGCTGGACTCTCTCCAGCACCTCCTCGTCCCTTGTTCCTGGTGAACAGGATAAGGCTTTTGTGGTTGCAGATCCTCCTTGCAAGGCTGTCTTAGGTCTACCTGAAGGATGTGTGTGGGAACTGTAGGGTCTCCAGCATGAGCAGTCCCGATAGCTGCTCTCCTTCCAGCCTGGGATCAAAGCTACATATGCAGTTTGCACCATGGTCATTCCCCAACTCTTTGTAATTCTAGTTATATCCAGCATTTAGATTAACACCAAATCATGTTTCTTCTTTCTTATGAATATGTGTAGAAATTGCCCAGTCTATTTTCTCATCTTAATTTGGCCTCCCATCCTTTTTCCTTCTAACATCAAAGTATTCATTTCTAGCCCAATGTCGCATTCCTAGCCAATGTTACTACATTCATAATCATGCTTTAAAATAATCAGATTTTTGCTCTCTCTTTTCTTATGCCACAGAGCAAGTGCCGAATACTTTTGGCACCAACATGCCGGAGTACACAGTTAACTTGTGCCGAGGGCATTGTTTTGATTTCCTAGTCCAAATGCCTGAGGATGCGATTAGTCACATACAGTCATTTCCAGATGCCAGTGACTTCCAACAGCTGTCAAAAACATGCAAGAAGTTCCAGCAGGTCATTACCTGCTCAAGTACCTAGGCTCATCTTCCTTCAATGTCACTGTAAGGAACAATGTGAGGTGGAACTTTTCCATCATTTTTAGTAGAGCTGCCAATACTTACATGGCAACCGGAGATTGAAACTAGTACAAAACAGAGACCAGGATTACAGATCATGAGTAACCAATCAGGTCATTCATATTTGGGCTAACCCAAATCCTCTGCTTGTCCAGTTGAATCCTTCTACATTACGTCCATTTCTCTATTCACAAGAGTTGGCAAGTTATATCCTAATAACCAAAATTACTACAGAAGTTTTTCAGAATATTCATATTTGAAGTTAAAATATCTAAACATGTTTTAAAAGGCAAAAAGAGTTTCCCAGTATTGCATTTTTTGTACCTCCCACTCACCTCACGTGCTAGGGGGCCTCTTGCAAATCCTGACTTGAACATGAGACAAAATGACCTTGTTTAATATCTCTGAAGTCAGCCCTTGCCCTTTCAAACAGCATTTCCTTTTCCCCATCGAGTCTGCCAGCTGGAATTCACCAAAGAGCACTGCCCTGACAATTACAGTCAGGTATCTCCTATGCTCCTGTCATTTTTAACTAGAATATTACAATATTTGTATATGCAACAGTAATGATGCTCTGATAGTATTTGTATAGCTGTAAATGAGTTATGTAAATGGGACATGTTCAGGGAGATCAGAACATGGCCTAATGAAGTGTAAATCATGAAATATGTCTTGAAAATATTTACTTTTTAGCTATGCAGCAGTGAAGATGTTTAGGAGACAGTTAAACTATTCAAAGATAAACAAGCTCTTGATAAGACGATGATGACATTCTCCGTTTTCAAGAAGTTAATGAACTTCAATCAGAAACCCAAGCAGATGCAGAGAAGACGGAGCACATATTTTTAAAGCTGTTTGGAATTATTTGATAAAGCTCAATAGGTTTTCCATATTTTCATACTTAAAAAAAAAAAGGAACCAGAATTGTAAGTGAATAACTACTCGAGAATTTGAAGCTTTTCCTCTCATCATTTATGACTTAAACAGCACAACCAACTTGCAAATCATGTACCCAGCTGATTTTCAACAGTCTGTGCTATATCAGGTTAATGGAAAAGAAAACATAGATGGATTTAGATTTCTATCCTTTTTTAAAATGTGTTTTATTTTAGTGTTGAATATAATTTGCTCATAGTTTATGGTTTCTCCTCTGTTGACCAGTCACTTCTTTGTGTGGGCTCGTCAGGTCTAACTGTAGAAATTACACAGACACAGAGAAATTACACGTAGACCGATGAAGAATGTTGCTCGACCATATTTCCATCTACCATTCTGTGATTTAGTGGCATAATCACAGACCCACAAAGAGGCTATCAAAATAACTTATATTTGGTTTTACATGAAATAAGCAGGAGGATGTTTTTAAAATTTGGATTTTTAATTGATCAGAATGATGTTTTGGAGCTGAATAAGCTTCTCATTAAAACTGCTGCACACACAAATGCAGATTATTTACTGAATACTTAAGTTCCACTTCAGTTTCCCCTAAAGCAGCAGTTCGTGGCAGGCTAGATTCTGCTCTCCCTTTGACAAGGGCGATGACATCCATAAAACACAGCAGTGGTGACTGCAGGTCAAGAAACTCGTCAGTGCAAATGGAATGAAGCTTTCAAGCTGGTGAGGGTTTCTCTTAAATTTAGAGGATTGCATTTTAAATGCAAGAAAACAAGCAGCAACAAAGTCAGCGAAGCTGCATTGGCAAAACAAAGTTGCTACTGTGGAAAGGGAGCTCTCCGGCCCTGCGCGTCTGATGCAGTTTGTGCCACGGGGAGGAGGCGGCCGGACGTTGACCTGACTCACAGCATGGGTTCTTCATCTTGCCCCAAGCCGCTCCTTTCCAGGCACGGCGCTGCCCTGCGGGGTCCCCGCTGTGGCCCGGGACGGCTTCCCGACCCGCCCCTGCCGCGGCAGCTCCCCTGGATGCACCTCGCGCATCCCGGGGTGCCCACGCGCCGGGAACGCCGCCCGCCCACGGCTGCCCCGGAGCCGCGGGGCTGAGGCCAAGCCGGGCACCCGCGTGTGACCGGGCGCTCCAAGGGGCCCAGGACGACACCCCATAGTAGTCCCCGCGGCTCCGGGCCTGCGTCACCCCGCGCACAACCACCCGCGCGGGCGGGAAGGCTCCCGCAGCCGCCAGCTCCCCCGGCTTTAGAGCAGGCTGGAAGTATCCGACCTGATCCAGCAAAGGTCCCTGCCCAGCCCGGCCGCACCACAGAGGGCAGGAGAACTTTCCTTTCTACCTCTTCGAAATAGCAAGCGGCTTAGCTTTTATTTAATTTTTCTAGAGTCCTAGATGTAAAAAAAAAAATGTTGAAGATCACATCTCAAAATCATAAGTCAAAATCTTTTTGTTTTTATTCCATTTAATGTTTAACATCTGGGAAAATACAATAAATATTTTTTTTCAGTTTGGAACAATTAGATGTTATGCTTAATAACAAAATGTTTGAAGAGGATGTAAAAAATAAATTAATATCTTACTATATAATTTCACTGACAAAGCAAATCTCAGTCTCAGGCAACTGAGAAAACCTCAGCCACAAAAGACAAATGGACATGTTTTGCCCTGCAGTAAATGTGCTGCTATCCTTGAAACCAGTGGTAACTATATACATACATCCCTGCACCAGAGGGCAGAATCTACAAAATGGAGTTGCCATTGGTGTGCTGATTTTTAAACAAACTAGACCCCAGAACCTCCACATACCGTACATTTTCCAAATCCTGCAACTGCAGCTTATATGAAACATTAATGTACAAAAAGTCATGACTGTACAACCACTTCTTTTCAAAAGTCCATGTCAAAAACATAAAAATCAACTAACTTAACAAAACCAGAGAGTGTGCTTGAGTGCTGAGGTTTGCAATCACTTCCTTCTGTTTCACACGCATGAATCTACCACAACATAAAAGCCAAAAGTGGCTCAGGAAACTTGAAGTGGCTCACGCTGACTTCAAGCTGACGCAAACCTACATTTCATTGGTGTTCTCATTTTAAGAGATTTGGAAGGTCTTCGGAAAAGTCTTCTATAAATACTCCTTTGAAACTGTTAGGTTTTCCACTTCAAGGGAAGTCTAACAAAATATTGGACTGCTTTTAAATTGGGTAAACAGCATTCGTTCTGCTTCTGGTAAAAAAGCAACTGTGTTCCTCTCCTGTAAGATACTTCACGCCTCCAGTCTCTGTTTGCTTTATTTTACAGAAGTAAGAGCCAGGTGCTATAACTCCGCTGGTGCAATCTGTGGAGTTCTGAAGCAGTTTATGGATTTTTGTGGCAAAGTTAAATCTTAAGTCCATCCCTATTCACAAGTCCAGTAAATAAAGGTGCGGTTTATTTTATTCTGCCTCTTCACTCTTCTCAGAACCACCTCCAGCCGAGTTATCAGCCTCACTCTTCTTATCAAGGGCATCTTCCAAGGCCTTCCTCGTGCAGTCCCATGTTCTACTTGTAGCTCCCGCATGCGTTCGGATGCGAGCTCCTGGCTGGTACAGCTGCATGGCCGGGCGATCCTACGAGGAAGCAGGTATGGTTAACCTCACACGAAGCATGGGTGCGATAACTCCTTTGGATTTTAAAGTGATTAATGTGAGTTTCTGGAGAAAGCAATTTTGTGTTACATTGCTTTATGTTTCGTAAGACCTGGGGAAAAATTAAGTGCAATGAAAATTGACCAAGTACTTAATATATGTGTTGTTTGTAACTCTATTCTTGGGAGCCAGGCATTTTAAATAAATGAATAAAGCTGTAAACATTAATGATCTCATGTTAAATTTAATCCAAACAAGGAAAAATACTACAGACGATTGTCAAATATAATATTATGGTGTGCACCCAGGCAAACAGTGTTGCTACCTTCAGTAACATCAACTGGGAAGAACAACATCCTTGCACTTGCAACTGTGCAGACAAATGACAAGCAATAAATATGAGCATAAAAAGAAAACCCAAGCCAGGAAAAGTTTGGTGAATAAAGCCAGAAAATTATCCTCAACTGAATTTTCCTTATCCATATGTGTACTACTTCACGTATGTGCTACTTCAAGGGATTCACAGTTTAAACACGGAAAGTACAATCTAACTATCTGTATCAAAGTAAAATTGCAGTTATAGCCCAGCTTCATCACATTTTCCATATTCCTATCACGGGTGAGTGCAGGAACATCACACACCAATAATAAACAAAGTACAGTTATCTAACAGAAGGAGAAGACAGTTTACAAGGAAAAGAGACCTAGAAGTTGCAAATGGAGATGTTTCGTGGCTCTAGAGTTGGCTTTTTATTCTTAAAATTTCAAGAAAGAATTTAGAAATTCTGCCTAAGAAGGCTTTTCCTAGTCAGTCTATTTTTACTATCAAGAATACCAGCTTTTAACATATGAAGCAACTCATTCACCAATGTCGAACTTTTCTGAGTCAAGACTAGGTTCAGAAAACAAAATTACTGTCCTGTGACAATGGCACAGTGCTGAAATTACTCCATATCAAACTAGAAGATTTCCAGGTGTCTTCATAATTTGAAGTTATTCTGATCTCTTATTCTTTTTTCTTATTCTTTGTTTTCTTCCTTTTTTTTTTAATCCCCAACACACCTTTTCTCTCTTTCTTCATATTAAGTTTCTCTTTTTTGCCCCATTCAATTCTCCATTTCTTCAGAGAAGATATCAAGATTCACTAATAATCCACAAAATTAAATCATTTCAGTTAGTGCTTTGCTCCTGCTTTTTTAAAAAACTTTTTTTGTTACTTTTTGATGCCTTGCATCAGCATGACATACATCTTTCTACACCACAAACAGCCAGTGAATGCTAGCCACATACAGCTAGATCCTCTAATGAGCACCCATCTTTTTTTTACATATATATATAGAGAGAGAGTTAAATTACAGACTCTATACCTTACACATATAACTGTTACTTCCCCTCGAAGTAACAAATTTTGCATTTTCTAATTAAGTCATGCACAGTTCTGGAAAGAAGCTTGTTTCATCCAGAAACTCCGGCCAACATCGCTATTTCTAAAGGCGAGAGACTCCCTAACTCACAGCTATGTGATAAATATTTCAAGAGGAGCAGTCACAAAACGGCAAAAATCTTTTCTGCTAATGAAAATTTTGTTTAGGGAACAGATTGAGAACTTGAAGTGTGGAGTAATACAGAGACTGGGCCAGGCTTAAGGCCTGACCTTAAGTTTCAAAAGGACCCCAAGAGCCACCACCCAGTACCAATGTTGTAGATGTTTTATCAGGTCTCAAGAGCAGCACAACAAGCATGAGAAAAGCTGTTTTTCCCATACTCCTGGTTTTGAAATAGTCAGTTTTGTTTTGTTTTGTTTTGTTTCCTGACTAGGTGACAGCCCGCGCTGCTGGGGCATGTGAAGAGCAGCTATTTTGCATAGGTAGATAAATGTCACACACATGGCCCGTATGGATCTACGCGTGGAGAGCAGGTTGGGCTCTGGGCACGGTGACTTTCACCTCTCGTGTGCACTGAGCCCGCCTGGACTTGCTCCTTGGACGCTCCCTATGGAGTCCTGTCACCCAGGAGCCATTTACTCACTGTCAGCTCTACCCCCCAGCACGGATCAGGTTCTTGGTTTGACGGAAAACTTTCACATGCAGCATAAATTTCCACACAAAACAGTGTTTCAGGCATCTTTTGTGGAAAACCTAAGAAGAGAATGGAGAGAGAATGAGGTTGACAAGAGCAGCTGTCTCCTGAAAAGACTCTGGCACATCCATGAAATCAGAGTGTCTGCAAAAAAACGATGCCTGTGTCTGTGGGAGACGCTGAGTGGCAGCTCCGGCTCCCTGCCCGGTACCGGCTGTCCCACTTGCACTGTTCCCTCTATTGAACAGGGCCTGCCCAGTCCTTAATCTCATTACTTTGTGTGCGGGGTGATGGAAATTCATTTTTTAAAGGCAAGTACGCCCCTGTTTTTAAATTTCATTGCAGATCAAGGTGCAACAATTTTTATAGACTCAAAAAACACGAGGCTTCCAAGAATAGTGTTCTAATAATGCTCGAGTTGAAAGCTATGCAGAAATTATGCCATATATTATAAATACAAACGAGCAGGGACCTGTGACCTTTTTAACTGCTGCTGTCCTCCGACAACAATAAACAGAAGCTTGGGTTTTCCTGAAAAGCAAGTAAAGAAAGATTTGGAAAAGCATCTTTACGCTGACATTGCAAAAGTAAAACCTGTGATCTTGAAGCATATTTTACTAATGAAAGATTATCCTAAATGAATAAAAGAACCTTATTTCTTATGCGCTCCTTTTTGGATGCCATGTCATCACACTTGTCCTCTTTACCCAGTTTGTCTACTGTCTCCACAGTGAAGCTGTAGTTGTGGGTTCCTTTCTTTCCTCTGTCTTGACTGTATCCTTTCCCCCATTTCAGCTCGTCTTCACTCCTTCTCACAAACTTGTCATACTCATAGTGAGCTCTGTGCTTTCTGCCATCGTCCAATCGATACCTTGGCCTTTCTGGGTCTTTTTCTCGAAATCTTCTCTCCAAATCTCTTTGTTCTTTGTCACTATCATTTTGTGACCTATGAATATGCATAAAAAGAAAGAAAATCCAAGCGATTAACATGAAATAACCCCTTGAAGGACACCATGCAAAACCTTCCTTTGACTTCAACAGTCTTCAAACCAGTTCTATGACAAGGCTATTTTTCTCCTTAAAACGGGTTTATCTCCCTAAAAGAAGGTTATGCAATTTTGTTGAGCATCTCATCCATACATGTCCAGTTCAAAAAAATAACAAATAAAGCCATGTAAGGAAAATCTTGCACTTGGTTTTGGGCAATGATTGTAAAAGGTCTGTTTATTGGGACTTTATTCCCAATTTGCCACCTGATATAGAGTTCCTGAGCACTCCTCACACAAACACAGGCCGTGGGATCAGGCCTTATGACTTGTTCTTGAGCAGACATGTGCACAGGAGTCTGGGAATGGGAACATTCACAGTCCAAAGTAATAGTGTTCATGTCTTGTTTCCATTTGTGAAGTCTTATGATTATTCTATTTGAAAAAAAAATTCACAGACCTTGTAATCAGGGGAAAGCACTTGTGAAAATGAGTTTTTCTGTTTGAGGCTTCTATTTGTTATGTCTTGATATGGTGTAGCCTATCTTTGCATATTTTACTGAGGTAAAGACCATTAGCTTATCACAACACAGTACTTAATTTATGTTATGCTGCAGTGAGAATGAGTTAGGTTATTATTTTGTAACATTTTGTGGCTAGGCTGATAAAATTCATAACTATCCCTCTGATTTCACTGCTCCTGTTCAAGAAACAGGTAATTCTCTCACAAAGAAAAACTGCAAATAATGAAACAAGATAACAGAATGATTAAATTTTAAAAGCAGCAAATACCCTGTGTTTCTTTTTATTTATCTTGTATATAGGTCTACTTAAAATTGAAACAGGAAATATTTTGACAGTCTGCTCAGATTTTGAGTATCAGCAGACAAAATAAGAGAAGGTGAAGACTTCCTAATGGTGTAGTAATCAAGTAGTGATATGTGCTTGCCATTTATGCTGGTTTAATATGAATACTTACTTATCTTTCTACACTACTTTTTTTTTCTTTTTTTTTTTTCTCTTGTAGATAACAGAATTATGAAAATTGTCAGCCTCTGCTGTGAACTTGGGAATTGGTGGTGCTGCCAAAACAGGGGCCACATCTCAAAAGGAGCTGGAGGCAGCAAAAGAAACTCAGGATGGCAGGTAACAAGTTCAGCATGTTGGAAGGCTGGGCTCATGTCAGCACAACACACACCCCAAGTGGAAGCAAAGTCTCCCCATGGTCAACACCTGAACACCTGAGGTGAAAACGAGGTAACAACCCCAACACAGTTACAAATCAGAGGTAAGAGAAGAAAATCACATGGGAAAAGAGAAATCTGAAAATGAATGGAAGAAAAGGGAACATAATTGTGTTTGGTGTTATTTCAAATCCATATGGGACCTTGGACACTCGTGCACATACTGAGGTGGTAGAAAGCTATGTCTGCTGAATCTTAAAACACACTTTCAAACGGGCAATCCAGGCTCCTACATGTAGAGCTGGAAGTTAAATTTAATACTGATTTTTGAGTCAGTGACAAAGTAGTTACAGCTCTGATTCTCAGCTGAGCTCATACAGCTCGTAGCTTGATATTTAATCACCTCCCCACCTCAATAATCATGGTGAAACGAGCACCTGGGAAAACAAGGTAACATTTACTATACCTGCACAGCCAAAATTCTCTTTTACACTTGGAAAATCTACATTAATGCCTTATGAAACTTTCAGAATGAATACTGAAAATGTTACATGACAGCACCAAAGGACTCATACATAAAAAGCCTTATTAGTAAACAACTAACTTGTCTTTGGAAAAAATGTTTTTATATTCCACTCAGGGTTCATATTTTCTTTACTTTTCTATTAGCCATTAATCTTGCTCTGCATCTGCAAAGAGGCCGTAGCCCAAAAATCCAAATGGGAGAGTTACATGAGCAGCTTCTGCATTCTCATGACGCTACGTGGAAAAGGGTAGCGTTTCTACTACTCAGAGCAGGCAGGTAGCCTACAAGTCTCCTAGAGAGCAGTCTAAGAATTCTCTAATATGTTATAGTGCCTTAGATAAATTATTTAAATGCTCATCTTGTCAATATGTGCAAGTTATGGATAAAAATGACATATCAGATTCAGCTCTTTCAAACTGCAAAATACTTTGAGAGCTTGGCTTTGAGAGCCTCTATTGAATTACAAAATATTATTTACCTCATCAGCATATAATTCTTAGTCACACATCTAGAGAGACCCTTCTACATATAAGGTTGGGATTCATACCTTAGTTATTCTGTCACTCCCATTCATCAAACACATTCAACTGTTTTATTTCAGGGGAAAAAACCGAAGAAAATATGATGGCACAGTAGGACATCCAACACAATTTAGCTAGAGTTTAACATGAGGGATGGAAGGACGGCCTTACCTGAGTTCTTGATGGGGAACAGGTGAAACAACAATGAAACTGTGAATGACTTCTCCCGCAGAAATCTTTCCAATCTGGGATTTCAAAGCATTTCACAAATAACAAATTGCATCCACTAATACTACTATCAGGTCAGTAAGTTGTTAGTAAACACCTTTTACAAAAAAAGGACAGGAGATCTGTACAAACATGGAATGAAATCGGTTCTGTGCTGACAACACCAGGCCAATGCACCACTTACATCATGTTTAAGCCTTAAAATCACAGCATTTAGGATATAACTCAGTGCCTAAAATACTACTTACTTTTCCTTGAGTTCTTTTAGTGAACCCTCCACCGCCTTGGATTTTGTACTCCCAGATCCAGATGACTTTTCCCATTTGTTTTCTTCAATGTCAGCTTCTTCACCCTTTTCTTTGTGCTTTTCACTAACCTGCTCATCTCCTTTTTCAGGCTTCTTAAGAAGCTAAAAAAAATGTAATGTAATGTAAAATGATTCTCCTCTGTTGCCATAGACATCTTAACAATGTCTTAAATATATTTATGCCCTATTAAGACTGAAGACCATGGTCTTATTTAAATTCTATGAATATATATGAATATATTTTACTATGTATAAGAATTAGAAAGTTATTTTGGAAGGAAGTTACTTTAAAAAACATCTTCCTTTTCTTCTAAAGTTACAGAATGCTTTTCTTTATGCCTCATCCCCTCCCCGCCCCCCCAAAAAGAATTTGCTTAAGAACTTATTCTTTTATATATCCAAGTGAAGGTACCTGTTGCCTAGGAAAATAAAACAGGGAAAGGAGCTACACAGTTCTGTGGCTTCTCCCCACTAAAAATCTAGAGTGAATCTGAGTGCATCCTTCCAATAAGTCACAGCCTTTTTTATCAATATAAATCTTCAAATCAGTCTACAAAACCTCTATAATATCACAAAATCTAGTTTACATGCATAGAATTTATCTATGTTGCCTTACTTAAATAAGGTTTAAATATCATGTCTTATTAGCACAAAATATTTTATGCTTAAGGAAAGTCATTGTAAACAAGCCCATTCAGATGGTTGTGCAATAAGAACTGTAGCACAGCCTGAGATTAGCAAGACTTTGCTCTAACTCGGTTAAAGCATACTATTAAAATTATTTAATTCTGAGTATAAATATGAAAAATCTCAGCAAATATGGCTAGATGAAGAATAACATGGAAGAAAATGCTAAAGCTGTATTTGCAATAATGCTTGGGCATGGGTTAGAACAGAACAATTTGGTTCTGGCAAGTTGTGCCTGCACAGAACATGGCAGGGCTGCATAACCGCTGAACTACGTGTCATCAGCACACAGCTGTACCTAAAGAAAGCAGCCACACATCACACAGAAACTAATTCATTTTGCTTCCAATGAAAACTGGCATCCTACCACCTTGCTGCAGGCAGTACACTCCATAAACAAGATTACTGAAAAAAAAACAAAAGAATTTCTGAATAAGTTAAAGTTTTTCAGTAATGTACCTTGATCCTTATTTCTTTTTCGGAGATTTTCTTTTGCTTCTCTGCTTCTTTCCTTTTGCGTCTTTCTTCCTCTCTGCGTTTCCTTTTCTCCTCCTCTCGCAGACGTTTCTTTTCCAGCTCCCTCCGCCTTCGTTCTTCTCTTTTTTCTTCTCGTATTCTCTGAAGAGTTCAAAATGATTGATTGTAAATTGTTCAAAGGAAAACTACATCAGAAACATAAAAGTTGAACTTCAGGCAAAAGTCTGAACGTACCTGCTTTTCTAATTTTCTATTTTTAATATATTCCAAAAGGGGTGTGGTTCTTCTAGCTAAAACACAAAAAATTTGTGATATAGTGTTCATTGCCTAAAATATGTACTCATTTCTTTACTTCAGTACTAACTTTTTTTTTCCAGCTTTATCTGCATGGGAGCTAAATAATTCAAAATCTTATTTAGTCTGTATGTTTTGACACCATTCCCCATCACCTCATTAGAAACATTTCTCTTTTTTTGCTGTTAGGATTAGAAGAAATAGAGATATTATGCATGATTATTTAATGTTGAATTCAAATCACATATTTTCAGCACACAGAATTACATCTTTCTCTTGCTCATCATATGGTTTTATCCAAAAAGGAAAGAAATTCAGTATCCTTATATTTTGATTTCTGTACATCAAAACTTAGCTATTCTGCAGTTCATATACGGTCAGCACTGCTATAGTCTCACTTAGCACTTTTCAGTCCCAGATTTCAAACTATGACACGTAGGAAACACTATTATTCTCATCTAATATTGCCATTTATTGGAAAATAAGATAAACAGAAGGTAAGTGGTTTGTCCCAGGCTACGCAGCATGGTTTCAGCAGTTTGTTTTCCCAAGTAGCCAACAAATTGCCTCATCTGCCCAGCCACTCCCGTGACAGAGATACTTCCACTCAGAAATCCAGCCTAAGCCTGCTGCCTGAACCATCCTCAAATTCTACAGGGCCCTGGAGAACACAGCACATTGTATATCATGGGCAACATATCAGGATTCACTTCACTGTCAACACTGAGTGCACATTTTTAATTATTTATCTATAGACTTTATCTTAAAACTTAGTCTAAAAAAAAATATCAGTCATAGGTGTGTAAAGATAGAGTTACAGCAAATGTTCACTACAGTTTATAGGACTTTTCTGAAGTCAGTAGAAGGCAGCTGAACAGAAGCAAAGAGAAAATGTCACTACTGGAATTCATTATAGAATTTGGAAGAAAGAAGTAAAAAAGTCAAGAAATAAAAAAATGAGAAGAGACATTTTAAACAATTTAGAACGTCTAGGCAAATTTTCATATCCCCAGAACATTCTAATGTTTTGTTTTGAATGCCTAAATTTCCTCCTAGTAACCTGGTCATTACTGACAAAATCTTCTTACGCAGTTATAAAGAGGACAGTTGATGGGAATCAACTGGAAAGGAATATTCATTTTTAGCAAATACTGATGGTCAAAAGCAACAACCAAAAAAAAAGATTGATGATTTGAGATCCTCCTTCATCTATCCTAGATTCCCCCTGCTGCCCCCTCTCTTTTTCTCTCCTGGCCACAGTTTGTGACCAATGTCAGGTGCTCCCAGGACCCGCAGCTCTGCCTTCCTCTCCTGCGCCCCCAGCTTTGCCACCTGGACAGCGTCGGCTTTTCCAGGCTGGAAGTGCCAGTTATCAGATAAAAGCAAATCTATCCCTCTTACTTATGGGCCTTGCTGTAAATGAAAAACTAGGACTATTTTCTGAAATCACTGAGAATTTTTTGAAAGGAAATAAACTATAAAATGAAGAACTATGTCAGTAATAACTTTTATCTTGCTTTCTAAAAACAAGCCAGAAGAATGAGCTTACCTTAATCTTGTTACAGAGAAATTCTGTTTTATATCTCTCTGTCACACTGAAACAGATGAGCTAAAGTATCTGACGTGATACACAACGCATGCTGGTTTGAGGTAGCACTATCTGGAGAAATGCTGAGAATGTGAGACCCAATTCTGCCAGCAAAATCCTGGGTACATCTTACATCAACGTCCATAGAACTAACATCTTTGATACAGGACACAGATACATAATGTTACCACAGGCATCCTATTCACTGAAGGGATCTTTGTTTTGATATTGATAGCAATGGTTGCAGCTTTGAATAGGAGAAAAAGATAAAGCAAATAATCTGACTTTTTGTGATTTAACAGAAGGAAATCTCCTCAGCCAACATTGTTTATCTGAAACCCGAAACTCTCAGACTAAACCTTTTCGCTGACAGCTAGAGCACATTTAAGTTAATAAATTTTTCCTGAAATTATAAAACCCCTTAGAAAATTTTGACTTCTTACACTTTGCTAGGGAAGATTCCTGGCAAATAAAAAATAGTGGGAAATTTGTCTATCTAGAAAAATGACCAAAAAAATTATTTATAATAGAATTATCTAAATGCCCATGATTCTATAATGTCCATTTCCTCTACATTGATTAAGCTCCAAATTGCTCCAGCCAACTATGAATTTATGCATATGAAGAAGAATTAACGCCACTCTGTATAAATGCTTCTTAGAGGTAGGGAAAGACTCACAAAAAGCATTAATCAAAACAGATGGCTACTTCTCTGGTACAATAAAAGGAAATGATAACAAAGATCATTCTTTTTTACATGTCAATTGTCAACCCAGGGAAAGAACAGATGTTCTGTATGTTGTCACTTGTAGATACAGCACACCAGTATTTCATGTCATCCTCCAAGCTGCATTCTAGCAGTTAAAAAGTAAAAAGTATTCTGGACAGAATTATATACACTTTTCAGTGAGAAAAGGTACTATTATTTAGAAGTCTTGAGAATATAAATCACATCTGTAAATTTTAAATGAAAAATTAGTATTTGCTGTGCCAGGAAAATTCTTTCAGAAGTGTGCAGCGGGGTTGGACTAAATGATCTCCAAAGATCCCTTCCAGCCTTCATGATTCCATGAATACTGAACAAATTCTGAAACAGCTTCCACGTTTCGCTGAGCAAAGGACTTCTCGAACCAGGGACTGATACAGACTGCTTCTGCTTCAGAGGGCCACCACCTGCAACATGGGCAGGTGACTATTTGACAGTCACGTTTTGGGGTTTTTTTCTGCTCCTTTAAACTTTCCAAGCAACTTTATTTTTTAAAGTTCTATCTTCTAAAAATCCTAACTATGAAGCTAACCTTAGAGAAGACAGCAGCCTGCATGGCTCTGCTGAACACTAACTGTGATTCCCACTCTCTTCTGTCTTACAATTTCAAGGCCTGTCATAGGCATTTCTTAGTGACAGTCTTTTGTTACGCACTCGCTAACAGTCAAATAATTGTCTACACCATGGCATTACTGGGGAGTGTTATAGTCTCTGCAGCCAGTCCAATAACACAATTCTTAAACAGAATGAATTGAAAAGAAGAAAAAATACTACGCTGCTTTTTATATAGTGCTATATGGATAATACAACTTAAACACTTTGCTCTTTTTCGGTAATGTCATGATTTATATACTTGTAGCTAGTAACAGATGAAGAAAAGAAGATGTCACCTCAACTTCAAAGCTTTTGAAGACTCTAGACCAGAAGAACCTTTCATAGGGAACCCTCTAGACCATATTTCAGCCATCATAATGCAAGCAACTAGTATCAGGAACGAATCGTTAAATATCAACTGCTCTATCTTTTAATAATAAATCTTGTATCTTTTTATAATAAATCTGTAAGCATTTGGAAGCACTAAGGACCCGTTTCTGAAGGTGCTGTGCATACAAAGCTGGCAGTGAAGTCAGCTGACTCATGCACAGAGACTTGAGAAGAGGTGAGGTGAGGTGTTTCCACTCACTGCTTGCAGTCACTACAGAAATCAAAACTACAGTTTTATCAATTTCTGTCAGACTGAATGGGTCAGACCTTGCAGGTAATATAATAAATTTATAAAATATGTATTTACATATATAATACTGTCTATAATAAGAAAATTCAAGAAAACAGACCAATGAGTTCCCTTGTTTTGGCCTCAATCTCTCCCAAAAGAGTCTCAGGATTGGCACATATTTTCTCTTCATCTGCACAGTAACTCTCTAAAAATTTCCTATATTCTGGATCTGCGAAGAAAAGTTTTTAGAATATATTAATGCTTTGCAATGCACAATAGAAATGAATCTACTTTTCACTGTGACATCAGAAAAATATGTTTACCATCTTCAATGCTCCCGGCTTTTGCATCTTTTTTCTTTAATTTCTTTTTTGAAATCTTCTGGAATGGAGCAAATTCAACTACTGCAGGATACTCTAAACCTTAAAAAAGATCAAATGTTTATTTTTTATTTTGGGTAACATTTCTAATATTCAAGCAAGATTTTGAAAACTCTTCAGATTGGTTTAAATGGTAATTTTTTTTTAAATGCCATCCTAAATTTCTGAAGAGTCTTCTCCCAGTGGACTGGCATACAATACAACCAGCATTGTGTTTATGTATCAGTATTTTAGATTCAAAATAAACTTATATTTGAATTATATACTTAAACATTAAGCATTACTTTGACATGCAAACACAGACTGTCAAAAAAAAAAGAGCAGTGCTACCTAATAACTTTCTTACATTACCACTTCTAATTATCTTTTCATTCCTCAAAGATTGTCTTTGAATAGAAAAACTGACATAAAATCTCAGCCTGACAAATGAAAAACTACTCCTGGCAAATGAACCTGAAACAGCTGAGTTGCTTTTATCAAGTTGTGCTGCCAAAAGGCTAAAAGAATACATGGATAATATATGATCAAAAGAAAAAAGAGCAAAAAAAGAAAAAAAAAAACACCTCTTTTCAGAACCAAAGTTCTAAAACTCTGCATGTAGAATTGTGCAAAGCTTTTTTTCTATTTACAATGGAAGGTACAGTTGTCTGCGTTTATTGGCTGGAATTTCTGAATTTGCCTTAAATGAGGGACTCTTCTTTGACAGGAGTCAGCTACCTCCAGCTTTTGAATCTTACCTGGTTTCCACTCGCGATCACTCAAAGTTTGCACAAGTCTACCAAATATTTGGCTTTAATCAGCCATTATGTTTGTAAAGTTGCCCCCGGCAATCCCTGCTCTAATTTTAGCCTGGTAAATGCAATGCTAACACAGGACTCACAAGGGGGCATCCTGGATCAAAACTTATGCTCCTTATTTAAACAAGTATCAAGACAAGCTGATTATAGCAGTGTTCAAACTCAGTTTTGCAAAGTACAGAATATTCTGGCTTCAGTCCAGCATAACACTGAAGGAAAATGCCTGATTTAGACAAAATGACGTCCTTGCCAAATCACAGAAATAGTTTACTGCTACCTCTTTTGCCAATCAGATGTTGAGGCAAAGCAGACACTAGTATTGCTCATACAACACTTCCCATTAGATCCTGTTTTCAGTCACTTTTAATTTTACTACTCTTTTTTCACCCAGGGTTGAGATTCTGGGCAACAGATTTCTGCCTCAATCTGAATTTTAGCTAAACAACCCAGCTCTTCTGAGAACAAGTTAAGGAAAAATATGCATGTCAAAAAAAAAAAAAAAAAGACGGGATCTGTTAAAGAGGAGCTATCCTGCTTCCTACTTTAAAACAGAGTGAAACCTGGAAATCACACACTGCGAGGAATGTGCTATACTTCATCTTGGATGGAAAATCCATCCAAATCAGACAAAGTTAGATGCTTATAAAGATACCCTAGTTAAAAAATATTGAATAGAAATTTGTTACTTTGCCAGGTATATTTTGTACTTCATTACCTCAAAGTGGTAAGATTTTCTAGTAGGATTTTTATGTAATTAACTGTATGTTGAGGAAAAAAAAAAACTACAGAGAGGAAAAAAAATCCATGTTGTGTAGTGGCAGATATATATATACATTTAAAATCTTTAAAACAGTCCAACCTTTATTATCAATGAAGACATAGCCATCAAAGCGATCTCTAAAAAGAAGGATGTCCTCAGGATTTCTAAAGTTAATGTATGCTCTTGAGTAGAGATGTGGATAAAGGCTGCAACAAGAAACATTTTTTTTCTGTTACTCGCAATTCTGCTCAGTACCAAAAAAAATGTAAAACAAGGTTTGCACCATAATTGTCACCTCTGGGGAATGGTTACCTTAAATACACATATCAATGTCTTTACACAAAGATATAAAAACTACATAGATGACAATAAACAACCGAACTACTACATTCCTGGGTCTAATTATGATTTTTTTTTTTCTGAACTGAGACAAATATGTCTCGTTGCTTTGTCTTCCCAAACTACAGAGCATTTGTTTCTATTCTAACAGATCAGAGAGTTAAGTCTAGTTTTTCATGACTTGAGAGAGACAACTAACTGCAGTGATTTTGAGTAACTGCTTGAGCGTGCTAAGGAAGTCTTTGGTTGCTGAAATAGTAGAGGAAAAGTAAAATCACCCGGTCAATGGGCAGTTGCTAAGCTGACACCGTATTTAAAAAGACTTCCAGCTTCAGGAAATATTAAATAACTTAATTACAGGCAAGATAATGGTCAGTGATTTAAAAATAAATAATCTCCACTTGACATATATGAATATGTATGCAATATCTAGGTCTGGATAATAGTTACTGTGAAAATCCAAAACATTTCTAGCAAAGAAAAGAACATGAACTTACCTGAAATAATTCTGATGCTTCAAGAATTGGTTGGCATAGACCCCACTGTGGCTGCGCAACTTGTCTCACACGCACCTGATAGAACCTCAGGCCGGCAAACCCCCAAGCCCAACGCCGCTGTGCAGTTAATGAACTACTGCCCATTAGCTAAATGACTGAGCACTGTGCTGGGCATGTGCCTGAATCCTCCCCAGGGTTATCACGTACAACGCTTTAGCTTAAACCACCTTCAGTGAGGCTAAGACAGAGTGGCTCAGTCAATGGCTGGCCATTTTTTTAAATAAATTTCAATATAAGCCATTTTTAAAATATATTTGAACATAAGTCCCTAAGTTTTAGCTACCCATGTTCAAGTTAATATCCCCACGTGTGACAGCCTTGCAGGCAGTGTCAGACTCTTGATAACCACCCAAGGACAGCAACACCACCAAGCCTGTAGCCGGCAGAGAGGTTTAACCCAGACCCCCTGAGGTTTGTTCGTTTCGGTGCCGGGCCAGCCAGGGGATGCTCACTAAGGACACAGAGCAGCAGCCGATAGGCTAAGGAAGGCATTTCCCTTGCTGACCCAATTTTGATGTTCTAGGAAATGAACAGCGCTGAGGGAACTCTTAAGCAAGGAACCACAGAAATACTGGCTTGGACACAGCTGGGACCACACTGCCAAGGGGAAGCTGCTCTCAGAAACAGGGAACTTCCTTCTCTTTCACTTTAGCAGGACAATCCTTACAGTCAATATATGTTTTATACATTCTTTGAAGTTTAAATGAAATGAGGCTGGGTACTTATTAGAGCTTAATATGATTGTATATTTGAAGTATTTAAGATCCTCAGGGCATAAAGAGAATCCTTAAAGGAACATTATTTTCTAAGCTCAGTCACCAAGATAATTATCCAAGATGGGAGGAGTGCTGAGTTTCAGTTCCTAATCTAATACCTATTTCAGTGTCTTATTAATCTTCAGCTTTTGTAAAATGCTAAAACTCTCTTCACATCAAAGACTCAGAAAAGGGTACTAACCACTGCATTACCATAGTGCGACTCAGTGCAGAGGACAACAGCATCAGAGAGTTGGATTTCTTTTTTCCTGCAGTAAGTTAAAACCTACTGGTTGGGCACATGAACATCATAAAACAGAACTGAAAATAGTAAGACTTATTCCTTCCTTGTTTCCTTTAGTTTTTATAGCAATGGCATCTGTTTCCTGTCTGCTTTGGCACCTTCATCTTCTCCTGGTACATGACACGGTACTTTTCTACCATTTTCAGCTTATATCTATCAGAATGACTATCTCTCAAAACAGAAGAACATTTGACATGGTTACTAAGCAGTTATTACTCATACTAGTAAAAGAAAAATTAAGAGTCTGGAATATGTAAATAGAAGTCCGGAAAGCGTGGGCTTAGATTTCATCTTGAACATATTAATGGGTTCCAGTGTCGTTGCTACACATTCCTAACATCTTCAAGAACTTTGTGATTCACCTTAGCAGAAGCGTATGAAGATATGGGAGCATGCTCATGCACAGCAGGATAATCATGTTCATGGTATCACAGGGAAGAGGGACCATGTCTCTAATACTGCTCACATATATATCATGGAAGAAGATTATAGTGATATGGTTACGACAACGCTGGCTGACTACAAGCTCTCTTTAATGCAGTCCCTACTAGAAAGAGGCAGTTCCCAGATGCCTAAAGGTCAGGGTGCTTAATATATTGATGCCTGAATGCAGAATGGAATTTAGGTCCTTGTCCTACACTTTTTACCTGTGATAGAGTAGGCAAGGTGTCAAAAATTCTGTAAAAAACACATTCTGAAAGGAAGGCAACTAAGACTAGGAAGTAGAAAATGCTGAGCAGTGGCCTAAGTATGAAATAATATCCCTTACTCTGAGTGTCAGATACCAACGTTGACTGCAGCTCCCCACATCTCTACCACTTTAAATTCTCTCTTAAGAGAGAAGCAGTCAGTATGACTGTGCTGCAAAGCACGTGCCCCTCACGGGGCCAGGAAGGACTCGGTGGCCGGTGCCCTCTCTACCTGCGCCACGTTCAGCAAGCGCTGCATGAGCTGCAGCTTCCACTCCTTGGGATTTGGCCCTCCAGCCAAGCACCCCAGGCCCTGCTCCCTGGAACGGTCGCTGCACTTGCTGCCTCCTCCTTTCCCCAGGTGTCTATCTGCACAGACTGCCATCAGGACTGGAGATACAGGTTGGAGGTTGCATGCTAATGTTAGGGTGAGAAAGCTGTTCAATTTTGCTGTATTCTGGAGAGGTACACTGCACAGGTGGCTGTTTAGTCTGGGCTATCGATCACAGCCATCTCTATGAAGTAAACAGATGAGCCTGACTACATACATTTCTGTAGATATATACACAGAGAATGCTTGTTTTCTGATGAGTATTCAAGGATATTCAATCTTTTAGATAGCATTTATTTCTGTAATACGTAATTTATTCTCTTTTTAAGCCCTTATTTTTATGACAACTTTAACAATGTAAGTACATTCTACTAGTTTAGTTATTCCACTGTTTTTTGACACAATTGCATAAAAACTGTTATTCTTCACCTTAATAAAAATACTTACCAACTTCAAACATGGTGCATGTGTATACATAACACATATACGTATGTATATACATTCATGTTATACACGCAGCTCAACATCTGAATTTTGAAATGTTGAGTAATTTCTCATCAACTCGCAAAGTCATCGTCTAAGACACGTTGTCATCTCAAGTTAAAATCCACCGGCCTTCATGACCTGATCTCACTTTCTGCAGTTACTGACATTGCTCAACATCAGATGAAAGTGGCTTCATTTTTGGTTCCTGCACCTTTCCCTTCTCACAGACGCAGAGGGACAGGGCTTCCTGGATGTGCAGAAGCACCACGCAGCTGCCATGACTGGTGCTCACTCCACCCCCAGCGCCTTCTCTGGGAGCTCCACAAGGCGCTGCCCCCTTGGAGCTGCAGCTCCTGGGTGTGCTGGACCATTCCACAGCATTAAAGCCCTTTGCCTACAATAATCCTGAACAACGTGGTTGGGAAGCAGTGATGAAAGGCAAAAGAAGAGGGCTGTTTGCCAGGGACTTAATCAGTGTTTATAACAAATGGTATGGCACAGGCTATTTTACTGATTTTCACATAGCTAAAGCTTCTTTTCAGATCTATTTTTATAACCCCACAACACTATTAAGGATTTGTAGCACACAGCATACGGTGCCAGTTCTGAGGGGCAGGCCAAACCCCAGAGGGACAGATCTCCAACACCGGCCTCAAGTTTTTGAAGGCTCAGAAGCATTTACATGAAGTCACAGAAGAATTATCTGGAGGAAACAGTTATGATAACATTTAGAGTCTGAGAAGACAGACTGTGGAATAGGCAGAGTCACTGTTACCCACTACAGACTGTGTGTCTATCAAACACCCCTAAAAGCCAGAGAGTCAATCACCAAAACTGTGTGTTCTGCTTGCATATTGATATCAAGGTATAAGAGAGAAAGATAAATGTAATGTAGTGAATTGAATGAATCTGAAAGAATGAATGAAATACAATGCAACAGTTATATTTTGTGAAATGATTTTATTGAAATGAATGTATCTGAAAAAGTGCTGCACATCAATGAAATTTTTCAATCAAGTGAAATTTTAAAAGCTTTACATTTTTCATATACAACAAAGCATTGTAAGCTTAGAAATAACCTTTAAACCTTTTTAGCCTGTAAAAACAGTGAAACTGAGGAATTGGAACCGGTGTGCATATCTTGCCAACACATCTAGGTGCAACTGCAACTATTTGTTTTGTCCCTAAGGTGAGATGAGCTTAGAAGTAAAGATGTAAACACGGTTATAGTTAGACTTCTCTAGCTCTCTTTCTGAAAGTAACTAGTAGAGGATACTTAGAGATAGTGTATTTTAAAAGGCCAAATCTACACACCAATACTTTACCTTTCAGCGAAATGCAGCCTGAGGATTCCATTGTCCATAGCTTGCAACCTTGTGTTCAATAAGGTTTTATGAATTTGCTATAAATATTTGTCCAACTGCTCACTGAACCACTTTATCTTCTGGCCTACATCATTTCTGACATCGTTGTCTGAAAAGGAGTTCCACTGTTTAACAGTGTTGTGTAAAAAAGAATTAGTCAGTCAGAGAAACCTGAATGAGCTTTTAGAAACTTAAGCCTTCCAGAGACTAGAGGACATGTTTAAACTGAGATGTTACAGCTCCTAAGGCAAATTTATCTGGTTCTGCATCAGAACTTGCACCCTTGGATGCCCCTTTCTCTTTCCAACAAACAGTTCCTCGCTTCTGAACAGTCTCTCAGAATCATTCTCTAGTTAGGCACTATGAAACTGTTTATAATCTCTTCCCATGTGCTTGATCACTAATTTTTCTGGATTGATTTCCACTATGCGCATGGCACAGGAGCTAGAAAAAAAGGTAACCAGTAAAAGACACCGCAGAGTAAATATGCCCAACTTGTTCCACAGCAGTATCTGATACCTAGAACAGCATGAAGGCATTTCCACAAAGAGTTTTCCAAAATCTTGTAAGATGTCTGTAACATAACAGATTATTGCCATGTAATGCTTAGAATCTATGAAAGAATTATTCTCTGGGGCTCTTGGCTGATCTTGTTTCTACCATGAGATTCCTGAAACTTTACTGTGATTTCTGGTCAAGCTTTTCAGTCTACACTGGACTACCTGAGAGGTGATAAACTCTTAAGTAGAAAACTAGTCCACAGTATGCTGATTTGCACTTGTATGGAGACCAATACCTAAAACAGTAATTTTGTCCTCTGGATTTTTTGATTCTGCCTTGGGTGAGGGCTGTTCCTTCCCCTCCACGTATATTACCAATAGCTTGTAGATCTTCGCTTTCCAAGACTGGGGGAGGGGATATAAAAAGGATACTTCACTCATTTTCTTCAGTTCCTTGTCAAAATCACAAGAAAGTGTGAAGGTAATTTAGAGCGTGTGACACAACTTGTCAGGAGTTCGACATGCACAGATACCCATCAGCACTGAAACACATTGGGAACCAGGCTGGATGATTCTGGGGCAGTGACAGAACAAATAAACAGAAAAGCCAAAACTTTGTGGCAGAGCAGTTGAAAGGCCATTTAAATAGCTTCCTTCGCTGAAAGGAGTACAATCATATGAACCTTACAGTGACAAATCCCTTCTGAAAAAAAAAATACAGCTTTTGTATGAAAGCATAACTTTTTTAAGAAGCAAGATCAAGCAAAAAAAATAAGGAATATGAAAATGTCACAACCAAAATTCAAAATCTTATGAAAATACTTTTCCTCTATAGCCTAACTTTCCAGAGACAGAAGAGAACAGGAATCAAAATTCAAGAGCCAGATAACAATTTTTCCCCAGGATTTTATTATAGGGCTCAAAGGACTCAAGGAACCTGATAATTAAAATAACAGATATCTGAGCTTCACTGTCAAAAAATAATAATAAAAAATATTCTTTGCTTCCTACATCCTGGAAATAATGCAGCAATGCAGTATCAGAAATGTAGATTTATTTTCTTTAAGGTTTTTTTTTTTTACTCCTAATCACCAAGAGCTACTCTTCAATGGAAAATAATTTTAAGTGTTTTAAGCATGTCCTCATCCTCTACCAAAATGAGCTACCACTAAATGGGCCTTGCCCATTTAACAAACTGCTTATATATACATATGTTCTATCTTTATAAAGGTACATGATGATGAACATAGAATCACCTGGAAAGTCTTTCATCAGAGACCTAACATGGATGCAGTTAGATGAGCAAGCAGCAAAACTTGTCAATACTTCAAATTCTATCACATAAAGATAGAGAGAAAAAATAAACTTTAAAAGTATTGGAGTCTTGGGTCAACAGTAGCTCTGGACAATTCATATGATAATTTCTGAACTGCTTCCTGGCATTTATGGAGTCACATCCATTGAGGACAGAGACTTGCTTTTAGGAGAATTTGCAGTTTGCCCATTACCTGTTTTCTGTTATCAAACAAACAGTTGGGACAGAATCCTTGAAGTGACCCATTTGTAAATACTCAGGTCTAGATTCATAAGAAAAAAAGTGATAACTATAAAGACTTTTGATTAGACTAAACACTCCTCTTATCTAACTTCACACCTCTTTGTGGTTCTGCCAGAAGAGCAAAGGAAATATTATTTTGTTGTTTTGTTGCTGTATGTATGTATAACTAACTAACTGCCTGGTTTATTCTTATATAAATATATATGTGTGTGTGCATACATAGAGAGAGAGAGAGAGAGAGAGAGAGAGAGGAGAGAGAGAGAGAGATTTGCCCTAGCTTGCCTGTCTTTCTCATAGGTGATAAACAGATGAAACAGAAAGAATATAAGTTGCTCAGAACTTAGTTGTTCCATTTCACCAATGAAAGATAAAAGAAACAGGAGGATTTTGAACAAAATTATGCCAACTGAACAATCTTTTTTTTTTTACACTGGTATTTAAAAATACCAGTGTAAAAGAAAAAGGCAGGAATGTATTGTGTCTGCATATGCATCTATGTTTTCAAAAACATTTTAAACAACAAACAAACTCAAAAAAAATAAGGGCTCCATGGACAAAATATGTAATCTGGTACATGACTATATCCAAAACACTTGATTAGGTTTTAAGCACCTGAAAACCTGCACAAACATATTTTTTTCTTATTAGTACTGACCAACTGCTTGTCCTCACCTGGGATCAGCAGTGCAAAACTCAAAATAATCATGGGCAGGTAGAGGATGTAGCTGTTCCTCCAGTTGCTCCTTTGTTAGACAAGGAGGAAGCCGGCGAATAACCACCTGCACATACAGAAGAAAATGGGCATATACCTTTGATCTAAATACTATGCAAAAAGATTAAATAAATCATATTTAAAAGCTCTTCCTTGAATTTGGATTTTCAGTTGGGACACCAGCCTCCTCATGACTTTCTTGCATTTGCTGGCACAAAGAATAATTAACCTATCTCAGTTTGTTCAGTTGCTACAAAAAGTATAGAGAACAGCTAACTGCAAAATTGTAGCAGAACTGAAATATTCTGATGAAGAGCTTAAAAACATTGTAATGTGATAACACAAAATACTAACAAATGGGAGGGAAAAAAAAAAGATGGAATATACAACACTTTCTGTCTTACAAAATGAGGGGAAAAAAAAGATGGAATATACAATACTTTCTGTCTTACAAAATGATTTTGTTTCAACTAACTTTTAATTCTTTTATTAGAAATGCATTTTATGCACATTGTCCAATGTCTTCACAATAAAATCTGTGACAATAAAGTCACAATATAGTCTTTTTGACAATATCATGAAAACCATTATGACAGAATGGTGCCAGTACACAGTACACAGTAAAATGGTCATTGAGATTCAGATAATGTATTTCCATTTCTCAACAATACCTGAAGGTGACTTAATTTTAAGTTACTGTGACCTTCAGTGCTTTCACTTCCCAATTTAGAAAGTGGGAAGGTAATAGATCTCACAGTAATATATATGACTGACTATTGTTTAAAAAATGCTCAAAACCATGGAGAGGGAAATTTCTTGCAAGAACTTGATTTTCTTGATTTTGCAAGAGCTGTTTTGATACAGCATTAGTCTTTTTTTTAAATAACAAAAGATGAAAGGCAAGTAAATTTGTAGCACTCTAGCTGGGGTACTCAAAATACTTAGGAAAGTGAACATCCCTATTTTGCTTCTGATTAAAAAAAAAATGCTATGTTTAAATGTCATATTCTCCTGAAATTAGCCCCAGGGCCACGCTCCTTATTCTAACCTTCCTCGGACCCCTAGGCATCCCCCAACCCCTCTTACCAAGCCCTCCCGTGCCACCCTGGCCTGCCCTTCCTCTGCACCTCCCCATCTCGGTCTCTCCTTCCCTGCAAACACCCCACCCTGGGCTCCGGTAACACACGCTGCCTTTTGCCCCCGACTCCTGCTCCCAGACCGCTGCCCAAACACCAACCGACATCTGGGATCCCGAGTCCCAGGGCACATCCCCACACATCACCCAGGTACCCCAGAACCACAGCATACTCTCCAAGCTCATGCCCAGCCCCTAGGCTCACCCCCAGGGACACCCCAAAAGCCCAGGCACATCCCCAGCCCCACAGCACTCCCCCAGCCTCACCCCAGCCCCTAAACATACCCCCAGAGTCACCCCTCAGCCTCACCCCAGCCCCTGGCTTCGCCGCCAGGGTCTCCTCCCAGGCTCCAGGCTCACCTTCTGCCCCCCAGCACTCCTCCTGCCCCACAGCACAGCCCCCAGGTTCATCCCCAGCCTCCAGGCTCCCCCCCAGCCCCTTGACATAGCCCCAGGCTCACTCCTAGCCCCACAGCACATCCCCAAACACGATCTCCATGCCGACGGCCGGTCCCGCGGCTCATCTTCAACCGCCTGACATTCCCGCACGCTCCCCGCCAGCCCCACAGCTCGTGCCCCAGACACACCCCCAGCCCCACAGCACGTCCCAGGCTCCCT
>JAWLRI010000540.1:1105591-1129439 GCA_034781795.1 Crypturellus tataupa | reverse complement strand
CGCGCGCCGGCCCCGGCCCGGCCTCCCGCTCCGACCTCATGGGAACCGCCGCCGCCGCAGCCCGCCGCAAGCCTCGCGAGAGCTGCCCGCGGGCCGGGCGGGATCGCGCGAGACTTGGCGAGGCGGGGGCGGTTGGAGGGGGCAGTTGCCCCAGAACCAACGGTCGGCGCGAGGGCGGCAGCGCCGTTGGCGCCGTCGCCTGCCCGCGTGGCTGCCCCTCTGCCGTCCTCACCGCGTGCCCCGCAGCGTCGTCCCCATCCGCGTCATCTTCCCCCTTGCCCATCTTCATCTGTCCCCGTGGCTGGCGGGGAAGTAGTGACCTGTCCCTCACATCAGGATTACTCAGTCTTGGGTTAAAATAGTGCAGTTGTGCAGCGCCTACTTCTGAAAAGTTTCGTGAAAGCAGGGGATTACTTGGGATGCCTTGGGCTACTTCTCCTAGGCCTAGGGACAGAAGCAGAGCAAACTGAAGCAAGCTTTTGGCCCTACATAGGTTTTACGTGTAGCACTGCACTCTGAAGTTACTGAAAGGGGCAGAATAAGCAATAAACATGCAATTTATGCCAAATACACAGGGGGCAATACTGAACTTCAACTGGTGCTGCTCTGTCCTCAAACAGATGTGCACAGCACAACCCCAACAACAAACAGTAGATGATCTGATGTGGAGTTAGTGCTGAAGCTGCTGAAAACAGAACTCTCATTCCATCCCAACTTCCTTCTGCACCCACTACCCGTGGCTACAATTCACCGTTGTAATTGGAAACTAGGTGATAACTGTGTCTGGAGGACAGTTTCTTATGATTGGTGAGTGCAGTTTGTCAAGTAAACCCTCACATGCCTGCAAGGCTTCATGGCTAAGAAACATGACCACACTCTTCCTAAAATGAGATATTCCAATCATCCCATTGCTCTCACCTTTGATCCTAAAAGGTCATTTACAGCTATAAATACAAGCAAGTGACATTGACCAAGGAAACAGTAAGGTGTTGTTTGTCTTCTAATCTACTATTCAAAAGCACTTGAGAAGAACATGGAAAACAGCTGGAACCATTTGAAGAAATCTCTTGTGGGTTTTCAGACCTATTCTGAAAACCTTGGGGGCAACAGCTGAATTCTGCCCTCACAACTGCGACAAGATTGATCTTTGCAGGAGAGACATCAGGTTATGAGATGGAGAGAGGATCTTTCTTTGCGGGACATGGTGATAGGCTACTCAACCTGTTCAGGACTGGATCCTTGTATCGATTTACCAAAGCTGACCAAAGAAATGACCAAAAGTAGGAGTCAAGAACCAGAGGTCAAATGCAGCCAAAATTAGTAACCGGAGAAGGAAAATACCCAATTTAACGAGCACCAGATTGAAAATCAGAATACCATGATCTAGTGTAAAGGCAATGTCAGGTGCTGGAAGTGCTGAAAAACTAGAGCACAGGAGGAGCTGCAGATGGGAGATGAGGATTTGGAAAGAACAAGGGCAGATGGACATACTAAACAGCAGTGAGGGAATGCTCTACAAGCTGTGTGAAAGGACACCTCACAGGGAGCTATAACCTAAAACTGTAGCTGGTTGAAAAGCAGGAAGGTAGGATAAGTCCTACCGAGAATTCCTCTGGAGATGTCCAGGAAAAATCATTAGCAACCTATGACATTTTGCATACATCTTTTTAGGTAGCGTTTAATGCTAATAAATGAAGGCCAGCAAGGGTAAACCAAAATAGTTCAGCAGGTGTCTGTGAAGGCGCAGTGTAACATGCTATTCCATTACTCCTCCTCCCCTCTGGTGAGGCTACAACAGTAGTTTGCTATCTTTGAACCCATGCACTTAGGTTTTTAAAAGCTGGATCAAGTTCTCCAATTTGATGCTTAGCTCTTTCCCTAGCTCTTCCTTGCCCCTACCCTTGAACTTTAAAATGCAAGTGTGTAAGGAAGATGTAACCAGGCACAGCCAACAGCCTGGCTAAGCAGAACAGCAACAAATAGCAAATAAGTAAAAAAAAAAAAAAAAAAAAAAAAAAAAAAAAAAAACTATTTAGTCACTAGCTAGTGACTCATATCAGCTAACGGATGTGCTAGGATAAATGAAGGAAGTGAAAAGGCTCCAGCAACTGCACAGTGCTTCGAGCCCCGAGACCAATGTAACTGGATGATAAGGAGTAGTTTATATTCTAGTTCATGGAGAGCCCTGCGCATTTAAAATATATATATCCAGAAGAAATCACACTAACAACCAGTGACTCAATAAAAGTGGAAGCAAGCTCAGTATTGCCTGTCTTAAAGTCATCACTAAGAAGACAGTTAGTAAAGAAAGATGAGCTGGTAGAGGGACAAAATGACAATAGAGATACCTGGATTCGTCATCCTCCATCTGCTCTTACTTACACAAAGCATCAAAAAAGCATATAGCAAAGAATGAATTGCACGACAAGTATGCCAGGGTCTTGTAGAACCTGCTCCCATAAAGTGGATGAAAAATATTACAAGATAACAGAATATGTAAACTTGTTCTAAAAGTATCAAAAATACATCTTTAAGCCTTGTTAACACAAATGTACATGCATAGAGTAAAAGTTATATTTTAGACCTATTACTTGATTTGGATGACTAAAGCCCCTTTCGTTTTTGATGAAAATCGCTATGCATAGAAATATTGCTGGTTCTTAAGAGCTGAAATATTTTACACTTGGATTGGACTGCCAAATTTCAGGCAATCTATTCTAAACATTAAATGTCAGAACTGAGCTGGAAGTCACAGAATAAAACATTATGACAGGTTGTAACTTAAGTCTTTAATTTTAGCCCCTCACAGTGAGGCATGTGGAACAAGGCAAGAAGGAAAGGGAGAAGTTTATGCAAAATATGGTCAACATTCATGCCAAGCAGGAGAACAGCCCTGTTCTGTTTAGTGGATGAACAAAGCACTGCTCCTGCTTAACAGACACAAACTCTGCTTCATCATTTTCAGGGGACAAATATACCTTAAAATACCACAGTTTAGAGACTCATAAAAACTGTAGATAATATTCACAGTCATGTGTAAAGAGCCCCTTTGGAAGCAGCAGACTGTCGCTTGCAAGTTTATTAGTATAATAACTTCTGAAAAGATAGTTCAGAAGTCACTAATTCCAGAAAACATCAATTCATCTTAATACTTTGGCCATTCACATTTGTTTTCTAGGTAACTTACCAGAAACACTTGTCTTTCAGGAATACATCACAGAATAATGGCGAAGAAGTGGAGTTAATTATTAGGACTACGTATAATAAATGAACACACTTTGCCATGAATTTAACATACGCCAAAGGAGAGTCAACTGATGGAAATCATCAGAATTACTTTATAAATACGTATTCCTTTAAGGAGTAATAAGTATTGAACTTCATGGTGGTTTTGGTCTATTTACTACAAAACATTCCTCACATACAGGATGAAAACTCAGAAGCCACAATATATTAGACCCCAGCTACTCAATTTAACAACATGAACAACTCAATTTTAAGTATTACTTTTAAACCTCCAGTCTTACTGAGGGCAGCCACACAAATAAACAATTAAAAAATTATGTGGGTTTTTTTTATTTCATTTTGTATGGTTAATTTTGTAGAAATAGTAAGGTTGGAAATAATCTTGTGTGTGTCTTAACATCTTTAAGGTGAGCATTATTTCTGCAGTGCCAAGTACAGAGGAGTAGTTTGAATTCATATAAAAATAGCAAATTCCAAACACCATAACAAAAATGCCCGAACAAACAAAATACACAGAGACACAAGAAGCCCTCCACGAGCACCTACAGTCACGTACTATGGTCCGACATGGACGTTTCAAGCATCATGTCACTTTCGTTCATCTCAATCTCAAACGTTTCCTCCAGAGGACGACTGGTATCTGTACTTTTCCTCGGATTGGATGTTTCTAATGTCACTATACCACTTTCATCCAGTGTTTGCCTTTCTATATCAAATTCTCTGAAATCCCACGAAGGTGAAATAATGTTCTTTAATGTCTTCATTGTATGCACATCAAAATCGTAACATCTCAATTTGTCTTTGATCTCCGTTCCTAAGGAAACAGACAAACCGTTAGTGTACTCCAAGTGAACACTCCCAAACGCGCATCTCAAAACACTATCATCCAATACATTTTACATGTACATCAAGCAGCTGTTACTGCTTAATGACTTAAGTTTAATAGAGTTGGTCCAACACAATCCAGCAGTCTATATGTTTCTTAACAAAAAGAAAAAGTTACTAAGTACAATTCAGATTCAAAGTCAAAGGACAGGAACTGCGTAAGATTCCTCACAGGTAAGTTAGTAAGTCCAACAAAGCAGAAATATGTTGCAATGAAATTTTCTGTATCACAAAATACAAATATTTCAAATTGTGGTAATATACTGTAAAACAGTAACAAAGCACCTATGCTATTTGTAAAGCTCTGTTTTTGGAGGCAGAAGGATTTATCCGAGCTATCTCTATTGGAGCACGTTTTTGTTACTATGAATGACCTTGCCTATACCTCTTTACAGATAATCAACGGAAATCAAGTTCACCGATTTTCTTACTTGATACTTCTACTTCAGTTTCCCTCCACCTCCTTTGTTTTCTAAGCTACCACAATCTCTTATATAAAAGAAATGATCACCTCCTCCCAAAGACAGAATGTTTCGCTTTTTTACACTGGTAGATTATTCAATGCCATGATGCTTCTAAAATCAGCAGTCATTTACAATCAGTTTTTCCACACTGAGCAATTCCAACTCATTTATCTTGTCTCAAAAAGCTAAAAAAGCCAGAACTCCCCCAAATTACTGCTTTGTAAGTTGACTAGATAATGCCACACAATATTTTTTCTTGATGCCAGAATAAGACTTCTCTCAAAGGATCTGACAACTTTCGGAGGCAGGACAAGTGACACACTTACCAATGTAAGCTTCAGAATCACCAATATACATTTCTATGCAATGTCCAAGCATTGTGACTGAAAATGTGTCATCCCTCCTAAGACCAAGGGCCTATCAAAAAGTAGTAATAATATTTAGCAGCAGATAAAACAGTCATACATGAACAAGCCCTGTACAGTTCTCAGGTTTTTCTTTTTTTTTTTTTTTTTTTTTTTTTTCTTGCTTGAAAGCACTATCAGAGCACAGTCTTCACTGAAAAAAATAGCTCTTGTGTAATCAAAATATTGCCACTTGAATTGGTTGAAGAAAGAATACAAAGCACAAGAACAAAACCAAAAAAGGACGTGTATCCAGGCTGAAACTCACACACAGGATATTAACTAAATACACTAAAATAATGATAACAAAAATTGTAAGGCTATTAAATTTGCATAACCAAGCTATAGTTTACAATAAAGTAGACCATGATTTACAGATACAACTAAGTGTATGTAAGGTACATGAGGTAGAAACAACTACATATATTCTCAGTTCAACTAACCCAAATCCTGGAAGTTCAGCATGCTTCAAAATTCACCGTTACATTATGGAATCACTAAAGCTGTTCTAAAATTTTAAAATACCAATATCACATAAGTGAAGATCAATCTGACAAAACAACAGCTCCCTGCCCCCACCCCCCAAAAAAAAACCCCACAATCTTTAAGTTATGCTCACTGTAAAATTTCTATTGAGACACAGATAAGAAATATTTCCAATCATTTCAGCTGTATGTGAGGTTATCAGACATAAAACTTAAGTAAATATTATAAAATTTAGTTAATTAATTACAAAGATTGACCCAAATACTACATTTTACAAAGGGGCTATTTTTAATCAACAGAAAAGATGGTTTTCAAGAAAAAATGCAAAATAAAGCAAACAGTAATTAGGTCTGGATAAGCTGTTAGCTCTTTTTTATTCCTAAAAGAAAAAGAGGCTGCTACAATACATCTGGGGGCAGCACCTTTTTTGATTTAAGCAGGTTACCTACCGTATGAAAATAGTCAATTGCACTTTCAAAATTGCCCATTAGACTATGTATGTAGCCGATGGCAGAGTAAGTCGATGCGTTCTGAGGTATCAGTACGAGAGCCTGGCGATGGTATTCCAGGGCCTCTTCATATTTCCTGTTGTGATTGAATACAAGATATGTATTAATAAGCTTTAGGGTGAGAGGTGCTTGTATTGTAGTGTTCTGGTATTTTCTTTAGCACAGTGACACAGAAGCCATTCAAGAATTTCAGAACTATTGCTTCTTGCTTTTGACATAAAAGAATGCACAAAAGAGTCGTGGATATTGGCAATTTTATTCCTTAGTATTGAGGAGAAATCATTTCTTGTTTCCTCTGTGTAGCACAGCAGCTGCCTACAGCTATACCCCATTTGGAGAGGATCTTAACAATTTGATATGGTAAATTGCTTTAGATGCATAACAGTTCTTACTGTAACAGTAACTTTATTTCTGTAAATTTTGTCTCCTCAGGGGAGGAAAGGAGAAACATAAGAACTAAATTGCTCATTGTTTAAAATGAGAAAAGCACCGTGGACAGAAATTGCATGAGCCCTAATGTTGCATGCATTTTTTCCTTTTTTTTTTTTTTTTTTTTTTTTAAAGTCATGCACATTTTGCTATTGCCTCCACCAGTAAAGAAAATTTTAATTAATAAATAATTTTCAATTCAAAAACGAATGACAGATATTTGAAGGAAATTATGGATATGTTAGTCTGTTTACCGCATGTTAATTCACAAACCAAGAATTATGGCATTACTCTGAGAAATTAAATTGTCACATTTAACACTATTGTATCATGTTGTTAATAATGAAGACAATTTTAATTGTCCATCTAGAAGAAATTTTACTGCTAATAGTTTTAACAAATTTATGCACCAAATAACAGAATAAAGAGCTATTGGAGGACATGTGCTAACGACTCAGAAATTTTCTGCTACTGTTTGTTTACTGCACAAAACTTTCATATGGTTTGACATTTATTCACCCTTATAGCACTTCACTGTTGAATTAACTACTACGGTATTTTAAAATTCTTCTTTCAATTTTCTTATGCAAAAGTTAAGTGGGTGGACATCCATCCAATACATTTTCATAACAGCAATAAGGTATATTGTGTATTAGTGGGAGTAAATTCAGATTATTATGCACATTTAAAGTTGTACAAAATGTAGGTATAACTGCCTAAATTCTCAACTTGACTTTATCATGAGAGTTTTCGCAAAGTCGTTTGGAAAAGCCTGTCTAATGCATTTCAGCATAGTGTATACTGCCTGAATGTGATGCAAACAGTAGTAACTTATTGCAAGAAACTGAAAAAAAATATATATATATAAAACTGTAAAAAGGATTTGGGGGGGGGGGGGGGAGAACCACATCCTGCAATTAGACAATGAATAGATTTAGAAGCATTTCTTTCAGTGTCTTTCATTTGATGTTGGCAGATGGGGCAACTATTATACATCTAATTTCCTACTGAAAACGAAGGCTAATTGGCAATCTAGCATAAAGCTCCTGAAGCCAGAGCTGCCTAAGTACAGCTTTCATCTACCATAATCACTTTCTCATTAGCAGTTTTGAGGCATAAATTACAGTACACAGCATTTGGCCAATTAAAACCAGGTCAAAGGGAAAAAAAAGATAAAAAAAAAATTCTGTCTGCAAAAACAATGTTCCATTGCTGTGATAATGTCACTGAAAATTTTACTCAAGTAAAACCAGAAACACTGATTCAAGCAACTAACCAGCAAGAAATGTCAGAATTTGACCAGTAGCAGTTAGGAGTCAGATCCTTCTGAGGATCTAAAAGGCTACGACAAGGTTTCTATCAAGTAAGAATCAGTAGCGAAGAAAAGGCTTTTGCAATAAGTATTTTAACTTGTATGTGAAATAGAGCATATAAGGAGTGATTCATGTATTAATATCCTCAAGGTGATTTAGGGGATTTTGATTTTATAAGGTACTTCCATACAGCTCTTATGTGGTACCTATTGTAAATAGGTAGCACCTTACACTAAAGAAGTAGGTCTACAAAAAACATTTGGGTAGTATTTTAGATAAACATAGGTCTACTATTCTCTGCTTACTTGAGTTTTCTGCAGACGTGTCCCAAGTTGTTCAATAAAGGTTCCCACTTATCAACAGTTACCTGCAGAATAACACAAAAATTCAAGTAACTTCAGCTTCCTTCTATTTCCAGTGATATTAACAGGACTTGTTTTGTTTACTATTTAAGTCATATTTAAAGCCTCCCAGCTTAGAAGTACTGAAAACCTTCAAATTTAGATCTTCATGGAAATCACAACTACAGAGGGTCTTTTTATGCTGCACTTCTCCTCCACAGTCTAAATTTGTGTGTTTAAAAAAAAATATAGCTCATTTATCAGGCACACAGATTATGTAAACCATCCAAATCCTTAAACCCTTTTTACTGAAATCAGACAAATCAGTTGAATTTGATACATCATGAATTTGCAGCTTGTGTGAACACACACACAAAAAAGTCTGTGTGTTCAAGTGTTTCAGGAAGCAGGGGCATAGTGGTTGAACCTTGGGTCACAGAGAAATTCAAATCACAGCCACATTTGCTGTCAGTGATTTTCTTCAGAAAGTTAGTTTCTGCTACTGAGAAAACCCAGAAGAGTCACCAAACTGGCAACACACTTCAAAGCCTCTCACTTCTCAATCCACTCAGTTTCACAATTAACTATCCCTGAGCCCATTCCCATGCAGTGGCCCTCTCTGGCAGAAGGGCCCCCCATTCCCACCCGCAGGATTTTGTTCAGAACAAGAGGAGTCATCCAAGACAAGGGGCTGATGCTCCAGGCAGCGGGAACCATCTCCACCCATGCCCAGTTCTGCTACCAGGTACAAGAGCCGCAGGTCTACTGAGACCCAAGAGTGAGTATCAGGATCTGGATTATACTGCCCACTCAGTAACTGTAATTTTATTTTTAATTGCCTATAGAAATGCCTCTTCAGTGCTATGGAAAGGTAAAAAGCAGACAGTGATGAGCCTCAACTGAAACACCGACATACAAGTAGGTCGGCTTTAAAGTCAAGTCTATAATATATTACTTGTATCTTAAAGTAAATGTAACATTTTCCCCACAAAAACATTACAAAACTGGCTAAAGTTTTACAAATAGCTGATCATAGACATTAAGAGGAAAAATACCTCATTTCCAATAGCCTTGATTTTTTCCAGTGCATCAAGAAACCACTTTTCTGCAGTTTTCCAGCTAAATATTAGAGAGGGGGGGAAGTAAATTATCAAGTTTTCATTAGCTGTGTTAGAAAAATCTGTAGGACAAGAAACATCCTTTTAACATTATCTGGTCATAAATGAAGCCATCTATAAAAATAGTATTTCAAATTTACTCTATTTCATTTGACCATGTGATTCTAAGAGCTGACAAGACAAAACCAAGAAAACAGAAGCAGCTCAAGAATATCCACTAAACAGTTCTATGTTTTAAAAGAATAAATTTGGTATTTTCTAAATTGATAACAGCAGTGTTGATCTACATTGATCTACAACAATGTATTTTAGCATGTGGGTACTGACCCACACCTTTTCAAGGCACACAACTACTCAGTGACAGGAACATGCAAGATAATTTATCTCTACATGTTCCCCAAGCATGAATTCATTCCGCACTTAATCTTTAGCAAACAAAAATAATAGTTCCCTTCGGCCCCCACTCCGCCAAAAAAAAAAAAAAAATCCAAGAGTTTAGGGTGAACTAGAACCAAAAAACTCAGCATTCAAGTTCAACCCAAATATTTTAGTAGATATTCCAACAAATTATTTTGGAAAAAAAATCCATGCTAAAAATTTAATCTTATTTTGCAAGCTTACTCTCCGTTTTGAAATGCAACCACTCCAACTTCATGCATGACAAAAGGATCCTCGGGTGCAATGCTTAAAGCTTGGCTGAAGAATCTTTCAGCTAACTTTGAGTTGTTGGTCAAACCATATTCCAGGCCAATATAGAGCATTGGCAAATGGCACCTGCAAAAAAAAAAGTTCATGTCCTAATTATTTGTGTCATGACGACAAAGAAATACCAAGTGTGTTTGCAAACACTTATGTAATACATACAAGTAAACAGTTGATTTGAAATAGACTACCAACTTAAGAGTGAATTTGAAAGATTTTATATTTGTCATTGGCAAGAATTTGAACTCTAATTTAAAACAGTAACTTAATCTGGAATCACGTGGATGTATTTTCTCAGTATCTAAGCTGGTTCTGAGTATTTTTCCAGTTTCCTACGTTTCATATACAAATAGGGTATATATACACAAATAGTACAAATACTATTTTATGCTGCAATATGATTACTATTCATTTTACAGTTCTCTTTGCAGCATCAAGCAGCTGCTCAAGACACTAATACACAGCAGTTTATGACATGAAGTGGCTAAAACATGATTTGCCTAAGTTTCAAAGAACTTTCAGACAAAAAATAGATAACTGAATCAAAAAACCTGACCAAGAAACAATAAATTGCCCAAGCAGACATAAGTCTTTGGTCCCACTTGCAAGCACTGATGATGAATAAAGCAAGGGGTAATCTAAGGAAAGCCTGCATCAAATGCTATATAAAAATGAGCCATAGTAAATCTCACAAGGATGCCCATCAATTTAATGTAGGCCACCTTTTAAAATAATCCAAAAGAATAGGAAAAAATTGGAAAAAAAAAAAATCAAAAGAGAAACATCAGAAAAATCAGAAAAAAAAAAACATCGAGAGTCAGGAAAAGAAAAAAAATAAAAAAAGGAAAGCCAAAAGAAATCTGTATTTAAGAAACTTACACCAAGAATTTAAAATCACTAAATGTTGCTAATGAATACCTACCTCCTTCCCCTTCCCAAGTAATATTTGGGAACATAGTTTAAGAAAAACATAAGTTAAACAAAGGCAAATCTTGCATCCAATCCTACCAGCAACTGAGTACTAACAATTTAAACAAAATACGTAAGTGCTGCCTGTCACTTAATTGTGTCTTACTCAAATAGGCTAGCATCAACACAACCCATTTCTTAACACTATAACACCTGAAAAATTCTGAAGTTTGAAAATTGTAACAATGATCAAGTGCCAAAATAAAACCAACAGATCATGGAGCTCTACTCTTCTCTCTTGTTCTCTATCAGATACTCGTTGCAAATGCATCCCTACTTCTTGAAAGGATAAACATCAGTGTTATAAACTATTCACATATTACTTGAAGGGGTTTGGGTTGAAGGTTTTTGCCATACCCTTTCATGAGCTGCGCAGCTGTGAAGTAGGCAGCCATGGCCTGGTCATGTTCGCTCTCAACGGCGAAGGAGTGTCCGTACGCGATCCACGCGGGCCCGTACGTCCTCTCCAGTGTAGTAGCTTTGCTAAAAGCAGGAGACCATCAATACAGTAAATAGCTGGAATTAAATTTCATCCAATTCAACTGTCTACTTACACAGTTATGTCTTGTAGTTAAAATTCCATTAATGTATCTTCTGTAATGATCAGTGTAAGTTTGGTTCATTTTCAAAGTTCACTGTAAAACTATTTAACACAATATTTAAAAGTTTTCAAGAATTTACTGTGATACTCTTGTGGCTGTTCATAGAGGTCAGAAGCTATTTGATATTATTGAATATAAACAATGATGTAGTAGGTGAATTGAGCAGGGCATAGGAAAAAGTAGTAGCAACTTGTAACACATTCTAAAGTTCTAGCTATACATTTACAAATAAATATAATTCAAGCAAATGTAAGCATCACAAGCAGGATATAGAAATATCAAATTATCAACTCATATTGATCTGTCTGTAGAAATGTAGGCATGTTACCCTAACTGGTTTTAGTGAAAATAAGAGTATTAACGTGTAGCATTTCAGACATTTTCCTCACATCACAGAAGTATACAAAACTTCACTGAAGTGTCAAAAGACATCACGGCTGCAACCTGGAAGTTCCACAGAGAAATGGGCAGGAACATGAAGTTCATGCTTTTCTAAGTCTCAAGACAGAAGCTTTTCTAACTAAAAACTTCATGACAGATGGATCCAACCTTCTCTTAAGAGCTTTTTTCCCTAACAGAGATCCACATCTTACATAAATAATCTATTCCGTTGCTTAAATATCTTTACTACCGCTACAGTTTTTCCTAACATTTAATCTAGACTTGTTTGTCACAATGAAACTCATTATTTCTTGTCACAGACCATGGAAAACAGCTTGATCTCTGTCTCCTTATATAAAACTTTACAGATTTGAACATATGCATCCTCCTACTCTACATCCTAGACAGCTTCAATTACTTCAAAAACTTTCCTCATAAGGTTAAGTTTCCCAGAACATTTGTTTACTGTCTTCTCTTGACTTTAATTCAAATGCGTCACATATTTCCGGAGCTCTCTACTCATTTTGACTTGTCAATAGACTTGCCAACATTAAAGCAGAGCTTTTCTATTTTTACAAGGGTTGGGTGATAGTCTATTCCAAATGTTATTTTCCCAATTAGTGCTGAGCTATGGAAAGCCTTTTTGTATGATCTGCAGGAAGAGACCAGCACTTAGATACAGTGCGAGACAGCCTGCTTCCTTCAGGAGCAAAAAGGATCATCCTCTCTAAGCTGTTTAGTAGATTAGAGGTTCTGACTTTCCAGGACACATAGCCTCTTCCTAGGATTTGCATTTTAGGAAGCATCTGAGACTCTAGCCTGTGGTCTTGCAAGCATGGAACACCCACAGAGAGGATTGGCACTTTCAGCAACAGTAATTGCCACATCACAGAAAAGTGTAAATTAAAGTAATATTTTAGAAGTAAGCAGTTGACCTAGGCTCCTGTATATTAAATAAGCCTACGAAAAACAGTGAACATTAAGGATTTATTTAGCAAGTGCAACAGATTCAAGTAACAGATACTGGACAAATTTTACCTGAGATATCTTCTGGCATGTTCATTTTTGTGTCCAACCATGAGATAGTAGCATCCTACTGCAAACCATGACACCTATATATGATTTCAAAATAGAATAGTATTAGAATAGATTTGTGACAGAGGAACAGACAATAGAGAAGTTATGAACATTTTCAATGAAGTGATTGTCAGCTTTTAAAATTATTTTATTGGTACCTTAGAGATAAGCTAGACCTGCTGGCACGTACTACAAATACGTATGAAATGAACTCTGTGTGTTCAATCTCAAGAATGGAAAGTTAAGAACAAATCTACTGCAGTCTTCAACTACCCTATAGGAAGGAATAGAGAAGACAGAGCTACACCTCTCTCAGAGATGCCCAGTACTAGGATGAGAGGCAATGGGCACAAGTTGCTGCATGGGGTACTCAGACTGAGAAAAAGCAAAACAATTTCACCAGGAAGGAGATCAAATACAGGAACAGATAGAGCAGAGAAGCACTCACTGCCATCTTTTAAGTTTTTATTGACAGTATAATCTTTATAGTGAATTAATTTTATAGGTACTTTATTTTAAAAGAGCTTTAATACAAGAAAGTTGCGATATAGGGATAATAAAAGATGTAAACTTTTCATTAGCTCCACCCAGAAAGATTTTGAATTCTGGTTGCTAGAAAATGACTATTATATTACAACTTCTGTTGTACAGAAAACTACCTCCTAATGAACAATTGGAAAAACTTACCGGATTATTTGGATACAAGTCCACCAGTTTGTGAGAAAGATAGAAAAGCTCTGGATAGGGGAAGAAACAAAAACAAAACAAACAAACAAAAAACACACATTAACACATGAAGACATTTCAAGACATTTAACTTTCTACTTGAAGTATGCAAAACATCATTCTATTATTTTGAATAATTCAAAATAAATGAAGTTATTAAAATAAGTATTTTTTAAAGAAAAATCTAAACTATATTTTAACAGGAAACTGGATTAATTTGATACTGGTTAATTATTCTCATGCTTTTACAATTTCAAAAGAAACACTATTACAGTACATAGGATTGCTGTTTTCAGTGTTCTTGGACTGCTGAAATTTGCCCTGGAGTCCTTTGCATCAGTTTTTAGTTTCAAGAAATTCAGATATGGAAATCTTTTTACAAAATAACATTTTAAAAAATGGTTCTCGAGGTGGACTTATAAGAAAGCACTGAAATTAATTATTTGTTTACAGAAAAATCCTTTGACAGACTGAAAATCTTATTAGCTCCTTGATTCTATTTTCTAAATGGTTTTGAAGACGTCTGTGCTAATCACTTGGATCTGAATGCTTATATAGAATTCGAAATTAGAAAAAAGCCATCCCAGATTAAAGTCAGTTATTGTTGTAATTTTTGCAAAGATACTCCATGATTATAAGCAGATTTGAATTAGAAATGAGATCCTCACAATAGCAAATGCAAGAAGAGAGAGAGAGAGCCCATAACATTTTCCACAGCAGATGATTTTAATTTGAGCATACACACTGCTGAAGAGCCCCTTACAATTTAGATTATTTTGTTCTGCTGCTAAGGGGAAAAAAAAGTACATCTAGATCTTCCAGAAAGATCACCTTAAAACATGCCTCAAACTACAGAAACAAAACAGTGTAATTCACTACCTTTCTGGCTACACAGACATCTGGTTAAAAGACAGCAGATCTCATGTTCATAATAATAAAGATCATTTGTATAACTATTTTTTTGCCGGTTCTGAAGATCCCTTTCAAAAATTTCCTACTTTCCCCATTGTCCTCTTGAAAAACAGGTAGAGGAAAAGAAAGATCTGTAGATTTATGTATCAAATTTTTAGAGTGACTATCCATTTTTCAAAACTAAAATAAGAATTAAAAGCACAAAGTACCCCATACATACAATAACAACAAAGTAAACATTTTTTTCTCTCTTATCAAATATTATGTTTCTATGTTTCTTACCATTTGCTTTATTTAGCTCCACAAGCGTCCCTATATGCACAGGTAAACAGTTTGCATGGAAAGGATCTTTTTCCATTACTCTAAAAATGGAGAGAATAATAAGCAATGTGCATTTCAAAATTGTCAGTGTGTTACAAACTTCTATTGTATGTAAGGTTCAGGGTAATTACTATTTTATGACAATCTAGTGACTAGAAAAGACCTATTCACAGTAGGACATATATGAATCTTATTAAAGATTTAATATTTCATAAGATAATCTTTAATCTTATAAATTCTGGCAGGCTGAACATACAATTAGAAAAGCAAAATATGAACCAGCAGACAGCAAGCAACTTTTCTATTCATCCAACTCATAAACTCCACAAGCAATTTTGAAGTAGCAAACCTGAACTTCCTGAGCTTAGGGAAACAAGATCTACAACATTAAGCAGTATGTCACAGGACACACGCTTAGTTGAAATTTTAAGCTTTATTGTCTGTGCTGCTAGAAATGGAAAAAAAGTCTCACAGACAAGAAGTTCCATGAAGGATGCGGCCTGCAGGTAATCATCCATTCCATAAGGACTGGCATTTGATAAACAGAGGGAAGAAAAAGGATTTCTTGCAATATGTTTGCAGAAGCTCTTAAATCAGAAGTACGCTACAACTCCTGACATTTCTCTGACAAGAAATAGACTTGGAAACAGTTAAAGATTTGAAGTATTTGAAATACTGGAATCTGGGACATTCTCTTCCTCAGGACATATATATGTGTGTATATATATATATGTGTGTGTGTGTGTGTGTGTGTGTGTGTGTGTGTGTGTGTGTGTAGAAACTTCTGCTACTTTCTGCTACAGAAGGTGTGGCAATTAGATAAATCAGATAAAAATGTGGTAACAATTTTATTGACTTTAATGAAGTCCCTAACTCCAATCGGAACATGATTTTACTCAGATATTTACATTTTCATCAGCAGTGAGTATTCTCTACAGCATTCCCAAACTCTTGCCAGAATGCGGCTCTAGGGAATATTCTACATGGTGATGGTTTCCTTGAGCCAAGAAAAAGTTGTATGACAACTATAAAGCCAAATGTTTATTTTACACTATAGCGTTCAGAGACTATGCAGTGTACACACAAAAGCATAGTTTTCCTATAAAAAAGAAAGTATATCAGGGCTGCACAGAATAACTGCACAGCCATAGGAATCATACTTAGGAAATGAGGCCAATCACACTTCCCAAATGGCCAACAGATTCAAACCTGCTCATTCTGAAGGCCCAAAGAGAAGCAGCTAGAGAACCTGTGAAGCTGAAGGCAGCAGAGGAAGGGAGAGGATGGACAGAAATGCTGCACAGTGTTCACGCCATGGAATTTTGCTTTGGCTATCAGGTTTTTATGCATGTCATTGCACTTTGCAATGAAATTTCTAAGTTCAGGCATAATTTTTATTCTACATATTACAAGAACAAAAAACGAACCAACCAACCTCCAGGTAGCTTTATGTACTTACACTGAAGTAAGTTTGTAGCACATTTTGAAGTCACAGTTATAATAATGCCTTTCAGCTAAGGATACAACTACATCCAGATTTTCCTGGAGACCATCTACAGACTCCGGAATCACTGTTTCACTGGGTTTATTATACTGAAATATAAACAAACACGCAAAATATGTGAGTCCAACTTTAAACACTAATATTTATATATTCTTGTTTTATTTCAATTCTAAAAGACTGTACTTCCATTAAGCTTCTTAAAATTCTTAGTTTTAAACTGTAAGTCCATAAACACCATTACTTGGTAAAATGGATCTTTATAACATACTTGAAAAACTCTTTTTACGGTGTGAAAAATATTTGCCTGACAATAATTGAAGTGCAGGCTCTAGAAAAGAGTGTTTCAATGACACCACTGACTTTCGATGCCATCACATTATCTTTAGCAAAAGAATTTTGTAATAATCTTGTTAGAGCCCATTATTGCCAGATAACTAACATTTTATCTGAATCAATAAGAGTATTCCTTGTTCTCTTTTCCCACCTATAGGTTTCTAAAGAAATAAAGCTGAAAAAAAATCAATTTCAAGTTGTCAGCAGTCAAAACCATAAAACTCCAAAAAATGGATTTACACAAAGCTATAATTCTAGCACAGATAAAACAACACCTACTATATCATACATTTTAAACTAATCAAAATTGTAAGAATCTTCTGCATTTCTAAGTTCAGAATAAACAGAATCACAGAAAATTTACATCTATACAAAGATGTATAGCATTCTTGACTTTAGATGTAAATTTTCTGTGATCCTGTTTGACTAGTTCTTACCTTTTTCAATTTATTCTCAAATAGAAAGTGCAGCAATTCCTGTTCTTCTTCTGTACATTGTTTACTAAGAGGTAGAGATTCAAGAAGTTCTTTTTCTGTGTGAATATTTTTTTTGAAAGAGAGAAGAAATGGTCAGATGAGACATCCATAAAATTGATACGCAAAATTTGAGTGAAGCTCATCCTAACACCACAAGGAAGATAACAGTAGAAATACACTAAAACAGATAAAACTGCTAATTACAAAAAAAAAAAGACTGAATTCTTTTAATTTTTAGCATTACAAGATTAAAATCTAAAGTTTCAATGTAAATTTGAGATTAAAATTTTCACTCATTTAATAAAATTACTTTTACCCTTCTAATACACAACTACCACCTAACACTTCATAGGTATCTGGGTGAAATCAGGGTTTTTCAGAACATTTTAAAGTCTGAATTGTGGCATTGCTTTAACTTTTTCCCAGGCAAGAAAGGAGAAAGCAGCTAAATGTTACTGGTATTACAGAAGCAAACACTGCTTGCCAGACCTTCTTGCGCCGTCAGCATATGGTGCGAAGTTAAGAGATCAAATGCTTCAAAGCAGTAAACATCAAGCTTCAAGGCCTCTTTGTAGCTGTACGTTGCTAAGGTTCTGTTATCCAAAGCATCATAGATCTTCCCCCGCAAAAGGCAGATAGAGCTCTTGATCTGGTGGAAAAGCAGGGCTGGAGGTCAAAGACTGAATCAATGTTTGTAATTTGGTTTTGAGCACAAATCAAATGGGCTCCCTGAAAAGTAAAAAGCATTTCATGTATGATGAAATCTGATTTTCTAGTGCTGTCTTGATTTTTTTTTTTCCTCTAATAACTTAAAAATCAAGTGATTACTGTCTCAGGTTATTTACTGCCAAGCACGCTAGAAGTTAAGTGGAGGGAAGAATAAAATTTATTTTTCCTACTGTAGGCATCCTACTTTCTGATACAGAGTTCTAAACTATGTAAACCAGATTCCGTTCATAGGTAGAGGGAATGGGCACTTCCAAAGTGCACTTCTCTGTTGACTGTTAAAGATAGTGTGGCACTGGAAGCAGATTTTTTATTTATTTATTTATTTAATCTTAAATCAAATCGGATAGGCTTTATCTTAACAATCAGAATTTCAGACAAGCTGTTAAGTAGTAATAAGATCAGTAAATATAAATACAATTTCTAAATAAAAATTCTTGAATAATAGCTTTGTGGTTTTACCCTCTAGGTTTTAATTAAAATACATTTCATGTAAGGCAAGAAATATCACAATAGCAATTAAAAATAATAATACTAATGAAGAAAATCAATGGAGTCAACTAATTCAACCAGTACAATGTATTTTAGCAGGCTAACTCTCACTCAGTAACGCAAGTACTAGAAACTGCAGAGCTGCATTAACAACTAATATCCCTAAAGGCTGATAAAGGAGTCATGCTTTTTTATATACTTGCTTATTTATTTTGACTAACAATTTATTGCAGCAGTATCAACTTCAGCAGTTCCCTGCTTTGGCAACTAAGTTATCTCAGGCGTTCCTGATAATTAGAACTTACTAAGCTGATTTTTTTGGCTGGGTTATTTTCCAGTCAAAGTAGTCTCCCAGTTAGGTGAGTGACCAGCCACACAAGCACTTGGACCAGGGCAGTAATAGGAAGAAGGAGTGGAGCATCAGTGAACAGTCCAAAGCGAAATACTATTTTTTTGCTAGCAGTACCACTTTAAATATATCTATTTTTTTAAGGTACACTGCAATAACTCAATCTAACCAACCTCTGTCTTATGCCCATTAATGCCTGCATCAGGAAGTAAGTTCACATTGATGATTTATCCCATTTTGGTATCTCACTTTTACAGGAAAAAATCTGTCAATGACCTACACTGCTATTTCAGCTAGTGAACATTATTTCACAACACGGTAAGCCAAGACTCCACAGGGAATCAGTTCACATGGCTCAGCCTAGGCATGGCAACCATCACTCCCAACCATGTTGCCATACAGAGAATTTTTCCACTGTGCTTCACACATTTTACTTAGTCACACATAATTTCCAAGTATGAATTTTCAAGTAAACACTTCAGTAATCAAGAAATCTCTTATTAAAGTGTTTGATGGGAAGGAAAGGTTACTTTATGATCTCAGGACCTGCAGTCCAATTGAAAGAAATGGGACTTTTCATTATCAAGATTCCATTATAGCAAAGATCTAGCATTCCCAAGAACAATGTTAAGTCAAAAACTGTGCAAAGCCTCTATAAACAGCTTATGGGAAGTTGTTGCAAAGAATTCTTCATATTTCCAAACTATTTTTTTTGTTCAGACAGGCTAACATCTAATTTCTGGCTGCATTTTTGAAATTTATGTTACCTAAAGACGAAAGCTTAAACATGTATAGAATTCCAAATTAAAATACCTCTAAAAATCACTTTCTGACATCACAAATATTTTCTTCCTCAGTTATAAAAATACTTGTTTTGAAGTTGTCACTTACAGAGGACTGTGACATCTCCCAGTCTGTGGAAGAGTCTTTCAATCCACTTTCATCTTTCAAGTACTTTTCGAAAAGTCTTTTATTGATTGGTTCCTCCATGTCAAGAATATCCAGGGCCTGCTGATGTTCTTTTGCAGCATACTAGCCACAAACACATGCATGTAAAAAACAAGATAAAGCACCAATAAATACAGTGTCATAAATCAAAGGCAAGAATTATAGCAACTAGTGCCTAACAGAAGTATTTTCACTCATGCAAATTCTTATTTGGATATATATCTTTTTACCACCACAATCAGCCATTTCATTAATTATCTGTAATACCTACCTAAAAAGTTAACACCAGCAGAAATACATATTATTCAGCATTATGCAAAGATGGAAACATATATCCTTCCAAAATAATTAACACACGTTTCAATAAAATTATTTAAATTATTCCATAATAAGGATTATTCTATTAAACATATATTCTATTTTACACTTGCCTCCATCTACCAGATGATTCTATTTGTCTGCGATAGCACTGCATTTTTCTATTTATATGTCACACTTTATACAGAATGATAAAGCTACTAATTACATTTACATATAAAGCACACAATCTCTCAATGGACAATAATCATTTAAAAAATGTAATTACGCAAATATGAATGGAAGAAAAATCATTCATATTCTTGTCCCACAAGGTATTGCAGAGGAGTGTTTTGTTTCCTGGCAAAATATCAATTGAACTTCTTCAGAAAACCACCATGGTGAATACCCCAATAACAACACTGAAAGTTAAAGAATGAAGTCAACAACTATCAAAAAATTTAAACCTGTTATTTGAATGAACACAGAGTCTCTGACATCTGCATCACCTCTCAAATACCTAGTCTTCTCAGATGTGTATCTTTTAATCGTTTGTTTCCAGTAGAGACCAAAACAGGTACTCACATGACATCTAGCTGCAAGGTATCGACATGCTTCATACAACTAAAAGAGAAGTTTCATATATAATTGTGTTAGTTATTAACAGAAAGCATGTAATTCTTTCAGTCTGCTATACTCCTATCTGTTCTTTATCTGTTATAGGCTTTTCTTCTTATCTTTTATGTGAGAAAAGCTTTCCTTACCAAAATAATTAAGAATTACCTAATTCAGCTTGTAATAATCCTTTACTGTTAAACTCTCCATTCAAAGGAGACACTTCACTCTTGCTCTCACCTCTCATCAGCAGAGTTGAGGACAATTATACTTGCAGTAATGCCCCCACCATCCCATAGCACCGACCTGCTCTAACTCCAGACTTGGACCCCTTCTCTGTGACTCCACTCAGAACCAATAATTTCATTCTGGCTAAGTGAACATGTAGCTCTACTTGATTTAAATGAACTACGCATGTTTCATAATCAATCTCCCCTAAGACCTTAGTCTCTGATGTTGAAGAAGTCACTGTGGTTAGCAATAAAGTTTAAGAAATGAAATGACAGGAGTAAGTATCTTACCTTGTCCAATTTCCGTGATCGAAGAGCATGTGCTGCCCTATGATACTGAGCTGTTAGGTAAAGACACTGGGCCAACCAATAGATATCTTGAGGTTCCTCTTAAAAATATAAGAACAAATTATAAATCATTAATTTATACTATATCTTTAAATACTTTTATGCAGAATATTTAGTTCTAACTCACTAAAGTATGTATGCATTTTCCCTTCTAGTCTACTATTAAGTCACAAAGTTAAAAAAAGAAATTATTTGTCAGAAATTAAAAAGAAAAAAAAAAGGTCAGATTAGAGTAAAAATATATCAGATAACACATTGGACAGTGAATACAAAGAATCTCAATCTCACATAAGCAGGTATGTCATGAGACAGAGGCTGACAGGAGCAACACACACAAAGATGGTAGGTTGCAGTAGTAGCTCTCCTGCCTGGACATAATCTGGGCAGTAAAACAAACAAAAAAATAGAACTGTCTCTCTAGAAAAAGAAAAATCTGTGGAAACCAAATAGTGAATGTGAAAACATTAGACTTCTGCAGCTTGAAGTTATAAAGGAGTAGAGCTTGGTACTGTCTTATGTTATCAGTACACGACAGGCTTTTCAGGATCAAGCCATTAAAATAATGTTAAGAGATACAGATGAACTATGGCTGTAAGCAGAAACAGGCTAACAATGGACCATTCTGCAAGCCTGGATTATATCTATCACACAAGACACATATGTACGTTTATATACATACATATATATACATATGGCTATATATATATATATATATATATATATATCTCCATATACCTCCATCTATCACAAGTGTGTGATACATCTATCTCTCAAAGTCTGTACTTTTTAGCCTGGGGTAGACAGTAATTCTAATACAAAGGGAAGTGGCCCTGCACTAACTGGATAGGCAATATCCCAGAGATCACAGAAAAACCCTTATACAAAGAAATTCATAAAGCTTCAACAATAGTCCAAAAGCTTTAAAAGGACAGGATAACAGTAACAAAAGTATGTTTCAGCTCCATTAACAAAATACAAAGTAAAAACCTCTTACTTACCATGAGACAGGGAAGCTACTTTGTCTGCCCAGAATAGGGCACTCTGATATTGTTGCTGTAAAAGAATGCTATAAAGAATTAGTATTTATTTGGGGTTAGTTTTCCCAGTTTATTTTGAAATACAGATCATACTACTTTCACTTAAGTTTTATTCTGTCTTCTCTGATTAATTCACATTCATGATTAAATTCACATTTTAGTTATTCCGTAGTTAAAAAGAATAAAAACCAAGCAATTTTAAAAGGTTCAGTAACATCCTGTAACCTCCACAAAGCCAACAAAAGGTCAAGCAATTTGAGGTGAGGTGGTTTATTTTCAATGGAAAGCAGATATTGTTGACCAAAAGGTATATGCTACATAATCATGGCACAGTGTCAACAGTAGATTTGCTACCATTGCAGAGTGACATGAACCTTCCCTCCAATTAACACAGTATTTTAGAAGAAATCAAGTACTACCTAAGAAAAGGAACTTCAGGAAACTCTCACAACACTACTATGATTAAGAAGTTCTCACTCTCTGGTCAAGATGCTTCAGTGTCACATAATCCAAGAATGAATTCCTCCTTACTCTTGATACACCTCTGTTTCATGCAGGTGCATGGGGGGAAAGCAGAGATGACAGAGGGCAACTGAAGAAGATGGAAACAGGGTTTGTAGACATGGCCCATTAATAACTGTGCAGGTAACGGTTTGTAGCTGCTTGTTGGAGTGGGCGCCAGGGAAAACCTCACAAAGTCGGCTGGGATATCCGGAATAGCAGGGTTACCACTCTTTCTTTTTATTCTCCTCTACGGCACCACAAACATCTGCTTCCTGGGTTTGGATGAGCATTTCATTTATCAGGTAGCTTATTGTAGCAAGGATTCGCAGCACTGGGAACGCCCTGACCACTCTTGCTCTTTTCCACAACGTTATAGTTGCGGAGTTTGTCTATAATCTTAAACAAAATAAAATAAAAAAAGTTGATAGCTGGGTTTCAAATTTAGTGCTATCAGTCCAAAAATTCTAGACAAATAAATGTCTATGAGAACTCAGGCTTGAAGAACTCCCTTGGCACCATGAAAGAAAGGTGCAGCTCATGCCTACGGACAAATTAACATTTTTTTTTTCTCGGCATTTCTACAATACTGGCTATATTGGTCAAGGCAGAAATGCTGCCTCCCTCCTGCTGCCCCTGCCACAGAACTGCACATTCCCTAGAGAGCTGCCTGCTGAACCTAGGTAACCAATGTGGGCTCAGCAAAACGAAACCGCAAAAATCAACTGAATCCACCTCCACAACCCACCCCCCGAGCTTATTTGCTGTCCATGCCCACCGGCATTTACACCAACAGAAGACACAGGCTTCTTTCAAGGCGAAGCCGCTACAAAGCCTTCGAACCGGCACACAGCAGCGCTGCTTCACGTCGTATTAATCTGACTAACGCGTTTTTCCGCCGCTCTTTATTGGTGCACTCACTCGCGCTAGGTCCGCCCTGCAGCACCCCGGCCGCAGGGCTCACCCCGAGGAGCAGACCCCGCTTTTCGGGGTGCGGGAAGCGGCCTTTCCCCCAGCGGGGCCCCGCAGGCCCCGGCCCGGGGGGAACCCGCCGCCGGGCCGCGCTGCCCTCGCCTCGAGGCCGCCCCCGGCCCCGTCCCCGTCCCC
>JAWLRI010000540.1:1059542-1105369 GCA_034781795.1 Crypturellus tataupa | reverse complement strand
CCGCCGCCGCCGCCGCCGCTCCGCTTCCCCTTCCCCTTCCGCTCCTCCGCCCCCGGCCGGAAGCGGCGCCCCGCGCGCCATCGTTCCGGCAGCGCCGCGGGGCGGCTCGCAGGCGGTTGTCATTTTCCCCGTTAAATTTATTCGTAGAAATAAATAAAGAGGTTTTCTCAATGAGGATTCTTTGTTCCCGGTGCTGAGGGGGAGGCTGGGGCCTCTGCAGAGCCCCGGGGGCGGCCGACCATAGGATGCCAGAATCGCTGCGGCTGGAAAAGACCTTCAGGATCACGGACTCCCGCCACGAGCCCGTGACCCCCCGCCTGCCAAACCGTGTCCCCAGGCGCCTCGTGCGCACGTGTCGTGCGCGGCGTCCAGCCGGGGCGCTCCCCTGGGCAGCCTGCTCCAAGGCCGCGCCGCCCCTTCCGTGCAGACATTCGCCCTACGGTCTGACCCGGCCGGCCGAGGCCCCGCTTTCCATTACCCGGGGTTAAACCAGCGGGTCCAGGCAGCCCCTTGCCGTGGGCGCTAACCTGGAAGGCCCGGAGGCACCAGACAGCTGGTCTGACGCCGTTTGTTGGATGTGGTTTAATACGCTGGTACGCAATACGTGCAGGCCGGCCGCGCGCAATAACCTAGGAACTTTTAAATGTATCAACTAGTACGTGGTGAAAAACTACAGGCACCTGCAGGGATCACGGGAGGTTTTCTCGAAGCCCTCGTTGCTTAACTCTTTTGGGCTTACGCCGATAGGATTAGGATCCGTTGCACGCGAGGATATTGCTGAAAGGTGGGCGCTCTTACTGCTGCTGTGACCTGCTCGTGCCGGCCCTGCAGGCTGGAGGTAACGGGGACGCTCACAAATACGCTGAAAACGCGCAGCTTTTCAGAGGTTCCTCAAGCAGAGCAGCCCGTTATGTTTTTGGCAGGGAACAGGAACGCTTCAGCACGCAGAAGGCTGCAAAGATGGCACGAAGTCACACACAAAAAATATTCGTCTGATAAAAACGGGAGCCACCTGCCCTCTTTTATGTATTGGCGCTAGTTCCACTTTGGTATGAAACTGTTCGACTAGAGTGATTTACTCATTTTATGAATTACATCAGATTTTCACCTCACAGTATGTCTTTAATTATTTTTTTTTAAGTACACCTTTATTGTAGAGGGTACTGATTTTGAAGACTGTGCAAAAAAATACAGGATTTTTTTTTTTGTCTTTTTACACCTCTGCTTTTGTAAGTCTGTTTTTTTTAATGTTTCAGTAACAGAGGTCTTCAGGAAGGCAAAATCCTCATTCATCTTTCTATTCATGCATGTAATGAAGATACTAATCCTTTTATTAACTGCTGCTTTAGATCTGAAAGATCAAACAAGTTTTAACATGATTTTAGCTTGCCTGATGACTTTTTTTTTTTAGTTACTAATTATCTTCTATGGCTTTCCTATCATTCTGTAGATACTTCAGCACAAGAGATGATGCAGTCAAGCTTTTTTGTACCTTTTGCTCAGTGAAACTTGTAGTTTGTTACAAGTGCTACTGTTCTGATGGTTGCATCTGTTGGTTTAAAATATCACTGAAAACAGTACAGTAGCTAATGGTATATGCATTTGCCAGTGTGTGGATCACTTTAGGTACACTAAAAGCAATTTGATACTATTTAGAAACTACTGAGTGATGAAGCCCACGATTTGCTAAAAAGTGGCATATTTCCCATCTAGACCGGGTGCAATGGTAACTTATCAGACCTTAGTGATTTTTATTAAATATGAGATACTAAAGCAGTAGATGGCATAGACATATAAAAGAACAAGATACCTCAAATATACTGGTAGAAGGTGCATTTGGAGGATGGCCGTTTGTCAAATGCAGAACAAAAACCAAACAAAATGCGTGAGTTTGTGCTAACCTTTAATGTAGAAGTCTGGGTTGGGTAAGAGATAAAAAAAAAAAAAAAAAAAAGATGGGCAGGAAGTGTGGGGGTAGGAGGAGAAGAGCAGCCTTCGCTGGGGACGGCTAACGGCGAGGGGTGCCCTCGCCCAGGGGAGCTGCTCTGCAGCACGCGGAGGGTCTGCGACCTGCAGCATCCTTGCCAGGCGCAAGGAGGGTTCCGTGGAGATGAGGAAAACGAGGTACAGAAATGCACGTGTTACCGTTTTGTTAACATCTCTACCGTTTAAACGCTATCCAGGAGTAAATCGTCTCCTGTGCTGTACACTGCATGCACATTCCGCTGGAAAGCTGGCTTCTCCGAGTGAGCGTTTTCTGGGGATGGAGCTCTGAGAAACGGTTGCTCAAGTCGGGCTGGGAGGCGACGCCAGTGCCACTCCATGGGGCCTGACACGGGAGGCTGCCAGGCCCATTTCGGCAAAGGGAAGCTGCTTGCCTGGCTGCTTGGTAGGTGGTTTGTGACTCCAGAGCTTTGCTCCTTCACTGGGAATGCTCTAGGTGTGCGGGCAAAGAGGACTCACGCACGCGGCTGTGAGCTCGCTGAGCCTTTAGAAATATTTTAGGTGCAAGCAGGGAGGAAATTCTATTTTAAGTAGTTTCTAACGAGATATAAGTTTCTCTTTCAAATTCAGTGGTAGTGGTAGCAGTAGTAAAAGTGGTGGTGATGATGCACCCAGTATTTTGCTAGTAGTACCTCTAACAAACTGCTTTATAAGATGCTGCACACTAACGTCTTAAATGGGACTTCATTTAAGGAAGGATAGGATTCCACATATTTAAACTTTCCTACTCTAGAATTTTGTATTGCATTTTAACTGCATTTAGAACCTTTTTTTCTTTTTTTTTCTTTTTGATTTTGTTCTAAATTTAGATTTATGTATAGTATTCCGCTGCTAGCACATAACTTCCTGTTGCTGCCTTTAGATTTCTGTTTCTTAATCAGTCTGATGCTTGTGCTTGTGAACTTGATACAGTTTATATTCGCTATGTGTTTGTATGCCAAAAACTTTTCATTTTGCTTGGAAAGATTTCCGTGTTTCTCTCTTGAGAAGCATTGTATTTGGAGCAAAATTTTATGTTAAGCCTTTGGAATAGAGAAATATATTGTAGAGGTTGCCTGTTCCAGTGTTTCCAAGACTTTAATTCTAGAAGAGGGTCCTCTCTGAACCCGATTTCTCTCTTTCAGGTGTGTAGTGTTAGTCCAGCATGGTAATTTGAGTGTTAAGAATGAGTTTAAGCACATTTAATCTTTCTACCCAGAAGCCACCAGAAATAAGCCTGTTCTAAGGAAATGAAAATATACATTTTACTCTGAGGCATGAAAAAATGACAGAAAATTATAAAGTCTTGAGGATAAATCTTAACACTGAAAACTAAATATTTGCACTGCAAAAGGCATCTCTTAATACAAAACTGCACTACTGATTACAATTAACCTTCTCCTTATTTAGGCTTAAATGAGATCGTACCAGTATGTGTGGTAGTAAGACCTAGCCAGAGCTTCTGATTGATAAAGATTTTCTTTTACATCTTGTATCCCTTAGATTTTTTTTTCTGAAATGTGTGGTTATGTGTGTCATGCAAAGTATGCAAAGTAAAATGCAAGAAGCTACAAGAGAGGAGGCTTAATCAAAAAATGGTAAAGGTGATGAACCAGGTTAGATGTACTGGGAAGGCAGAGGAGATGGTCTTGGCTTGCTTTGCCATCTGACTAGAATGAAAGTCTGAATTCCTGTGTCATAGGTACCCAAATATGTGTGTCTCCATATCTCACAGGTTCTTCTTGGAGGCTTGGATCAGCTGTCTAGCCGAGAGAGTGAAGTCCCATCTAAGTAGTCATTAGTAGGTAGTCATACAGTAGGTTGCAGTAGCTTATCCGTGGTGCCGTTTGGGACTAGTCTTGCCCTTCTGGACTGGGAGCAGGAGGGCGGTAGGTTCACAGTAGTGCCTAAATTGTCACTAAGCACTTACATTTAAGGAGCTGAATCTTGCCCTGCATGTCTGCAAAGTAGGCGTCTGTGTGTTGGCTGGGTGTCTGATTTCCATTATAGTCTGTATGGCTCTACAGTGGGACTTAGCTGCTGGACCTTTATAAAATATACTCCCTCTCTATCTTTCTGTTACCAAGAATTAAAATTGCCCCTCCATTACCAAGACCTGAAACAGAGAAGGACAAAATGTGTCTATGTTTTCATTGAGGGCTGCAGCAGATCAGTCTGTAGAACAAAAAGTTATTCCCCACCATACTGGTAGCTGCTACTATTCCATACAGTGCAGGTACCAGAGTAGAAAACAGTCCAGTTATTTGAGAATGGAGAAGGAAAACCAGAATACACCTGCAAATTATATGCAAAATATAACGTAAAATGTATGTGCTGTTCCATTTTAAAGACTTTGAAATACTGAGGTATTGATTGGAAATCTTTCCCCGGTTGTTTTCAGTCTAATGTTTCATTTTTCATGAGGCAGCAGTGTGCCCAGGTGGCCAAGACAACCAACCTGGCTGGTATCAGGAACAGTGTAGCCAGCAGGACCAGGGAAGTGATCGTCCCCCCGTACTCAGCACTGGAGAGGCTGCACCTCAAATACTGTGTCCAGTCTTGGGCCCCTCACTACAAGAAGGACATTGAGGTGCTGGAGGGTGTCCAGAGAAAGGCAGTGGAGCACAGATCTTGTGAGGAGCAGCTGAGGGATCTGGGGTTATTTAGTGTGGAGAAGAGGAGGCTGAGGGAAGACCTTATTGCTCTCTACAACTGGCTGAAAGGAGGTTGTAGTGAGGCAGGAATGGATCTTTTCTCCAGAATAACTACAGATAGAATGGAAATGGCCTCAAGTTGCGCTAGGGGAGGTTCAAGTTAGACCTTAGGAAGAATTTCTACACGGAAAGAGTGGTGAAGCCTTGGAACAAACTGCCCAGGGAAGTGGTGGAGTCACCATCCCTGGCAGTGCCCAAGAAACGTGTAGGTGAGGTGCTTGGGGACATGCTTTACCAGGCATCGTAGTGAAGGGTTTACGATTGGACTTTGTGGTCTTGAAAGTCTTTTGCAAACGTAATTATTCTGTGATTCTATGATTTTAAGTCAAAACACTGACCTTTATTTGAAATGTGCATACTCAGTATTACAGCATGGTATTGGTTTGTCTAAATTAGGAAATGGCAAATAGATTCTGTGACAGCAAAGTAGTGAGTAATCTAGAAACTTTATCTTATAACTTTATCACACATCATTTTATTTTAAAGAAATAGGGGTTTGACTATTGCGTTATTGACGCATAGTGTTTTAAACAATTCAATGCAGAAACAGCTTTTTTTTTCAGGTCACTAGGACAGATGGACGCAGCCTTCTTACACCACAATACTATACCTTGGCATTTGTATCCTTTATTTTCATGAAGATATGGGTCAATGGCAAAGTGAGACTCCATACATGCAAAAAAAAGAAAAAAAAAATCTAAAATGAATGTAAGTATGTATCCTTCCACTTCCAGTTTCTTCGAAAACAGTTTTTTAGCATTCCTGGATTTTTTTTTTGCACATGTTTATTTTTTGCACTATCATTACCTTCTGAGAGTTGTCTTTTAACTGATTTTCTTGCAGTTGCCATGAAGTTTATAGGTTTTCAAAGACATGATGATAACAATGTATGTAGATTATATTTTCTTGCATTTTTTTTTTGTTCTGCTGATATGGATGGCAATCTCATTTCAGAGAAAGAAAACAGAATTTTTGACTAATGATCAGTTCATTTAATAAAATTATAAACATCATCTCTTCAATGACTTGCCTGGGCTCGATTTCCCCACTGCACCTGACAAAATAGAGAGCTACTTTAATCACTTTGCAGTCCTTTAACATAACCTTTCATCAAGGAGCATCAGTGTCAGAGAAGCACTTCACTGCTTTGTGGAAATATTGTTAGTAAAAAACCCAGTGAGTTCCCATGATAAGTAGACAAAAAGTCAGATGTTGTTCAAGCATCAGAAACATCATGATGGCTGTTCTTGCAGGTGCACGTGGCATTTTGCATAATCACATTTGCATTTTGACATTCTTGTCCTCATGGTGAGAATCCCCTCTTCCTTTTTAATCCCTAGACATTTGTTTTATGTGGGAGTGAGAATTGATCATGCTTTTCTCATGACTGAGTATCGACACTCTGGTTCATTCAGTTGGGGCCCCGGGGAGTCCCTCATCAAGACAGTGCCAACTCCTGCAGTAGTTAATCTGAAGCTCCAGGCTGTATTTTATTTATTTGTTTTAGTGAAAACCTGCAGATTTATAAATTCTGTGATGTGACAAATATTTATGAATATTTGAATATGAATATTCTTATGAATAAATGCTACCAGATTCAGTCAAAGATGCTAATTCTCACCCAGGATGAGTAAGATCACGTATTTATTGTACTCCAGTCAGGGAAACTTTTGATTAATGAGAGGAGATTATTCTTGACTGTAAGTAACAAGGACATTAATCTTGAGAGGAGAACCTGATGTCTTCAGCTTATGTTTGAGGAAGCCCAGTGAATCTGAAATAACTCTTTGTAATTTATTTTTGATACTGATATATAAAATCCCTGATCAGGAGGAGCAAAAGGCTAGCCAAACATCAGCTAAATCTTCTGGTCAAAATTTTATAGGTTTAATAAGTGGCTTGAGTAGTGGTGGTTTACAATTCAAAATAAGAAGGTTAGTGAAAGGAAGGTTCATTGAAAGTTAGTATCTTTAGCTTCAATCTATGCTATTTGGTTTTTGCTAGTTCTTAGAAATAAAGATCATGAATTATATGTAAATAGTACATAAGAATAGGAAGATGTTGTTTCTATTTCATTTTCTGACCAAAGAGGTGCTCTGTAGAAGATGAACTGTTGAAATTGTAAAACTTTGATTTAAAAGATGTTCTCCTGCCCTCTAGTGTTAAAAGTACTTTTTGGTTACTGTGCAGTATTTATGTCAAAGGTGAGCTCATTGATATTTCGACGATTTTTGCACTCTTTCAGAACACTGAGACTTGCAAAGAGATCCTTAGTGGAACTGGAAAATGACCCTGGAAGGTTAGTATGTGATTTGAACTTTCAGCAATGGTTTGCAGATTTAGATTTTTTTTTTTTCACAAGCATTATTGCGTACTATTTTTGTTTGCATTTGTTTTGTTTTGTTTGTCTTATCCAGCATGACACTTCTAGGGTGTTTCCCACTGTCTAATGCCTGTATTTTTAAAGGATATGTGTTGGGCAATGACTTTTTTTCATATGCTTCATATCATAACCATTTCTATTGATCCAAAAAAAAAAAAAAGTGTTATTTATCCACATTGCCTAAATCTGCCTTTGTAGCATAGAGAGAAACTTGGGAACTTGATTAGTAGCAGCATCAATAATAAGGTCATCTGTAGAGAATTTCTGATTGAAGATCACTAAGTGGCAGAAGCCTCCTGTTACGGCTACTTGCACAGAATATCTTCTGAAAAAGCAAGAAGCAATTTGGGTCCTATTGAAGTGAATCGGCAAGATTTCACATCAGCACTTTTAACAGTGAAATTGCTTTACTTTCCCTAGGCAAATCAGGTTCAGCCTGGTTGTTTGGTTTGTCCATTTTCTTGCAGTTCTTCTAACGCTACTCCTAAATATTTTTCCTTCTGTTTTTAGTGAGAGACTTAACTTTTAAAGTATTCATGATCTTGTGTTCATTTCATCAAATGAAGAATCCATAAAAATGAGAGTTACTTATTTCTAATGCATGAAATATAAGTATGTGTGCTCGCTTTTTGGAGTGTAGCTCTAGTGAAGTCAAACTTGTCTGACAAAGACAATACAAACACAGCCATGGGTGACTATGTATAATATGGTCTTAATCTGCTGGCCCTGGCGTCATTAGTCACTGCTGTGCTCCACCCTTTACAGGTTCAGGCTTTTAATTATATAGGCCACTTGTTAATTAATTGGCCACTTGTTTCACTTGTTTTGCTCTGTTTTCATCCTTTTGTTGGGGAGGGAGATGGAAGTACCTGGTGACATACAAGCTGAACTTTATATCAGTCATGGCTACATCTGGTATAATCTGCCTTTGTAAAGTTTATCGTAGTGTTTGGAGAGCTGTACGCATACCCACTCACTCATTCATGTTTCCACCTCAAGATAAAAATGTTGTCATAAAGTTCATGGCCTTTTCTAACTTCATTTTTCTCTCTAAGCATATTTACTTACACGGCCAGTTGACACATTCTGTAATGACTGAGTCAAGTTGATGATCATGTGATACCATGTTGACCAAATACCTTTAAAGGAACTGTTGAAACAGACAAAAGTGAAAGAGAAGGGAGAAGCAATGGGAAAGAACTTCAGATTTCCTATGCTAACCTAGGGGGTACATCTGCTATGCTTTGATACATCCAGTGCATTTCCCCTGATGAATGCTCAGACTGAGGGGTTTTGGAAGTGTTAAGTAAGTATTGTCTGCAAATGTTGATTAAAACTATTATACACATGAACTCCAGTAAGATTTTCTAGAAAGACTTTGTTGCAATAGAGGCTAGGTTAGGATTCCAGAATTGGGACTAAAAAAATAATTATGACACATTAAATATACAAAAATATATATAAACACACACTAAAAGCAGGAAAAGCTGCCTAGGATCTGAAAGTTTCTCTTTCACTCTGTACTTGATTCCCACGTTCACTTCTCCTTGCCTTTCACTTACCTGCTGCACTCTTCTGATACGTCTGTCTCTTCCTTTTAGAAAAATTCTCATCAGAAATATCTAGCCAGCATTTTATACACTTTGAAATCCCCAAATGTAGACTCAGATTATTCCTGGAATAGGCATTATGCCATAACATTTTGCATGCAAGTACATGAATAATATGATCAAATATAAATCAAAAACATAGCAGTAGGTCTAACTGCAAAAATTCTATACCAGGATGTTGCTAAAATGAAATACCATCATCAAATCTGCTGTCTAATAATAGATTATTAGACATAATAGATGTCAATGGAAGTTGTTGTGGATGGGATTTTATTGGTCTTGGTTTTGATAAGGGATTAGAAAATGATAGCTGCAGCTGAAGTGCTCAACGAAGCAACAGAAAGTGGGTCTTTACAGTAGAACCGAGATTACAGTGGCCCAACAAGGTGGGCAACAGGGCCTTCTGGCTGAACTTTTGTGGCCTTTCTCTGCATCCCTGCTGCTACGTTTCTATATAGAAAGAGATTCATTTCAGGCTGGTTTAGTTGATATTCTTCACTCCCTTCTAACAGGAAGCAAAGAAACTGCTGAATGACACTAGAGGTCACTGTGAAGCACGGTTAAAATGAATCTTGGGAGCAGAGTGTATTTGCACACTAAGCCCACATTCCGTGTATTGATATATTTACTATTCTGGGACCTGACTGTGTTTTATTTTTCTGGCTATTTTATTTTATCTGCAAGGAAGATTGAAAAAATAGATACAAAGATTTAACAAGGAAAAAAATATATCTTCTGATTTGTGGGGCATCTTTACAGATGCATATCTTCTGTGTATAATCTTCCATGCTCATGTGTCACAAAGTACAATGATCTTACACACAGTTTTAGTCTCGGTATAGGTCCATGGAACCAAACCAAACCCATCCCACAGTATGGGGCATACCACAAAGTCACACCGGTAAGCACGGTCTGAGGATATTCAGCCTCTCACAAAACTGGTATCCTGAGCTCCTCTTCAGTATGACCAAGTAGACAGAGCCCTGTTCCTTTGGTATTTTACTTTTTTACTAGAGTTTATTTTCAAACTGAAAATATCTGTGAGGAACTCATTAATCTCTGCTGGTTTTACATAAATGAGAGTTGCCTCAGCTTCAAGTCTTTGCCCCAAGCTGCACAGGAAATAAAAGCTTTCTACGGCCTTCGATGTTTTCATCTGCGTGTGAGGCTGCAGGCACTGACTTGTGTTGCGAGGGCACACCTCTGTGGGTCGCATGTCTTTCTTCAGCAATATCAAATTATGTGATCAGGACGTACCGCAGGGGAAGGCTGCAACCCTAGAAAGCCTCTTGTTCCAGCACAGCCCATTCTGTTTGTGTAACAGGGCTCTGGGGAGGCGCAGCCTTTGCCTCCTTGTGCGATGAGCACCTCTGTTCTGTGCCTGGGCTGCTGGTCTGGAGGCAGGAAGCTGCTGGGACGGCCGAGAGAGAGTGAGGCAGAGGTCGAATGACTTGATTTTCATGCATGAAGAATGAGACTTGACAGGGCTGCTTGCAAAGTGCAGGAATATGTGCTTGCTGCACACGTCGGGCGAGGGGCTCCTAAGTGATATCCTTCCTCTTTTCCCTTCTGTTGCCCTGCAGCATTGGAGAGGATAAAAGAACAGGAATGTGTTCTTGCTGGTATGGGAAGCTTCAAGTAATCCTGGGGTTTGGCAACCCTAAGTACTGAAGAACTGACCTTTTTATTTTTATTTTTTTTTTGCTCTGTAGTTTTTAAACTGATACTGAAAAGGAAATAAAAAGGAAAAATGCCCCAAAGCATTTGTGGTCTATAACTGTTGAGAGGAAATGCTGAAACTACAGCAAACTAATTCTAATGAGGTTTTGCTGTGATACCTTTATTTTGTTTACTGGTCAAGGTTGTGTGGCCATGCAGTTAATATATTTGTCCTTCAGGCTGGATGTATTTTTTTTTGGCTATGTCCAATTAATGCAAATATCTTAGGGAATGTTTTGGCACCAATGGGAAGAACTGTAATCTTTGGATGTTAGATACTGGAAATGAGAGACAGTCACAGCTTCAAACTCATTCACAAATGTCTACACAGGAAAAATCTGGTTGATCTGGTTTATAGGATACTAATTCACCTGTACTCAAAATTTTGCCTGGTGACATTACAAATAATTTATCTTCAGACAGGAAAAATAGTATTGGTGAGAGAAATTAATATTAGAAGGAGGAAGGAGAAATATACTCAGCTTTCTACATGGATCGGAAAGATGTGAAAGAGCGTTTTGTAGGGCACTAGTAAATGGAATGAAGATATGTGAAATGATGTACACATAATGTGTGTGTGTAATGCTAGCAGTGCATAATCCATTAGCAATTTAATTCACTGCACTGAGAGAGGATGAGGATGTTGTTTTAACTACTTTTTAGAAATGAGTAAAGTGATGTTGGTGTTGTAGCGATGATGACAGGCTGCTTTTATTTAGGAATGGTTTAGGTTGTTTTATTCTGATCTAGCTGTGAGCTGATAAAGAAAATGTTGGCCTGCTTCACTGTTTGTATTGAGAACCAAACAACCTGTACTGTGGATGAGGTTTCACCTGGGCTGAGACTACATACCAGGTTCTTCTTCTCTCAAAGTAAGTCTCATAAGCCTTATTCTATCACACATTCAGTAATGTTCATTTCACTTCTGCCTGTGGTATTTCTTAACTTGTTCTTGCTCCCAATACTTGCAAGAAGATGTGTGCATGAATGTACATATCTGCTTGTCCTTTTCTCCCAAGATAAATTAATACAAGTCAGAGAGGTGTGAGATGTGTTACCCTATGGATTAACCCAAACCACCTTAGCTGTTCTTCAAAGGCCAGAGATACAAATCCTCTTTCTGGTCTTGTGAATCTCTTCTGTCACTGGGAAACCAGCTCCCAAAGAAAGTGTTGGGGGATTACACACTTGGTGACACTGTAAATACTCAGTGAATTGCGAGACCCTTCCTCAGGTATTTGTCATATGTCATTAGGTTGCACTGCGCTACACTAAAATTCACAGGAAAACAAATTTCACGGAATAATCCACCTTCCGAACGCATGCCTCTCCAAACAATACGGCAGGAAGTGGAATGTCATTCATCACGTTCAGATCTAGCATCTCATTTGTTCCTCGGTGGAATCTGTCTGCCCCTGCCTGTGGCAGCCTGTTCCTCCGCGATGAAACGCGGTCGGTTCTCTGGGTGCTGATAAGGGGCACCCCGCTGGCGTGGCGTGGGTCTGGAGGGGCCCGTGTCCTGTAACCGCGGGGCTCGTGGGTCTGTCCCGCGCCCGAGAGCGCTCCCGCGGCAGCGCAGCAAGGCGGCCTCGTCGCGTGCCGCCGTCAGGCGCTTCGTGGTCCGTGGCGACCCGTCCGCTTCCAGCGCGGCTCCCGCCTCCTGCTGCTTCCGACAAAGCCAACCTGCTGGCTTCCCGACCGGCCTTCACTCGGCACATCTCCTGGCGCGTACGAATGCTCATTTCTCTCTGGATCTCGTTCAAAACCTGCCTGGAGATCCCAGCCAGGAGGCTGTGGCAGGAGGGGAGGGCCTGCGCGGCTGGGGAGAGACGTGCAGAGAGGGCCCAGGTGAAGCACGTGTGTTGTGTCTCTCATCACCGGCTTTCTCGGGTTTATCAGATTTCATTACTCGGCTGATGCAGGGGTTTGCGCTGTGCCTGTAAACGGCAGGTAAGGAATTCCCCTGGAGGAGGCAAACTCCCTGCTGCCAGGGAGCCGGTTTGTGCATGCTCCCCTTGCCTCTTCCCTCCTCCGGGCTGGCAGCGCGCGCTAGAAACGGGACCGGCCCTGGGGAAAGGAGAGCTCACGGCGCTTTGCTCAGGGGCTCGTGGAACCGAATTGTGGGTTACTCTTTCCTGCATTGGCATCACAGCAGCCTCTCTTAGAGATCTGGTCCATGGACCCGATCCATCTGATCAGAGATGTGTGTTGGTTGCCACGAGAGGGAGAGCCTGACGCAGAGCACCGGCCCTGGCCGCGTTTTGCTCGGGCAGCTTCACTCACCCCCCTGCCCAGTGCACAGACCCAGCGGACGAACTTGCTTAGCGCCGGCAGGAGGTGGTCCGCGGTGCATGGGCATTAGCTCTGCTGTGGTCGGGCTGCTCCAGGATTTCTGCTGAAGGATGTGAATTTGTTCTGAGTTAGCACAGTAACTCCGAGTGTCCAAAATGTGTCAGGCCGACCGCACGTGGAGACGGCCTGGTGCCTGGGGCTGGCGTTTCGCTGCGCACAGGGGAGGTGGCCCTGCCTGGCGGTGAGCGTGACCCAAGGCTGCACCAGCGCTGTCGCGGCAGTCTGGCCCCCGAAGCAGAGGGGCGGTGGATTACAGCTGAAAGTGGTGCTCTTTCATCCAAGGGATAGAGTTGGTAGGGTCATTTAAAGACAAAACAATGCACATTTTTGTTTTGTTTTGCTTTATCTTCTGATCTCTGAACAGCCCTGCACTCTCTTCTGAATGAATTCACTCTGGATTCTGGGCTCTCCGTCTTAACAGATGCAGCTAAGTGCAACTGTTTAGCCTCGCAGAAATGGAAGATTTGAAAACCACTTCCTAGAACTTGTCACATTTGCCACAATAAAATCAACTGTGTCAAACTATGCAAGTGGGTCACAGTATCAGGGCTTCCATTTCACTTCCATTGGATAGAAATTCCTCATCTGGCAACTAGAAAGAGCATATTTGTGTGATATAAAGAGAAGAGACTTGCTCCGTACGTATTCTGAGCAATGTGGAGTTCTTCAGAGATGCTAGTCACTTTGTGAACAATGTGCCTATAGTTATTGATTTCCCAGTCTTTCTAAGGCCATTAAAATACCTATTCCCATTTGGGAACTGCTTGCTGCTTTCCTCTGTGCAAATACGTATTTTTTTTCATTTTCATGATTGAGCCAAATTGTATTTCCAGTCAAGCAAAGTGGTTATTTGGGTGTATAGTTGGTGTAGGTTTTGGGGGGTATAGAGGTGGCTTAGGGAATGGCTTTTAAAGTGCTAATAAGTTGAAGTAAATTGGAAAAACTCAAACAGAAGTTATCAAAGCATTTATTTATCTTTTATATAGGTGTGTGTCTGTGTGTGTGAGTGGTTTTTTTAATTATTATTTCTGATGTCCAAAATAGTCTTACTTAGGGAGAATATTTTCATTTTAGCTTTAAAGTTTAACCAAAAATATGCTTGGAAGCATTCATTTGTTTGAGGCTTTCTGCAGACTGCTAAGATCGAAGAGTCGATTCATGGGCTGAAAAGGTGGGACATGACATGAGCTCTGAGGTGTACAGTTCCCATGAGCTTTTGTTAGATAAAGTAAAATGTTAGATAAATTAAAATACGTTCTTCTCCACTCCCCTACCCCATCTAACTGTTAATCACACCTGTCCCCATGTGTTTGCTGCATTTATTTTGTGCAGCTGCTGCAAGCAGGCCGGTGCCAGATGGCAACCTCGCTCCCCGAGCAGAAAGAAAAGAACTGAAAGCAGCAGGAGGATCCTGGGCCTCCACGTGATGGCCTCTTCTTCCCGCAAGGCCCTGATCCTGCACCCCATGGGAGCCTTCTCCAGGAAGGGCTTGTAAAGTCGAGCCTTGCGTGTGCTTTAACCTCGCGCAATGACCCTTTGATTTCAGTGGCTTGGACTTCTCGTCATTACTGTGTGGTCAGCTGAACAACAGAAAAGAATGTTATGAAAAGAGGGGCAAATGTCGTAATTCAGATTTGATCATCTGATTAACATACAGAGCCATACTTAGACAACCAAGAAAGGAAAGTTTTCTTTGTTAGTTTTGCTTTCTCTCTAAAAGGGCCAGCTGCTTTTGAAAACAGGGTATTTTATTGGGCCACCTAATTTTAATCTCTCAAATTTGAGATATTTTTTCCCGACTCTGATGTAGATTTTGCATGTGGGCCCTGTATATTGCAGTGAGAACATTCACTGCATAGGATTTACAAACCAAATATTTCTAACTCAAATGTCTACCTCTAATATTGGAGATATGAAAGTGAAACTCTTATAAAAGGACCTAATTACGAGCAATTCTTTTTAAGTGTGTATGTTTACAAAATTAGTAGCAGAAGATGTATCATTCTGAGAAATGATGGTCTTCAAAATAAGATTGTGTTTACAGAGTAATTATTAATTGCATCAGGATTAATATGTTATACTATGGAAAAAATGTGCAAGTGTGCATCTATGCCAACCTTGCTCCTTTTCTCAGAAAGGTCAGAGGATAAAAGTATTATGCCCTGTCAGGCAGCCAGCACCATTTTACAGCTGTTATTAGCTGTACTCAGCATAAAAGAAGTAGGCTCTTGCCTTCAGCCCACAAAATCCAAGCCTGAAATAAGTTGTGTAAAATATTCGGTTAAGATCTCTAACGTTTTTGCAATCAGTCTTGGTTCAAGTCCAGACTGGCTCTGTGCACTTGCACTCATTTGCTAAAATTTTGTTTGTCTAATGTTTTCCAGCAAAGATTTTTTTTTCAGAAAGGGTTTTCTTAGCCATATCCAAGGATGAACAGACTTTCAGAGATGTTCGTGACCAGCATTATAATTTGATCTATGTTTTATTCTCTTTTGCCTGACAATGCCTTCAAGGATTTGCAAAAATCATGTTGATTTTTCACAGCTGAGGTAGGGCTTACTTCAGTGGACGTTTCCTGACTAGCATAAACGATCGGATGGACAGACGGGCAGCTGTCCAGGGCAGTATATCTGCGCTGACAAGGAAGCTGAACCAGTTCAGAGGTCTGCCAGCGTGGGTATTTTTAAGGAGGCTGAGCTTTAGCTCAAATCAGTTAACGAAAACTAACTAACTCAATAGCAAAGATGAAGTAATTTGAACTTTAACTTGACTTGAAAGCTTTATTTCAATACTGCCAGAATACGCTTGGCAAAAAAAGGAGGTGGAGCAGCTGCAAAGACTGTAAAGCAGCAAAGCAGCAGGGACCCTGGCTAGTGGGTAACCATTATTTCCTGAGGGCTTATACCCTGTTTGCTTCTCCTTCCTAGGGTTTTTGCAGGTGTTTGTGTAATATATCCAAGCTACAGCTGCACCCCGTTTGCTGTGTAGATACTCCTACCTGCTGGCCCCAAATCGGGGGTCCAGCGTCCTCAGGGACAGCTCACCTAGCTCTTTTGCAGTGTAACCTGTTAGTATATATTCTAACTTATGCTAACCTGCATGTTAAAACCTAGGAGAGAGTCTAGAGAGCAAGCTGCTGTTACATGGACCCTTGGAAGATCACAGCCAAGCTTGCTGCGAGCACTTGTGTTGCGTAGAGGCCCAGCAGAGATGGGGAAAATACATTAAATGAATGGTCAGTAATGACTCTTACATCAACAAATCCCACCTTCTGCTTCTGGCAGCACTAGGAAATCAGCAGGATGGGCTCCAAGGCCACGCAGCCCACCAGATGGGCAGCGATCGGAGCCGAAGGGCAGCGGGGAGCTGGGATCGCCGGCTCCCCCGACTGCTCTGGCCCTGAGGGCAGCGCTGCCAGCTGAGCTCCGGAGAGGCTCCAGGGAATGCGGCTCAGGGGGCTGCAGCGTGTGCATGTGTGTATGGATTTGATGTGAGAGGCCCAGTTCCAAGTGCCTTCCCAATCACGCCATTGTGCTTAGGCCCTAGCACGTAGATAATGGCGCCGGGCAATAATCAAAGCAATCTCTGTCGTATTGAAAACGGAAACTCTTGAGGGCAGGGTTTAATCAATGTGTTATTGAAACTGAAATCCAGCCTCACTGCGGTGATTGTATTTCTAGGTGCTATGCTTAATTCATGAAGAAAACGATGAGTTTTAAAATTGAAATGAGGCTCTCAGAATTTGCTCGTTGATGAAGAATGCAATATTAATTTTGTATTGGTTGTAGACATCAAAGAAGTAAATGAGAAAGAATAAAAATCCTTCCTGCCAGTTCTTGGGATACTTTTCAACAGAGTCAGATTCAGCAAAGTACTGCAGAAATGTAGCAGTATTTTGCAAGTTGCATCTCTATTTTTACAGAGCATGTTGTTGTTCTATTCCTTTTACAAGGCTCTATATGTTAGATGTCTAAGTGAAGGAAAGATTTTTTTTTTAATACTTCCCTACAGATTCTGTAGTATTTTCCCTCTTTCATTTTTCAGATAAGTGAACAAGTGGGAATGTGTGCATAGGTATAAATACATGTGATACCCTATAATGGCAGTAATCATATGCAGGGTGGGGAATAACCCTTGTGTTTGAGCGTATACATTTTCCTAAAAATTTGGTAAGATTTGCTTCAATTAAAAAGAATTACGATTCAAAAGAAAATACCACAGAGAAACAAATCTGGGTGATATTCGGCTGGTGAGGAGACAAAGTATGATGCAGGATATAGAGGCGAGTAGGACTTTCCATTCGAGTTTTCCTTCCACATTTAACTTTTCTTTGGCTTCTTTGGCTAGAGGTAATGTATGTGGGCCACAAGAAGAGCAGGCAAGGTGTTTTCTCATCTCCTGCTTGTCTCACATATAGCAGTCAAATACCTGCTCTTCCCTCTTGTCAGGTCCTTCTTTCCCATTCCAGGGGGATTTTTTTTTCTCCTGGTGTCTGCTGCCTGAATCTTCTATTCCTGCTTTTCCTTGGGGACTCACTCTGATGTGTCCCTGTGTATTGTGTCACCTGCACCCAGGGCAGCCTGCCCACACACTGTATCTGTTGCGCCGTTAACGTGGCTCCATGTTGCTCCAGCAAGGCTGCTTGTAGGAAGGAAAATCCTGCAGGTCACAGGGGAATGAAATCACTAGGGTTTTATAGACACTGGTAAGTCTCAGCAAAAGTTAGCTGGTAAACTGCAGCTGTAGCTACAGTACTACTACTGTAGTACTAGCTACTGCTGTAGCTGTAGCAGTACTTCAGGAGGACAAATTATGTAGTGTCTTCCTGCTGCCCAGCAAACTCTAACACGTGGTTCACATGTTTGTTCAGATACTGTCTGCTCAGCTATGGAAAAGCTGAAGAAGAGCTGGACTTCTTCTTGGCAAGGAAGTGACATCCAGAATTGGTATTTGAGTGCTGAACTCTCACAGACCTGTGAATCTGGACCTTGAGCTCTGTGCTCATCTGTACAGAGCCCCTCGTGTGCTGGAGCTGGCTCAGTCTGTGTATTCCGTAGGGGTTGAGCTGCGATTCCTCTGGAGATGAGCTTCTTTGCCAGGCAAACAAGCTTTGGGACGGGCTTGTCCCAAATCAGTCCCTAATAAGAAAGTACGAATAGTGACTTTGGTCGGATGCAAGTGGGACCCCTCAAACTAGTGTGACAGCAATGCCTTTTTTTTTTTTTTTCCTTTAATTTCCTGCTGGTGTCATCAAATGAAAATCCTTCAGAAGGAAATTTCTTAAGTTTGTAGGGGCGAAGGAAAACCTGAAAGCATGAAACCTACAGTGCTCTGTAACTACAAGGGGAAAAAAAGGGTTCACACATACTGTTTTCAATATCAGAAATTTCAATACAATAATAAAAGATCGACATTTTTGGAAATTATTACCTTTTTTAAAATTATTTTTAAACTACAGGCATTTCAAATTCAACTTATTATTACTTAAATTCAGGGCCAGGAATCTAGGGCCTGGAAATTTCTATCCTGAAATAATAAAAACTCTGTATCTAAAAAAACAAATAATTTGAGAACATTCAAACAATATTCTGTTCCTACATTATGATAAGTTTAAAGACATAATAAAATGAATAGGCTCATATTTGGATTCTGTGATTCTGTATTTGGTGTTTGTCCAGTTAAAAGAGGGCAGCAGATACCAGATTACTCATTTCTAACTCGGACAAACCCCGGCTGTTTCTGTATTCGTAACTCTTCCATGGTAACCAAGACCGTTTCCTAAGTTGAGACATTTTGTGCTCTGCTCCATGTATTTCTACTGAACCTTAGTAGAACTATTTTGGTGGTGAATAGTGCCAAGCAGTGAGTAACCATTTTTCCGCTTTACTGAAGGAATATGTAGCTTTAATTCTTTCTTGCATCAGCTGTGGCCTTAATTTTACATTCATCTTCATTTGATTGAATTCACTAACTGGTTGGTGGAAAACTATTCCCCTTTCAAAAGAGAAAAAAATTGCTCACAAGCTTTCCGTAGTTACGTTTATGTTGGATTAACGAGTTGCATTAGCTCAGGCAACATAAACACAGTGGAAGAGCGCTGCAGTGAGGGTGAGGAGAGTGACCTCTTGTTTCAGTGAGCTGGTGGTTCAGCTCAACCATCTTTAAAAACCTACCAGGAGTTCTCTTTCAGCTGGGGTTTCTCAACGTAAGATTTTTTATACCCAGAGCAACTGCAGTAACGATTACGCAGTTTTCTTGATTTGCAGTACCATAAATGGAAAGCAAAATCTGACTCTAAGGTTATAGGTTCCTATAACTCTTAACACTCTTTTAAAATGGCACTTTTGTTTTGTTAAATATTCGGCTTGTAATTGCAGCACTGTGTCACTAGCAAAGTATTCCCCTTCTGGGATCAGAAGACAATAACTTTGCTATTCAGTTAGAGCATAAGGGCATTCATGCAAATATTCCTAATTTGAAGCTTTTAAAAAACAAAAGGAAACAATTGAGTTTGGTTCAATCTACATCTTGCCAAGAATAGCTAGCCCCAGATAGGATGCTCCGGTGACCCAACCTAGAGCGGTGCGAAGCCTTTATGAGCATTTGACGCCAGCCACAAGGGCACAGGACATTTGGATGTGATGGTAGTAACAGATGCACACAAAAATAGTGAGTTCTTGTGGCCTGGCCCTCTCCCGCCATGGCTGGTGGCTTGAGATGAACTGTGAGTGACCGTGTGCGGGTCACCTCGTTGGCGCTGGTTCTTGGCATCCTCGCCACAGGCTGGCAGAGGTGCAAGAGGTGGCAAGTCCCACTGTCACTTATGGCCAGCAAGACTCATCCTTCCTTCTTTGCTCCAGCGCTTGGGTGCAGTGAAACATTTCCCTGTAGCCCAGTGGGTTTTGGATCCAACTGTGGGAACCCGGCACTTTGCTGCAGTCGTGAGTTTCAAATCATGTGGCAGGTTTCCTGCAGGACCGGAGAGCTGCCCATGGCATCTGTTCTGGCTCAGTTCTGTACAATAAAGATAGCCTTGCATTTTAGGGTTTATACGCCTCACAAAATAAGTTTTCACCGTATTAGCGCTTCAGGCAGTGTTCACTGAACTGTATTGCTAATGAGGAAAGAAAAAACGCCTTGGAAAGCACTTCCCCAGTCCAGGAAGGGAACAGTTGTTGCTGGGGTCTCTGTTTGAAAAGTTGGCAGGCTCCGCAGTGATTACAGATGCAACTCTACTTCAGATGACACAAACACTAGCATTTATGCCTTCCTACTCGTTGCTTTCTCTTCTGAGGAGCTGGTGGTACCTTGCTTGGCTCTGCTGAGATCAATCTGTGATTTTAATACATATTTTCTCTAAAGAGCTGCAATTAAAAAATAAGTAATACAGAATACTGATTTCAGAACATAAATTGCTGTGCCTTGGGCTATCGATCAGTGATGCTCTTGATGGTCTAAAAAGTGCTAGATTGTAACGTGCAGAGAGTTGATGGGTCACGGGGTGCTCTTTCACCTCACTCCAAGCTGCTAAATCCCATTAAAACAGGAGCTAGAAACATATTGCATGTATTTTTAGCATTTTCTCTCTGTGAATGCAATTACTGTTATTGACGCAGAGATTGCATTTAATGATGAATAAAAAAGGAAGTGGTCTCTGTGGCTGTGTGGGAAGGGGCTTGTCCAGGCGCTCTCCCTGCAGGAAAGCAGTTGGCTCCTGAGTGCTCTCTAAAACCCTCGTGCTAAAGCTGTTTACTGTCCACTGACTTGGCTTTCACAGAGGAATCTTTTTGAGTACTGGGATGAAAATTGCCCCCCCAATGCTAATTAGATGAATTAATCAATTATGCTGTACTTGCTCAGTTACAGACCTTCGCTGGGTAAACTCCTTTTCATTATTTTTTATATGTTCTGAGTAGTTTTGACAGTAATTATTGAAGGAAATGTTTTCTATGCCATGCTGTTTTATTTTTTTTTATTATTTTTTAAAACGTGCTGAAGGCATAGTGCATCTAAAAATCGACACACTTGCAAAACACTTAGAATTACAGTATCCTAAACTAGTCTATGAGCTTTCCCATGTGCTTCTCCCAGGCACTCATCTCATACAGGAGCTCTGTTTGCAATTCTTGCTGAGTTTAGCTATACAGATGAGGCCGATGCTGTGCTCACAAGCGCAGTTTGCTACTGGAAGTTATTGCATGCATAAGAGCAGCAGTATTTAACTTAAACCCCTCAAATCCACGTAAGCTGATATGCGGGGTTGCAATCATAGAGTGGCCTCAGAGCTCCCGTCGTGCTGGTCTGCTCTGCCAGCGAAGGGGTGACTTGCAGCAGAAAGGCAAGGCAGAAGGATGAGGGCAGTGAGTTCCAAGTGCTGTAGTTAATCCAAGAGGGAATATGAATAAAAGACCTTTGCTACTTCCTAAATTGCCTTCAGGAGGGCCTGGGGGAATTGTGCCATTTCTGGCGTGCTGTCTTGTTCTAGTTGATCTCTTCCCTTTCCACGACATTCATCATCTTCCTTTTCTTATTTTTTTCCTTCAGTTGCTTCTCTCTTTTTTCTGTCTTGTTTAGATACTTGCTTTTTAAATGGTTCTTCCTGTCATAAAAGAGAGAAATCAATACAAGTGCACATAAAATAAAGGCCCTGGGAAAGCCTTCGTTTGCTAACTCTGTGATCTGTTTTCAGGGATGTTCTCTTGGGACCAAAGCTCAGATAGCAAAGAAAGGTGGCAGATGTGCTTGCTGGTGATACTGCTGCTGCCCTCTTCTAGGGGGAAGGAAGAGAGTTCTTCCTTTTGTTCATTAGGATGGTCTGGGCCCTCAGAGAGGCAGCAAATTCCAATAGGCAGCCAGGGAACAGCTTGATTTGGGTAACACATTTCCTCAGTTTTCAGTTGGGATCAGTAGAAAGACTCCCATTTGCTCCTGCCCTAATGGCATATTTAAGGCCAATAAAAAGCTTTAACTTACAGACAGAACAGGAATGATTGGTGGGAAGAAGTGTGATTTTCTGTTTATTAAAAATTAAGCCTGAAATGGTTTCAAGTTAACTATATAAGCATAGATAAACTCGCACCACCATCTATTGCAAATCTTGCCATCTATTCTCCATTTTTCCGCTGTACCTTTGCTGAATTTCCCATATTTGGCTGAAGAAGCCTCTTGCAGCTGCGTGCATCATGCTGCCTTATGTACCTTTCGAGTGTGCTTCAGAATGGGTCAACCATTTCTGTACTGGAGACTGGAAAATAGTTTCTAGTGGCTACTTAGAGATGTTCTAGTACCTGTTAATTATGGAGCAGAGACTTATAAAGTGGGATGGCAGTATCCTGTGTTTATTAGTTATGCTTTTAAGAAAATCTGCCAACATTTGGCCAAGAGAACCAAAAGTGCCTGAAAGTCTTACAACCATAATTTTGGTATTTCCTAACTGTGGAGCACCTGACTTTACAACTTTTATTTTTAATATAATTATTTGGTTTATAATGATATATCTGCAGTATTTAAAGCTGCCTAATATTTCTGGATTACAGAAACTTCTCTTTTAGTGGCTTATTTTTTGTCAAGCCTCAACTGTTTAAGTTGAAGCTTCTTATACTAGTTTGCTGCATCAGACTGAATAATTTAGGAAGCTTTGGCAAAAACCATACAGCTGTATTCAGGAATGATCTCAGGACGGGAAGGAAGTTGGGGATGGGGTCTATTTCTTGCTTGCAAAGCAATATTGCAAAGCAATATTTCTTACTCTGTCTTTCTAGTGCTTCGATTATCCTGAGCAAATCCTCTGGAATTAGAACAAGGACCAAAGATTTGGCAGAGATATAGTCCTGGGATAAAGGAAATATCGCTTACTGTCCTCTGGAAGACTCAGGCAGATGTGGGTGAGCTGCACCTCTGGAAAAGTCTCCTTTTTACACATGCTGAGAAACTAGAGGCTTCAAAACCGCTTAGTTGGGAGCCGCGAGGCTGGGCGCCGTGGGTGGGTAGTGAAGGCAGGGCCATGGCGCAGCCCTGTGCACTGAGTCGTCCTCCCGAAGCGGGGATGGCCCCCCACGTGAGGAGGCCGCGCAGCCCGTGGGGACGGACATGGGGACAGGGATGTGGACAGGGACGGGATGGGGAGGGACGGGAGAGGGCTGAGCGGATGGCGGCTCCTTCCCAATGTCTGGGCAGGACCGCAGGCTTGCCGGGAGGTGCTGCGGGAGCAAGCTCCGGGCCAGGGGTTTGGACATGAAAAGGTTAATTAACGGCTGTCAGTTTCTTTCTCTGGGAAGCTTGCGAGTTCCTCATCTAGCTGATTTTATAACTCTCTGTATTGCTAGTGAAAAGAGGAAGCTCATTGCTTTTCACAGTGGGCAGCATGGATTTTGCAGTCCTTGATGCGTATCACCATTTGGTCACTTTAAATATTACTACCGTGTTTGCCTCTGTCTCTCAAGGAACTGTTAAGCTCCTTCTTAAAAATATATATTTTATTTTCAAGCGGGCTGTGTTTCCGGAAGGATAGTCTGATTGCAGAAACTAAAGCACTTAGGAGCAGCCTAATAAAGCCTAAAAAGCGCTCTGGGATTCATTTGATGAAAGTGGCTGTATAAATGGAAGGTTGTTAACTGTGCAACTGGCTGCCAGTTGCAGTTAATCTCTAGCACAAAAGCAAAGCAAAAAGCCCTACAGAGGCAGTTCCCATCTAGAAAGAACTGGGAAGGAAAGAACAGAAGTTGGGGGCTACCTTTTGGCTGTGTGCTTTATGCTGCCCATGAGGGTATCTCGCAATGTTGGCCATGTATTTTTCAGCTTGTTGCCAATCCTCATACCACTTCTGAACTTGATACTGAGGTTCAGACTTTGTAATTCTATCCAGAATGGCACGGTTTTCTTGGCTCACTCTCTGCAGCTCCTTCTTTCGTTTTTCCCTGTTTAAACTAAAGGGAAAACAGACAAAATCAAACTTCTTCACATTTATTACTGTTCCCAAACCTGGAAACACAGAATATGAAACATCTGTCAATCTTGTGTTAGAGAAGAATTCTCTCAAGGGTCTTCTACAAGCATTTCCTCCTCCTTGCATCTGCTTTAATCAGCCTTCACAACTCAATCAGTTTGTCCTTCTGAAGATAAGTTTTCTACAGTATCTTCTAAACTGCGTCCTGACTATATAGAAGCTTGGTACTTTTGACAAGAGGAAAAATGCTCTATTTAATGTTTTATCCTTAAGCCTTCCAGCCTTGAAATTGCTTTAGTGCTTTACTGAAGGTGAAAGTGTAATTGGTGTCTGAGGTACTTAATGGTTTAACTCACTTGGGTTTTGACCTCTGTTTTTTTGTTGAAACCTCAAGAATTGAGTTGGAAAATAGGAAGACAACTGAAATAAGTGTATGACCTCAAGCTCTTTGAAATTTTTTTGTGATTTCTTAGACTGTATTTCCACAGACAATTAAGTTGATATCATAACAGTTTGCTGCTACCAAAAAAAAAAAAAAAAAAAAGGCCTTCCTGTTTTCCTTTCTTTCCACCATGCTCTTCTCCCTCCCTGCTTCCAGCTGTGTGGTCTCCACCCTCCCTTGCACCAGTCCTGGAATTCATCAGGACCTTGCAAAAAATGGCAGGAAAAGGTTGGTTTGTTTTCATTGGGTTAGTTTTCTGCCATTTCTTGAGTTTAAGTACTTGATGGAGAGGTTTGATGAAAGCCAGAGTTGATCCAAGGGAAGCAGCAGGAGGTTGCTGCTTGGATCAAGAAGGGAGAGAAGGAGAATATTCTTCTCTTACCCTTGTGGAGTCGTACCTTCAGCTATGTGGTTAACTGATGCTCCCTGATACTTGCACAGATCTGGGTATTATTTATCAATGACAACACGTATGTGCCATAATGTGGATTTACAGAATGTGGACATGAAAAACGTATTTCAAATAATTTCTGTTTTCCCAAAGGACTGTGCACGTGTCCGGATATTACTGACCATGAAATGAGTCAAGTTCTACCTAGGTCACTGGAAGGTGAGCAACAGTTTGCTGTCTGGAAACATGATAGAGTCCAACAAGCAGTCACTTTCTCGTGCACTAGTCTGTACATGAGTCTCAAGAAATAGCAACTGCCACTTGAGTTACACAAGCCATTTTCTGCTGTACAGTGTGGATTTTTTCCTTTTGAAGGCCGTCCCTGCTGCTGAGTAGAGGTGCATATTTCCTCGAGAATCAAAGGAATGCAAGGTGGTTCTCTCTACTGATAAATCTTCAAGGCATATTTTGAGCAACAATTTTTATCTTGGTACCTACCTCCTTCCTGCTTTTTTTTCCTTCTTAATTCTATTTTTGCTCTGTTTTTATTTCATTGCTATGCTGTGGATCTCCCTCTTTCCAGTGGTGTCTGAAGGAACAACTGGCAAAGTCAGCAGCAATGACTCATTCAGCAGTAACAATAGCTTTGCTGAGACATAATAGGTTTGCTTCATTTGTTTCCCTTGAAGTAGGGCAGTATTCTCTTTTTGCACTCCCTCAGTTAGTAAGCAGAAAAACTAATCTAAAGCCGTCTTCTCTTGAGCAGAGGGTAGGAGGAAAATGACCTGGTGTTGGATTTCCTGTGGCAGGGCAAGCAAATGGCTTTCTGAAGTGTTGATTATACCTTAGGCTGCCTTTGGATATGTGTCCATGAAGAGCAGTTTATCCTATGCTATGTTTGTCACTGGAAAAGTAACTTGATAACTAAATGCAGATAGTGCTGCGGATGTTACCTTTTGGCCTTATAGTCATTTTTATTGTCGATTTGTCCTTTTGTCCTCATGATGCAGGACATCTTCTCCAGCAGCAAACGGTTATCTCTCTCGATGACTGAAAGTCGATCTTCCTCCAACTTTGTGTACAGAAGGGATAAAGAAATGCTTCTGTTTTTACAGGACCATAGCAAACAGCAGTGTTGTTTTGACTACCTAGCAGGGTGGTCAAAGACAGTTGCTGTCTTCTCCTCTACGCAGAGTGTGACAAATGCTGATCAGGTAAAGCTTCACTCTCGTGTTGAGAGAACCCTTTTAGGCCCATTTTAATGGAGACCTAATGGCAAAAATCCCTTTGAAATGCTGAGAATTTGACCCCCAAACACTCTCCTGTCATGCAGTGACCTGCATGATTAGTAAATGTATTTCATCAATGTAAGCAAAATTTCTGTAAGTATTTGTCAATGTATTTTCCAGGATCATCATTATCATTAATGTTTATAGAAGCATTCTAAGCTCAAGTGAAAAACAAGGATTGTAATAGAGACTGTTCATATACATGATGGGACTCATCCAAACTCCTGTGAAGTCAATGGGAGTCTTTCCATTGACTTCAGTGCACTTTGGATCAAATAGAGAATTTTCCATTGACTTTAGTGGGATTTGGATTAGGTCCAGTCACAGGCCATTCTTGTCCTTGGAGGAGTTTCAAGCTCATGTAAGAGGAGAAGCAACAACTGGGTGTCATGAACAAATGGGGAGAGATGTGCGTGATAGTGAGTGCCAGCTCTGTGCATTGTTAGCATGATTTTAAGCCTTGTTATTTCAATTTTAAAATGGAAGTTATTAATGATCTCAATCACTTCAGTGTATCTGAAATTGAAGTGTGTAATGGGCAGAATATCTTAGTGTCAAAAGTGGGATAAGAATTGAAGGAATCCAGAGGATTCTCCATCTCTCAGAGAAAAGGAGAGTTCTGCTGGATATTTAGATACCTTGGGACATGGCCTAATTTGTAAAACAAAGCAAAAACCACAACATAGTGTTGTCTGAGGAACACAAATCCATGCTAAAATTCTGCTTGTGAGGATTGTGCTTTTGAGAACAATGGGAGAGAGGTGCAGAAAAAAACTTCAAAGTTACCTGTGTCACAAGAATGTCATCAGCAGCAGGGCCGAGTTGGAGGTTATAGAGAAAGGGTGGATGGGAGAAAGCAGGGAACTTACTTTTTTCATAGCCAGACTTCTACGTTGTGCTCTCACAAGCCCCCCAAAAGAGAAATACGGAAGTGATAGGACTGTTTTGAGCATACTGACTTAGTCTTCTCCCTTTTTTTCTTCTTTGTTTATGTATATGATTCCAAGCAATCCAAAGATATTGCACGTCCTATATAAAATGAGCAGGAATCCCTCCTTGTCCTCCTCTGTTTTGAATGGTTCATGTAATAATAGCAGGTTGCTATAGGGAATCCAGTGCATCTGCCTTGTTTGCTAGGCCATATGGCTAAAGCAGGTCAGATACTGGTCAGACTGTAGTATAAATGCACCTGAAAACAGCGCATTAAGTAATCCATCCGGCTCTAAACACCCCTGATGAGAATGACTGCAAAGGAAGGAACTGGCTACTGGAAGATAAGCTCTTTGCAAGGCATCTTTCTGTCTTTCTTTCAGTCATACATTCAAAAGAAGCAGGAGAAGGAAGAGATTAAGCCCACAGCCTCACTCCCAGGTGTCAAGACCCATATTTCAAAGGGGCACACCTGAGATTAGTGAGACTTGAGGGTTGTTGTTGCTGTTAACCCATGGGCTGTTGTGTACACATGCAATCTTCCATTTTCAGGGGAACTGTTTCTGTGTCAGTTTTTACGGTAAAAGAAAAAAACATAAGAGCATATTCCAAGTATGGTTTTATGCATGGAGGAGAAATGAATTGTTTTGATAGTGAAATAATTTTAGGTGCCTGGGGATTATTATGTCATGCAGTGAGATGATAAACATTTTTAAGTGAATGAATCTGAAGTCTTTACGTGGGCACAGATACCAGTGCCTCAGGGGCACTCTGCTGTAAATTAAGTTGTTGACAGGGTTTAGCTGCACATATTATTTATTGCATTGGGTTTTTGTTGTTGTTTTTGTTGTTGTTTGCTTTTAGTGAGTAGAGTTAATTAGTTAGCAATTTATTTTCTACTGTCATCTTTTATAAGGAGGGAGCAATAAAATTTTGAAGGATAACTGCCAATCAAGGCTGCCCACTATTTCTTGTGCCTCAGATATGTTAACATCCTTTTATTCAATTCATTGCTCTGTATCTTGATGATTGTCATTTCTGTTATTGGGGATGATTTTTACATGGTGCACAGAGTTGTCTTTTGGGAAGATTTACCCTTGGTAGTTAGTAATCTGAAGCAGTTTGATTATATCAATAATAATAAAAAGTAGCTTGTTTAATAGGAATGGGAGAGTGTTAGTCAGGGATTTGGATAGTCATGTTGCAAAAATCATTGCGGCAACATAAAAATGGGCTTGAAATTTTGACCATCTGGTTGTCGGCGCTGTGGATTTTCTCTTTGTTTTCTTTGAGAGGCTATATGAAGGGAAATGTACTAGTCCTAAGTGAAGTAACCGATATCCTACCTTCAGCTTCCCTAGTTTCAGATGAAGATGGCCGTATGTTGCAGGGGTACTTGTGTCCACTACTGGTTTGGCTGCCTGGATCTGCAACAGAAGAGAAATGTTTATCCATTTTTGCTGGAAATGATCTTGCATATCATTATGGGAAATCTCATACTTCCCATGTTCTGCTCTGCTAGCCAGCAGGAACACTATTAAGCAGATGATTCATTATATCAGCAAAGCCAGGCTTGCCCAGAAGAAGAGTAGCGCGAAATGAAAATGTTAAAAGCGACTGGCAATGAAAAAAAGCCTGCTGGCAGTGCAAAATGCTCTCTGCACTGCAGCCGTGTAGAAATACATTAAGACAATTATCACAGTGTTCATGTTACAATAAAAGAGGCATGGTCTTAAGAGAAGATAGTCAGGACTTCTTAGACACCCCGTAGAAAATGATGGCTAATGTAAGAAAGCACTACGTGTTCCTAGACTGTATCAGGTCTTCCAGGTGGATGCAAGCTCAGGATCCAGTTGCCAGAAAGGCGTAAGCAGCACCAGGTCAGGGCACAATAATCTTCATCTCCAGCCTGAGGAAGAAGCCTCAAGCCTGAGGAAGAAGGATCTGTGTGGGGCCTTGGACTGAGAAACCTGGCAGAGAGAGGCTGCTAACAAGGTGTGGAGGGAAGACACAACAGAGACCACCCTCCTGGGCTCGAGTTCTGTAGGACAGTGAGACCATGTTGGTTAAAACAACAATATCATGATTTGTATCATGAAATGCATGTGAAAAGCATGCATGTGGAAAACACGTATTTCATATCATTTGTTATACTTAATATTTGAACTAATCCATCTCAGGCTGGCTCGGATTTTTGGAGTTATTTGCCCTGTGATGTAGAACAAGAAGAGGAACACTTACTACAAAATAAAAAATAAAATAAAATAAAATAAAATAAAATAAAATAAAATAAAATAAAATAAAATAAAATAAAATAAAATAAAATAAAAGAGTTTACCAGGTAAGAGCAGTATGTACAGCAATACCACAAACCTCTGCAGCAGGACACACACAAAGCAGTGCCTGAGTCCAACTGAAGCTTTTCACATCCCAGTCTGTAGCAGCTTTGTTTTGAGTCAAGGACTCAGCCTGAATCCCTGATGACAGATCTGTTACATGTTCTACCAAGAACATTATTTTTCTAGCGTGGCAAATGATTTATAGAATGGGACAACATTTAGTAGTGCCTAAATTTTTCTAAAATTCATTTGAACTGCTCAAGTTTTGGGGAAAACACACAGCTGTTTTTTTCTGGAGAGGCAGGGATAGTCTCTAAGAAGGTGTGTGATTCTGGAAGGTGCTGACAGCTCTCAGCTCCCATTGATTTCAATAGCAGAGTGCTCATCTTAACAGGATTTGGTCTGCAAAGAATTAAGCAGTTGATTTGATTGGTTGGCAGAACTAAATGTGCTAAATCTCTGAAGGCTTTAGCGTTTTCTGCTTCTGCTACTGCTATCTCTTCCACTTCAGCTGTCCTAGGTTAATATGCTATTGAACTGTTTTAAAATAAAAGTAACTTTAAGAAGACATACAGTTGTAAAGGGAGGGTTGTTATTGTACCCGTCGGTAGAAATAACCAGTGTGAATAATCAGGTTTTATAATTTTGCAAGCTGTGATTTTAATTTATAGATGTTAAATTTATAGCATTGTTTCAAACTTGAACAGCAAAAAGTAGTTTAGAAACTATTTTTTTTTTCCTGTAGAGTTTATATCAAAGGAACTTCATTTTTATGGACAGCAATATGTCTGATTTCTTTTCTATCCTTATATATGCACAAGTGTAAAAAGTAAATCCTGGTATTTTTAAAGCCCATTCTAATCTCTGTTGAGTCACTTTCCAGAGCCAGAGGTGTTTCTGGACAACCATTTTATATTTAATTCTGTGCAAAATATTGCAGAGAACAGACATAACAATTTTTTTTTTCATTCTTTTCTTCCACTAAGAAAGCAGCACAGTTATTTATACTGAAGATATTTGCTCTTGTGTTTGTAGAAATATACTGGCATACGTTTGCACTTTCTGCATCATGGAGACAATTATAACTTATACCTAGATTTTTACCATCTCCAAGGGAGTATATGTGTATGTTACTTCATTATTATTATTTCTTCTTTATTCCTCATTTTCCCCCTTTTTTCTTACTCTGGTTTACTTGTGAGTTCCTTTAATACAAAGCTTGGACATCACCAAGCAGAGGCCCTTACATTTTCTTACAGGATGTCCCTTTCACTCCTGGCACAGCAGCAGCAGCTGGTGCCTCTGTGGGTTGTATCATCCAGTACAAGTTGCTTATTAGTCCTGCTCATTGCAGCTCCTCTAGCACAGGGGTACCTCTAGCAGGTACCCCTCCTCCGGGGGCTGCCACTCACCAGAGTAAATTTCTTCACTATGTATCTTTATAATATATAACTAGTCTTTATTCTTGGTCTCTCAATGCCTTAGAGCACACACACAAACACACACATATATATATGTAGCTGCTACACTAGTATCAGTTCCCTGCTTTAAAAGAGCCACTGTTTAAATAGCTGTGCTCATATACAATAGCAAGCCTCTCAAGAGGTTAATTCACACAGAAGGAAGTTTATTTATTTAAACATTGTCAATTTGATTAGAAGAATATGTCAAATTCAATTCTCTACTTTGTGTTTAACTTTTTTTCCACTTGCAAGTCAAATTATGGGAACAATGGAAGGAAGGAAGGAAGATATTTTTATATGGTTAATGAAACAGGCACGTTCTGGAAATAATGAAGAACTATTTCTTCATATTAAAGCTAATTATGTTGTGACACAGTCTTCCTAAGACAGCAATACAGCTGAATCACCACTGATGCTGTTAGCTGCTTATGGATTTGCGTAAGGGAGCAGCCCTGCATTATTTACCATTTGGAGCAGGTGACTGGCTGAATCTTTTTCACTTCTAAATCTGTGAGCATTGTTAATGATAATTTTAAATGGTCACAGAAGATAGTACCTATATTTGCAGGCTATTCTTAAAATGCATCTCTTGCAACTTATTCCTCATCATTAACTCTTGTAGCAGTATTAAGAATGGAGAATTGTTTCAGCCTCGTGGGTGAGCTGAGCCGCTGCTCTGTATCAAACCGGTGCACCTACCCTTTTCTTGTGTTCTTCATACTTGGCTTTGTCCCATTTTAGCTGGAGATATTTGTTGCCACACGGTAACACAGGCTGGTAGGCTCGGTGCATCTTACACAAAACTGAGCATCTCTGAACTTGGGCTTTGAAAGTCTGAGCAATATCAGCCTGAGCCTTCTTAAAGCAAAGCCCTGGAGACTGGTGGTATGTTTGCTGTGGCTCACGTGGCCGTTGTCATGGCATTGCTGCTGAGAAAAGGAATGAGTAGCTGGGGGTAGCGTTTTGAACAATACAGTGAACAAATAACAAACAAGAACCGAACACTGTAACATTCCAGAGGGTATTTTATTCATATATAAAATAGATTACCAATTATAGCTCACTGGTCAGACCTACCTCCTGCTGATTAAGGACAGATAGTGGTGTAAACTATTAATAATACTGCATACAGTACTATAAATATGCAAAGCACTATACAATAGGCTGTGTGCTGAGCTTTTAATTGAAAGGCATGCCTCAGTGCGGCACTCGTTGAGCTGTGGCGTTTCGCACTGCAACAACCTGCTTAAAACATTTCTTCATCGACAAGTGAGTGCTTCTCAAAAGCCACAGCAAATGTGTTTATAGCAAAGCATTCCTGGTTTTTAATACCCTTATCACCTTCCTTTATGTGCATTGCCATCTGATTGCTAATGAGGTAGGGAAGGTTCCCCCAGGCTTGCAAATGCCAGTTGTCTCCAGAGTTGGCCACCGTTTCTCTCAAAGGGCCATCCTCACTCCCAGTCGTTCTTGGATACCTTTGGCAGGGAGGTGAAAAGGAAAACACAAGTTTCCTCAGGCCCATCCCAATGCCAAAGCTGCCTCTGCTTGCTCAAGTGCTGCTTGCCCCCTCCAAAGGGGCCCTGAGCCAGTGAGACAGAAGCAGATATCAAGTTAAAACCTTGGTATGTATTTATTTTAGTTTGGAAAGCACTGTCATTTTTATAAAAATGATGGAAGGATTTTTTTTTTTTGATTGCTGTGGATCTCATATTTTCCTGATAATGTAATTGGAAGATATGAAGAATATCAGTAGAATTAGTAGAGAGTTCAGAGATGAAATACATCTTTCTTCTCAAATATAAGTAACATCTAACTGTGTGCAGTAATATAATACTATATTTTGCTCTTGAACAAGTAGAAATGCTTAGGCCCTCATTTGTTCAGCAGGGTCATGGCCTCTGTCTTTAAATGCTGCATGTGTAAGGCTCCATTAGGGACAGATCCAAAGGGCACCACTATCAAAGGAATCTTTTCATTGATTTTGATGGAGCCCTTAAAATGTGAGCAAAACTTAGCCTCATGCTGGAAACATGGCCCATCAAGAATGTGGAAACTCTGGAACAGTTTCCCTGCTGCTTTTGAATTACAAAGTTCGTGAGAGAAGGGAAGTGGCTTTCAACTTCCTTTGTGGTCACCTCCGTCTCTCTGCCCTCAGAAACTGAGGACAATATATGCATTTGTTCTAGTTCATGTTTTTGTTGTTGTTTTGGTTTGGTTTTGGGTAAGAAAAGCAAAACTCGAGGAAAACTGTTCCAAAATTGAATGTCTTCATGCTGAACTACCTAAGTTCCTGCAGGTGCTGCTGGAAGGCAGGAACAGCAGGTGCCTGTTTCTATTTCTGATTTCATGCTTCAAACAGAAAGCTACCACCAAGCAAGAGGGGATTCTTCAGAGTGATATTCCACTGGTTAGTCAAAATTAACTCGTGAAGCATCCTTCATCCAAAGCAGAGGACTGGACCTACTCTCTGTACAGGATGATGCAGATGTCTGTGAAACATTTATTCTGAAGACTGTTTGATTTTATTAAGTAGCAGTCATGAGAATTTCTGTGTTATGTACAGAAGGGCTTGTATGTGATTTCTGGATAGCAAAAGATACTTGCTGAAGAAGAATGAAGGATAGAAAAAGAGGTACATAATGAAGGAAGGAAGATTTTTAATCCCAAAGCATTTTTCAGTGTATATGAAGACCTATAGCTTCTATACAAAGGAGAGTTTAGTTTTCTGCAGCATAAAAGCAATGTGGATAATACCACATTGCTCCATCTTTAATGGAGCAATCTTGGAACATGCTGAGCACCTTCTGTGAGATTTCAGCTCTTACAGATTTCTTGTTTTGTTGATTTTCAGCCTTCCTTCTCCTCTGTTTTTTGGTTTTTTTTTTTTTTTTTTTTGAGCAAACCTGTTTGTACAGCATGAAGGGTCCTAAGCTCTGCAAGGTGATACTGATGCTAGGAATTTGGCTCTTGAGTTACTTCCCCCTTGAACTCTGTGCTGAGGAAAGTGGATGCTGCCCCTTTCTCTCCTTGTGCTGTTGCCAGAAGAGATGATGCCAACTACAGCAGCTGCTAATGCTAATGGCCCAGTCATTATGGAATGAGTTAAAGAAAAAGATGCTCCTTCCTCCACTGCACCCCCAACATATATCTTGTCTTAGGAGAGATGCTGTTGTTTACCCTGACTGGAAGTGCATTTTATCCAATTTGCTTTTGTGTGTGCTTTACACAGCAACGTACATTGAAAAAGCAAGAGGCTGAGTGCACAGTTTTTAAAGCTTTAAAATTTTTCTATAGATATGAAGAGGAAAGTCAGTCCTGTTTTTTGTTGACAGCTTTATCGGTTATTTTAAAGTCATGTTTATTCCAGCCTTTATTCTGCAAATTGACTAAGCCTGCCTGATTTTGAACACATGCATGGCCTGAACTGCACAACTGTGTGTGTATGTATGCTTCAGGATGAGGCCCAGTCTCCTCTCATTCACTGCATTTCTCTGGGCGAGGGCTTTAGAAGACATATCTTTTTTGTCACCTCAGTATGTTACATGATAGGATCCCAAATTGTGACTTGGACTGCAAACACACACACCCCCTTATCATATAACTCCTAAACGACCCGACTAAGTAGCTGAAGAAGATGGACTCATCTGTAGTTGAGGGATAAAAAAAGCAACTTGAAAAGCACTTGGCGTGAGTGAGACCCTCACACGTGGGTCTGTGCGCACGTGTGGAGCAGAGCAACCGCTCTGCAGTGGGGCACGTGCGCCTGCTGTGCGGAGCGGCATGGGGGAGGCGAACCACAGGGCTGGGGCTCCCGTGGCAGTGCAAAAGCAGGTTTACCAGATGTTTCCTTTAAACTTGACCCTTTTGGGAAGGTTGGAGCAGGAATTAATTTTTGGCTAGGAAAAAAAGAAAGTCTGTTTCCCACTTATTGTTTGAGAAGCTGAGAGAGGGGGAAAGGGTTGGAAGAGAGGAAGGGGAAAACTACCATTATTATATGGAGTTTTATATCTATATATATTTGCACACACACACAATTTTAAAGCTTTTAGACAATGTTCGGTAAGATCCAGGATTTCATTTATCTACGGCAAAAATGCTAAGCAGAAAAGTTGTTAGAACTAATATTTCCTTGTCAGAACTAAAGGTACTCAAGGCCGAGCAGCCCCTGCCCCAACAGCAGCAGGAGCCCTTGGGGAAGCCCTGCAGGTTCCCAGCCGTTCCTGCTGCTGAGCCTTGAAGGGGGCCCTTGGTGGCCCATGGTCCGTGCGGACGGCAGCGGATGACTCAGGCGAGGCGCTCCGAGCTGAACACCCACGTTCAGGCAAGCGCCCTCGCAGCACCGGGGGGCATTTTATTGTTTTTCTGTGTACCGATGTCATTGCAGCAAGACTGGGAACAGCTCTGTGCGGGCGGCATGGGGGCGTCACTGATGGTCCATTTTCGCAGTTGTGGATTTTTATTTCATTTCATTTCATCTTTGTGTCCAAACTTGGGCAGGCATTAGCGGCGCAAGCCTTGGCCTCCTTGCCAGCATGCGGTGCAGCTGAATTTGCAGCTGGGAGGCAGGCAAGGCTCACACTGTGGGAAGAGAGGCGGGAGCCTCCGGAGCAGCGTGGAGCAGGGAGGAAGCCCGCAGGGGCTGAAGCAGAGTTAGCCCAGGCCCCTGCGAGGGCCCTGGGGCTGAACCCAAGCGCCAAGGGCAGCATTGTGCGTGGGTGCCTGGGGCCCGGCGGCGCTCACGTGTGCTGGGGTGGCCTGTGCTTGGTACCCGCAGTGCAGGGGGCTGCGCGCTCCTCTGCTCTGTAAAGATTAAAGCAGTCCAGCGGAGGAACTAGGAATTCATTAGAGGTTTATGAGGCCCCGGAATTGTCTCTGCTTTCTCTCTTTCTCCATTCCATCCTGCAGACTTGGCTAGTCTTCGGCAGTCATTTGTTTCCCACACTTTGTTTCTGATTCTTCTTGTTTCGCCTCAGAAATAAATGAAAAATACCCAGACAGAGGCATTGTGTTTCCCTAAATGCAAGCTTAGCTACAGGTGAATGCTGGGCTTCTCTTCCAAACTGAGTAGGAGTCATCTACTTAAGGGCGTGAGCATAATTTTGGGGAGAAAAAAAATACTGAAACAAATGTATTTGCAGCTGTGATGGTCTGTCTCTCCCCACTATTTTGGAGAGATTTGAAATTCTAAAATTGTAAAGTTACCCACTACTGTTAGTCCCATCACTAGCCACGCTCAGGTACAGTAACGGAGTGCACTGACAAGAACTGCTCATTTCACCTGTGCATCCTGCCCGTGCTCTGCCTGTCCCACACAGACCGTCAAGGAACCGAGTCCTGGGATGCTCTCTGTGGGCCCATCCGCTGGCCAACTTGGGTTACTTGGCCTTGCTGGCATGGAGGCAGCATGTTGCGTGGCTCTGGCCCTTGAGAAAATCTCATCCAAAATCTCCCTTTCTCTCTGACTATCCTTTTATTGAGAGAAGATGTCTCGAGCAGGCAGGTTTTGCTCTCCTTAAGTGTTTTATAGGTCAGAAGGGCCAATTTCTGCAAATGAAGCCAAGAGCCAGGGCTAATTGTAATACCTGGACTGAATGTGAGGTGAAACACTCCAAAGTTGAATGCTGTTACCATTGCTGGGCATCCAAACTCCCAGTGTCTTTAAGGTTTTCTCATTCCTTAGCCTCAAGATTTGAGCTAGGGTAGGGGAAGAAGTCCTTTATACGCACGGTGCAGATGGATGGGTAATTATGCCGCTGATAACGTGGTGGTGAGAGCTTCTGATCTACAATAGCGCTGTGCTAGTGCTGAAATGTTAGCTGGATACATTAGTTTCAGATACATCTTGCTTTCTGGTCAGATAAAGACGAGTAGTGTTATTCCCTGCCAATTAATTTTCTCTTGGTTTAAGCAATGGTTTATCAAGGATTCTACATGAATGCACATAAATCCCCTCATGTGCAAAGTAAACTTCCTCCCGGGGGTGCGAGATGAATATCCCGCTGGGTACTGGAGCATGTTTTGCTCCCTGACATTGGTGCTTATTTGATGAGTGAGTGACCGGACCTTCCAGGTTTGGAACTAAGCTGAGATATCACAGCTATTTCCAGCAGGTGGCAGATGATAATCATGCTAGGAGCCAAATCTGGGTACAAATGATGTGTTTTCCAGGCTGTTTACTCAGATATTGCCTTAAATATACGCATTATATAGCAGCTATAAATGTGTTTCCAACAGTGATAAAATAAGATTGCATAATTGGAGTGGATTAGTAGTTACCCATGATAATATGTAATTAACTATTTGGGAATCAAGCGTGGTATGTTGGTTACTTTTTTTTTTCTTTTTTTCTCCCCAGCCCTGATTTTTAATCTCTCAGATCATTGCTTCTATTCCAAAAAACTCCAAGTAACCATCTGGCTAATTGTTTTTCTTGGTATAAGATTATCCTTGCGCATGTACTGTGATGGGAGAGAGCCTCTCCATGCAGTCATGCCTAGATAATTAGCAACTGCTTTAAGGAATTACATGCTAAAAATATAGTGCCAAATTGTGCCACATTTGTTTTCTTAGGTAGCGCCTCACGGAGGGAGCTGTTCTGCCTCAGTGGCAGTGCTCACCAAGTACTTTGCAGATTAGCAGTCCCTAATGAGGCCCAGATTTTGCTCCTTTTGCTCTTGCTAGTGAGAAGTTACTCACTCACATGAGTAATGGCAGCGAGTTCAATGGGAGCTATTCACGGAGCAGGGCACAGCATTCGCAGCCGGCCTTGACTTCAATGGGATTTTTGACTGAATGGAGGACAACAGGATCTGACCCATACTAAGTGTGTGACTACATGGAAAATTCTATAAAAGGTTTTAGAGCTGCATGTGGGAAAGCTGCGTAACTCACAGCGCTGGCTGTGGGTGAGTTATGCAAAGCTTCTGAATGAAAGTCAGCGTAAGCTTTACAGCATCTCTCACATATGTTGCTTATGCCACATATTTGTTTTATGGGTGTTTCCAGGTAGGTGCTGGTAGTAAAATCCATCTGACTTCACTCTGGGGGCTGGACTACACCCTGAGGCTTGTGTGATGCTGAAGAAGGAGCTCTTCTAACAGCCCCTCCAGGAGAGACACTGTTACTGCTGCTAAATCAAGGGACGTTGAAGCTTTCCCTTAGAGAGGGTGAATAAGGATGGATGTGCTTGTCCGTTAGTTCTAGTAAAGAACAGGAGGCACTGTGGATTGGTTGGTGACATGTAAACAAAGAAGATAAGGAAGTCATAACTGTGGCTACCAATGTGGTATTACTTGTGAAGTACAGCAGTTATATAGCTGTCGGCACAATCACACATTTATTATAAACGGCAGTATTAAAAAAAATAGAAACACCCATTGCTGCTCAGTTTCAAGATCATTTGCTGTTTTCACTTAATTACAACAATTATGCTCAAGGCTAATGTGAGAGACATGAGAAGGGATATATCGCTACTAAACTGCAATAAAATTTACCACGTTTCATTCTTGCACCTAACCACTGTTTTTCTTCCCATAAGATCATAATGCAATCTTACTACATTATCGTATTTTATGTAAGATAGAGAGATTTGCTCCTTAATAGGAAAGCAAAGTTTTATAGACTCCAATAAAGCAGATATGACCCAGAACACAATGGTTTTACAAGTTTAACTAGAAGGTATTTTGTGTTGTTAAACTGCATTTGGGAGCCTGAACGTTCTGTGCTGGCCAGCTGTAACGACTGCGGTTTTGTTGAGGCTACATTTTTAGAATGACATGAGGTTGACAAAATTTTGCACATGGTGAATAAGGATTAAAAGAGTAACTTTTTTCTTTTTAAAAACATGTAACGTGAAAAGGAGTTGTATTGTGTCAGCTATTGTAACAACAGTTCTCTGGCCCCTTTTTCCTGTAATTGAAGCCATTTTCTTTCCCCCTTCCGGCCTCTTCCTGGCCCAGCATTCCAGTGACATCCAGCAAATATGTGAGATTTTTTATTTCTAAAAAAGCAAGCAGTAATATCAACAGGTAGGCAGGCTTTCTTTCTGTCCTCAGAGGCCATAATGGAGCTATTTTTTTCTGCAAGAGTAGTGACCACAGTGCAGTCCCCAGTTTTCCTGCTTCTAACGCATAGATCTACTTTTATCCTGTGTATGTGTATAGATATATATTTTAAAAATACATATGTAGAGTTCAGTAACAGCTGTTTGAGTAGTCTCAATCTTTCGCATATTTTTTTCTTCGATTAAGCTTTGTCACTTCTGTACTTTCATGAAACCTGTTTTTTTCTCGTAGTCAGTGGCTGACACCCTTGTCCACATTTTGTTTATTATAATCTTCTTGTCATCTTCCCCTTCCTTTTCTTCTTCCATTTAGCATAATGATCCGAAGCATTTCTCTCTGCAAGACAAGACTGTAATCATACAAGCTATTTCTTTGCTGTTTCTTCATTCCTCTGTAAGTATGTCAGATGCAAACCTTTGGAGATGTAGATAATCATAGACTGATTCTTAATTTTGTATTTATTTAGATCCATCATGTCTCTGCTGCATGCCACTGTGTATGGGCTCAGGGAAAGGACTGGAGCATTTTCTGATTCGTAGGACCAGTTACAGGACTTCTGGAGGAAATCTGTGGGTGCTCTCACTATCCGTGAAAGGTGTTACTGCAAGGGGTGGGTGTACTACCCAGTCCACCAGCAGGAGTCAGAGACGCTACCACAGACATCTTCACTTCCACCATGTGTTCTGTCAGGGGCAAATGTGTCTAGGGCCACACAAGTTAGAGGAGTCATGCAGTCCCTCCACATGGATAATAGCCGCCCTTAGCAGGTTTAGACATTATTAATAATATCTAAATATTATTAGTGCTCTTACAACTATTCAGGCTTTCGCAAAATCCAGTCACAATTTTTTGCACAATTCTCACATTATAGTTTTAATTATCATTCAAGTAATGTTTCTTAAGATTACTTTTAATATGTTGTTCCTTTGAAATCACTGTCTCCTCTGCTGCCACATTATTGGGGTAAGGCACCATTGGGGGCTGATTGGTTTCCCCATCACTCTTCATCATTTCAACCACTTCAATCAAGTTCTGTCTTTCCAAGCAAATCAGCACAAATGCTCCTTGCATATAATATTTGCCTTATATAGCTATCTTGTCCTGCACAAGACCTTTCTGGTTTTGCTCCTTTTCTTTTGAAGCCCAGCAGCTGCTGGCCAAGCCATGCACTCCCAGAGAAAATGTGCTCCCGTTTGCTACAGTATCATCATATGGGCTGCAGTTTTATATCTGTTTTAATGAAAGCAGCCACTGTTAGTTTCCTGTAATTTGTGGAGATCTTTTCACTAATGAGAGGTTTTTGCCATGCTGAGCAGTATCATGCTAAGTATTTACGTGCTGCCTTCTCCATACACATTTGATTAGCTGTAGTGAAGTCAGCAAGGCATGGGTGTAATTAAGCGGTTGCATACTGTTACCAGAAGAAAGCTCTGTGTATTTTACTTCCATCAGATCGACCAAAGCATATACAAAAAACCCAGACTACTCTTGGCAGTGTTTTCCACAATATCTGCCATAATAGTTTCTACTTTTCTGAAGCGATGCTCAGCGTTCAAGAGCTGAGCAGCCCCCTGCATCGGCAGATTGAATGGCAGAGATCTCCGCGGTGGCATCTGCAGGCAGTTTTGGATAAGGATGTTTTGCTACCATGACTTAATAACTGCAGTTTGATGAACTGATGAAGACTAAAAGGCCGTGTTTCATTCTTAATGCTGTATTTACCAGATTTTGCAAATGTAGCTACTAAAGTTGGGTTCTTAAAGCTATTTATTCTTATAGCTATGTAATCAATCACTACAGTCAAATTATATTAAAAAATAATTTAAATCAGTTAAAAAATGTATCACTACCAGATTACATTGATACAGTGAAAGTCCAAAGCTAAGTAGGTTTAAAAGTATACACAATGAATACCTGCTATATAAGGCTTCCTTTTTTTGCCACTGCTGATTTATAAATGCTTTTATAAATTAAAGACGTGGTTATTGGCGATGTCTTTTTTTTTCTTTTTTTGATGACATTCAGGAGATAATAGAATTATCTCCTGAATATCTCCTGAACTCACATACAGTAGTATGTGAGCAAAAGATATTCCATGGAAAAATCAGATGTATTTTTTGTGTCAGCTGAATGGCTACTAGAATACTAGGAATTATTAAGAATGGAAAAAGAGCACATAAAAAAAAAAAAAAAAAGCATGCCATTGCATCTATCCCTGGTATTCCCATATTTGAATACTGCTTTGCACTTTTTTTTTTCTTTGATGCACTTTAAAATTAACTGAACAGAAAGAAGTACAGAAAATGACCAGAAGTGAAAGAAAAAAACAATTATGCTTTCAGCTCAGAAAAGAGGTGTTTGGGAAAAGGAAATGTTCTATAAGATTGTGGTTAGAGGAGGCAAATAGAAATGATTTTTAGTTAACCATACAGAAGAAGTATGCTTTTTTTCCAATTCATAATTAAATTGTGTACCTCATACTGGAAAGGTGAAATATAAATGGATTAAAAAAGTAATTGCATAGATTCAGGAAGAAAGTCTTTCAAGAGCTGCTAAGGATCTTGCTAAGATCTATGCAAAAACAACCTTTACATGAAGAAGCAGATAGATCACTGAAAGCTGGGAAAATACGTTGAAAAATACGACTTGCCTGGTTCTTACACTGCATTTTGAAGTACCTGCTAATGCACACTTAGAGGGAGGGTACTGGACTCGTGCTCCTGCTCTCTGAAGTGGTCCTTGCCCCAACAAGTTGCTCGACTGCTGTGAGCCGTCTGACACGGTGGGGCACTCCGGCCTGTGCAGCTCGGAATTTCCACAGCTTCCCCAGTTGTAACGTGGCTATTGTGTTGGCAAAGTTTGAGTCTTAAGAGACGTTTGGTTCTTTAGATGAAAATGATTAGCAGTTCTATTGCACAATGCTGATGTACAACAGAAAACACCTCCCAAAAGCAAGGGAGTTGCCACTGGTGCCACTTTGTTTATTGAGAGAATTAATTACATATAAATTTCCCTAAGATTGTTTAGCAAATCAGTGGCATAATTTAGAGTGGATTCATGATTCTGTCAGTCTATTAACTGTACACTTTATTTTCTATTTTCATACATTTTATCTTTTCCCTTAAAAGAATCAAAATGTCTCTTTTCTCTCCCCCCATTCCTTTTTTGTTTTGTTTGGTTTTGTCTTGCCCTGAACAACAGTTGTATAAAAAGCATAATGTGTGTGCTATGGGCTGATGTGGTAAGGCCTCTTGTTTTCTGGTGATCGCAATGAGAGGGGACTTACAAAAACATAGAGAAGCAATAATCCTGCATGAATAGAGGTAGCAGGTTTATGGTACCCTGGGAATAGTAGATTCATATTTTGTTAGTTCCTTGCATAATAGAAAAGGAGATTAGAAAGCTTCATATATTCTGTTTCCTCCCAAGAGAAAGCTATCATGGAGATCAAGAGAGGAAATGATTTCCTTGCCTGGCACAAATGAGTCACAGAAAATGACCTTCTTTGTAGTCTAATTTAGACCCAAGAATCCTCTGAAGAGCTGATAATGTAAACCCATATGGCTTGGATGAAGAGAAGTTGGAAAAGATATTGTCATTAACAGACTCATCCGCATCTCACAAACCCCCCCCCAAAAAAACAAAAACAAAACCCAGCATTTTGCTTTGCCTAGATTTTCTGATCAGACTGCAAGCAGCTGCAAGCCTCATGTTGCACGCTTGTGTTATCTGTAATATGCACACACGCATGTGATGTGCTGCTGGGGGCTTTCATTTCAGCAAGGGAGATACAGAAAAAGCAATGCACATTCTTTGACTGTTTCTTATAATGCCTTTAACGTCTTTAAACGTATATATTCATATGAGGTCTGACACTGCTCTCGTTTATATTGTTGGGCTGTTTGGCATGCAGGTTTGGAAGCAGATGTTTGTTACTGAGGAAGCAAAGAGCTTTTAGCTTTATGTCAAGAAAAGAGAGAAGGACAACAGAAAAGAGACTCTCATGCTGACACACAGAAGTGCTGTCAGAGGGTTCAGCAGAAAAGGGCTGTAGGAAACCAGAGAGTAACTGGCTGGCACAGCAAGGCACAAGTAACAACAGTTTGTGGATTCTGATGTGAAGAAGCTTGATTTATAGTGAAGGTGACAGTCTTTTTTCTAAGTTGCTCCAAAGTTATTTTTAATAACTTGGTTGTTTGAAGCATTTTGTTTTTATCATTGGGCTGGTCTCACTGTTGCTAATCAAGTCTGTAGGGATCTTGTTAGCTTCTCTTATTCTGAGGTTTGGAAGTTGGTGGTGCATGACTTAAGATGAAAAGTCTGCTTGTTTTCTAATTTTGCCACAGCCTTCCTGGATGTGTCCTTGCTCTCAGTAAAGTCCGGTCACCCTGAAAACCAGCAATATCCTCACTGCGAGCTTGGAAGCGTGGCTCTGGGGAAGCACACCCTCCCAAAGGCGCCCAGCAAGGCAGAACCCACATCCTCCGGAGCGGTAGTGCCAACATAGGCAGAGGTGGCTAGCAATGTCTGAGGACAGTGTTGGGAGGGCAGCCTTAGGTAACAGGGTAGATTTAGAGTGGTTTTTATTAGGGATGGTGAAACCTGACTGCAAATTTGGTTCCTAAAGAATAGGATGGGTCATTAACAGTGTTTTTTAATTTGTTTGTTTGTTTTGTGAACTGCATATAGGTAGGCTTTTTGTTTTTTTTTTGTTTTTCCTTGCTGGATGTAAAGGAGATAGGAGTGCCTTCCTGCCTGAAAAGAGCACAGCTGCAGATTGGGAAGGGTAGCTGCCCAGTAGCTGCCTAGAGCAAGCCTTTCAGCAGCAAAGGCTGGGAACAGCATTGGTAAGATTTTTTTTTAAAGTGACTCTACTCTGGGGTGAGAGAAGCTTCAGACTGGGAAATGAAGCTAGCTGAAATGGTTATGTACCAATGGCAAATATGGAAGACAGAAACGAGAGGTAAAACATTTTATATGAGATGTCTGTAAATATTCACAGCAAGGAAACAGGTTCCTCCCCTGATCTTGATGGGAATGTTCCCAGAGTTCCCATTATCAGCATGTAGAAGTTATTTCTGTGGTTACTGAATCACAACAGGTACAAAGATAACATTTTTTTCTAATTTAACTTAAAAAAAAAAGTTATTAGCTCAACTTGTGAACTTGTTTGTGGTCAGCTTACAGGAATCCTGACAGTAGAAGTTTGTCCACTTATAGCCAAAAGGTTGTTTCTCCCTGTGTTCAGCATCGTGCATAGCACTCGTTTGCCTTTCCTCTTCAAAGAGGCGACTCTGGGCTTCTGTTTATTTTGTGCAAATATGCTCAAGGGGTGTGCAAGTGTGGTGAAGGAGCCAAAGCAACAGTCATGATATTTTCCTCTATCTGTGAGAATGAACAGAGTGCTGGAGCAGGCCTGTAAAACAGGTGTTCTCCAAACCTTGTTGGTCCTGCCTAGCATCTGAGAGGCAACAACTGGCTGAGTCAGTGCACTTCTTGGGCTGTGCACTGTCTGGTCAAGGTTCTTGCAGCTCTTGTCCAGGCTGCTGCATGTGTTGCTTCTTCTCCAGCTGGAAGACGAGACAAGAATAAGGCAGCTGGAAGTATTGTGATAAATAAAACGGAGATATGGTGAGTGGGAGAATGGTAAAGGGTATTAGCAGCGGGAGCACTGGAGGTGTCACAGGGCATGCAAAACCCGTGGGCGAGGAGCTGAAGAACTGCAGCGAGCTCGAAGCATGATGCAGAGTACAGGCAGCAGGGAGAGCTGGGGCAGCACAGTGCAGGGTAGGAGGACACTGGACGTACTGTGATGAGGAGGAGGGATTTATGGTGTGGATGCTGGTAAGTCAAGGCCTGTGGTTGCTTTATAAAATCAATTCAGAGTCCTGTGCTACACAAATATTTTTATCAAATGGTAGGATGTCATTTGGCTGCGCAGACAGTGGGAACACAGGCAGCGGGAACACAGTAAATCAGGCAATTCCTCAGGATAAATCCCTGCTTCCTTTTTTGGTTCTGAGCTTGCCAGTTTCCTCTCAGTGTTAGGCCCCTACCTGTGCAGAAAAGCTTTTCCTCTGAGCTGACTTCCACTGCCCTTAATAGCACCTTCCTGAGCTTTCATTTGCTGATGCATACTTCAGTATGCAACAGCATCCTTATTTCCGTAAGGAAATGTGTGTTGTATGGCCAGTGGTTCAAGCAGTGATGAACTGCACAGCTACGTTTCTTTAGTTTGCCTGGACAACTTCTCTCCTAGGGACTTCATGACTCATGTGACTTCCACCCTCGGGGACTGGCTGTCTGATTTCTTGCTGTCCCTTAATTGCCCATTTCAACACACCAGCTTCTGAACATACGGATGGATAGGCTGGCCCTAGCTTGCCTGCTTCTCTTGCTTCCGTAATCCCTGGGCAGAATGGGAAAGCTTTTGCTGTTCTTCCCTGCAGCCCTGGGAAGCAGCGCTGCCTCGTGCCCCGCAGACACGCTACATGTGACAGGGCTACGCGAGGCAGGGTGGGCTAACGCTCCTCGGGTGGTGCATGACCATCTGCACCAGATAAATACACTGGAATTTTTTAAGTGTGATCTGTAGACCTCTACTGCTGTGCTGCAATAGCTGCAGCAAGTGTGAGTGCTTTCTTTAGCCCCAGCACCTCGCAAGTTTTAGCTATGGAAACGTAAAGCAACGGACGGGTAGCTTCTATATGAAATAGTTTGGCTTTTGTGACCTTGCGCTTCCCTTGTGAGACCTGGCAAGGCAGGCTTGGTGCAAGCGGTATGGCAGCGGCTGACTTTACAAGGGTCAGCTGTTGGATGAAGCACTGTTGTGGCTTTGCTTTCCTGGTGTTTTAGCGAACAAGTCTGAAATGTGCAAGTCTGAAATGTACAAGTCTGAAATCTGACTTCCTTGCTCCTCATATGCCAGTTAGGTAGAGCCAGCTTTGCCAACGATCAAGTGATGCCAGGAGGCGGCCTGCCCCGCTCCCCACCTCCCCCTTTTGAGGGGAGAGCTTTTGTTTATTTAATGCGGTGCTTCTCCCCCGCCCCAGCTTTAACGAAGGGGGCTCCGCCGGGGGCCATCGTCTCGCTCTGCGGCTCTGCCCGGGGACACCTTGGCCGTCGCTCGCTCCCCGCCTGCCCGCCGTGTCACCGCGGCGCGCGGGGCCAACGGCCGCTGCCCAACGGCCGTCTCTCCCTG
>JAWLRI010000540.1:1032739-1058678 GCA_034781795.1 Crypturellus tataupa | reverse complement strand
GGAGGGGGAGCGGCACGTGTCCCCGCGGCAGGGCTGCGGCGAGGGGCACGGCGTCCCCGCGGGAGCGACGCCCCGCGTGGAGGGGCGCTCTGCGCTGCGCCGGGGCTTGCGGAGGAAGGGGGAAGTTGAGTGCCTAGCGCTGGGTCCGGAGGGAGCTGGACCTGAAGCCGCTTGTTCCAAGCGTGGTGACATCTCCCCTGGCCTGTGGGTACCTTTGTAACTGCGGAATGTCACGTTAGATTAAGGAGAGAAAAAAAAAAAAAAAAAAGCCTGTGCGGAGTTGTGGCTGTAGCTTTGTTGCTGCTGCTGCTTTTTGTGAATGGAGTAGAGCAGGCTCCTCAGATAGAGGGTGCTGGAGCAGAAAGCAACGACATTATCATACCTAAGCAGTGCACACAGCTGGAACACAGGGGAGCTGCGTTGAGCTCCCCAAAAGATCCAGGGTAATAACAGCTCCAAAAGGCTTGTGATTAATGTGCTTAAACCATTGAGTGAAGCTAATCCTGCCACCGTCTGCAGTTATGGGAGCTGTCGCTGCAGCAGGGCCCTTCATTCCCGTTCAGTCTTGCAGCAAGGTGCCTTGCCTTGCCCTCGCCCGGGCAGGATGGAGCGAGCGCATCCCTCTCTCCAGAGCGGGATCCGCGCCCCATGCGCTGCAATGGGACCGCCGGGGCCGGTCTCCTGCTCAAGTACGGCAGAGGGCGACAGCCAGCGCGTGCAGAAGCTTCCTCCCTGCATCGGAGGGTGTCTGAGCCGTTATTAACCAACTTTTGCTGCAGGAGGTTGTTGGGTTTCGTTTTCAGAAGCCGAACGCTGTTTCTTTTATGAAAGCCTCATGGGAAAGGCAGGAGCGTTAGGATTGCCTCCGTTCCTGATGGGCTGGGAAAGTAATTCTCATCTAACAGGCTCTGCGATCTCAGCATCTAGAAGGAATTTTATGTGGAGACTTGTTTTTTGGTTCCCTCCTAAAAGGGACCAGTGTGTAGATGTGAAAGGTGGTAGTGAGCACCCGGAGGGAGAGGGAGGAGGGACAGCAATTTTGGCAGCTATTCCCAGCAATAAAATAACTTGTCTGTTAGCACTTCCCATTCACTGACATCTTGTGGACTTTTTTTTTCTTTTGTATTGATAGGAAGCTCTCAATCTTTTGAAGAGAGGGAAGTTATTTACCCTCTTGACTTTCTTTGATCTATTGCAGTAGTGGACAGCCTTGAAGTCATTTCCATTTTGGGGGGAGCTTGTTCCACAATGAAATTCCAGTGAATCTCCCACTTTCAGATATTCTGTGTGTGATCTGGCCAGACATTCCTGGGTCTGTAGCACCTCTGCTGGCAGATCCTGCATGCTGGCATTGGAGTGCAGGTGTGTCGTGGTGTGAATGTGATGAAAGCAGGAGTGGTGTTTTGCAGAGTCAGTGCAAACACACTGTGAGATAAGGGTGGAGCGTCCAGGATGATTCTTCTGTCTTAATAGAGAGGTTGGTGCAGTTTGGAGGCTTCAGGCTCTGCAAAACGTCCATAGCCTAGAGATGTTTGAATGCCCTAGTATTGCCATAGCAGTGTCTCATCTCATCATTTGGCAAAGAAGCTGAAGGTAAATGAAGACACATTTTCCACCATTAGTATTGCTTGTTTTTCTGCGAGTGATGAGTTGAATAGAATCAACCATGTTTAGCTAGGTGAGGAGTTTGACCCCAGTTCTTCTAAATCTAGCATAGTTCTGCATAGTGTTGTTTTGAGTCTTGCTTGGATTTGGTTTGTGCTCTGTGTTCTCTGTTGAAAATGTGAACCCTTGAGGTCCTTAGGACCCCCTGTCTCCCCCATCTGGTTGCCCTGTCAGTGATGTGCCATCTTCAAGAATCTCTCACTGGAGCAACAATGTGAACTCTGCCACTGTGGGGAGCAATGTTAGTAGGGGTCCCTACTCTGCTGCCCCTTGTCTAGTTTCTGGTTTCTTTTGTGGTTTGTTGAATTGGGAGAACTCAGTGCCTGACTACTTCTGCTCATATCTATTGCAAGCACGTAGCAGGCGCATAAGAGTAATTTCTGTGCAAATGTGTGCTATCCTCAAGCTGATTTCTTTTGGTTTTATCTTTATTGAAACTGTTGTCATCTTGTGTCTCTTTCTCTCTCTTTTTTTTTTTCTTAAAAATTATTTTTACCGGAATCCCTTTTGCATAAACAAAACAATGTGTCATGTAAGACTAAACAAATACTTCCTATAAGATTGCCACTCTGAGGAAGTGTGCAGTGCTGATATTTCCATGAGTCAGTGTTTCAAAAGCTGAAAGGAAGCAACATAGGGCTCCAGGGCTGTTGATTGGCTGGAAAAGCTACAAAGAGGGTGCTTCTGCTTGACAGCATGACTTGTGTGCTACCACAAAGAATATTTCATAAACACAGGGGTCTTGATTGCTACTTCTTTCTCCCCCCCCTTCCTAAATGACATTAACTGTTTAATTTTAACTGTCAACTAAAAACCTAAAGGCATTCCTGATTCAGCACTCCTGATTTGGAAGGCTGTATTCCAGTTAGCAGAGAATAGCTCCCTTTTTCATGGGATTTACTTTATGAAATTATACTCAAAAATATAGGGAAGCTGCTCATTTGGAAATTCAGTAATGTAGTATGCAATTTAGCTTTTCATATGCCCCAAATCCAGTGCTGTTTTATCTAGGAGTTTAAAACTCCTCAAACTGCCCCCAAATAATATTTTTCTCATTATGGGTTGACTTGTATAGATTAAGCTATTCTATAGCTTTGAAATCATAACAGTGGGATACTGGACATTCTTGGAATTTGGAGCATAGTGTGCAGTACAAGGCTATCCAAGGCCCTAATTTAGTGAGTAGGACCTGTTGACCCTAGAGGGGTGAGCTGATAAACTGTGGCTGCTCATAGTGGGTTAAGACATTTGTAGACTTATAAATCTCCTTTATCCTTTTTGGAAAGGGGCAAGGGATTGACCTTTTGTTGAGTGTTGAGTTCTTAATCTAAAATGTAGGGCTTGTGGCAGCATGGTCAGAATGTGATCAGAGAAATGAACTTTTAAAGTTTTGTCCAAAAGGGGTTTGTTACTACCTGACTGGGGCTGGTTCTGCATTCATGACTTACCAGATCAGAAAGTAAACCCACCATTTTTTTGAGACCTCAGTCTCATTTACATTGCAGTGATCTGGTTGACTATTCAAGTGAGAGTTGTTGGTCTGTAGACTGTAACATCTAATTTGAGTCAAGTTCTTTGCAAATGTATACAAAGCTCTGTTTTTGGAGATGATGTAAAAGGAATTGAACCAGCCTTTGATAAACCAATAGCTGTCGGTGCAGCCAGCTAATGAGCACTTACTTCAGTGCCAGTGTGCTAGTGTTTGAGTGGACTGATTGCCAAGAGAAGGTATTTGCTGCTCTTCTTCCATAAAGCCTGATATGGAGTAAGGGTTGGGCAGAAATTACTTGTTTGCATTCTTCTAAGGGTAAGGAAGAACCACCTTGTCTCTGGTAAACTTAAGGCTTCTCTTAGTCTAATCCTTAGCTTCATCAGGGAAATCCATTTTGCCTTGAGAAGATGTCCCTTTTAATGTTGTCTGTTGGGATTTAGTACCTTAAGTGGTTTCTCTTGGGTAAGTAAGTACAACTAAATATGCTCACTGCATAATACTATAAATGGATTTATCCGCATGTGAAAGGAGTTGACTAGGTATTTTTAGAATGTGAGATACTTTTTTCTCATATATCTAATAGAAGATGAAAAATGTTTCTTAAAAAAATGTGGATGATTTTCTAATGATTTGTTTCAAAGCTAGTAGACCACCAAGTGAAGAAATGAAGATTTTTTTTTTTTTTTTTTTTTTGCATCTTAAGCAGAAAGCATATTCAGAGTCACAAGATCAGATCTGCCCCATTACAGTTAACAAGTATAGCTTAAACTGATGCTGCTTAGGTAAAATAAAGTGACAACAGTGTTACCAGCAGATTGCAGTTCTTTAAAAAAAAAAAAAGATTTTGCTGCTAGCTGTGGAGAGCACAGAATAGGATATGCTGACTTTTCACCTTTGTTTCAGATTTTTAGTCTCTGACAACTTTGATATTTATCATGTTCTGGCTGTTCAGTGTGCTCAGTGAAAGAGACGGGGCCAGCAGGGTGTCAAGCAGGGCACGCTGGGGTGCCCTAGTCGTGGACTGGCAGGAGCAGCCCTTGTCAGAGCAAGTGCAGATATATCTGGGAGCAAAGTGGCTTGGCTTTTAGGTGAATTCTCACAAGTGAAACAATAAGCCATATTTGCTCAGAGCCTCAAATATCAGGAATCAAATATAGTAGACTTTTTTTTTTTTTTTCTCCTCATTTGGAATTAATACATTGAGGGGGCGGGGAGGAAAGGCATCTCTAGTCTCTCCCATGATGAGAAGTTGAGGTGATTATCTGCTTGTCAAAGTAACAAATGCTCTTATGTGGGGACCTCATTTAAGTGCTGAATATCTGAGGTTCACTCTTTTGCAGGAAATACTTCTGGAAACTTTTCATTGTGTTGAAATGACTCTTTAGAATATTTTTTTTATTGGGGAAAGCAGTTGTAGTCCTTAAATTACCAGGTTAGGCAGGTGTCAATATTCGTTTTGGTTCTTCATCTTCCTGTGGTTTTTATATCTCTGTTCTGATGATCCCAATCTCCTTCCTGTTTCCCTGATTGCGTTTTCTTGCTGGTTCCGTACGTTTTCATCTCCGTACATATGGGCTCAGTCAGTGGCTGTGATGAGATGACTAAGAGGAGAATTTGGCCAACTGATGTATCTCTGGGAACTTCTACCCGGGTACTGCCTGAATCTCAAGCTCAGGTCCAGGTCCTCTTAAGTGCCCATGGCAACTCAGTGGTTTGGGTCATGGTAATTGATACTAGCTTCTCTTTCACTACCATCACTTCTCTACACACATCTTCTAAAGCTGAGCTGTGTGATTTTGTTTATCACCTTTATATGTAACCAGAGAAGAATGGTGTAAATTGTAAATAATTCTTTTGGAGTCAGTAGGTACACTTCTGTGAGAGCTGAAATAAAGCTGAGTAGCTCCTGTAGCAAGTCTTCTCTTGGAGAGAGGGAAGAAGGATGAAGTTAAATCCACTTAAGGTTGTTAAGGAACACTTAATACGTCTGATTGGGTGACAATTCCCTTGTGGGAAAACCCTCTGCAAAAAGATGTGGTTGGAAGTTAAACCTTCAAGGGCTGTTTCCCTTTGCGAGGGGAAGAAGCAGGTGATGAAACAGAAACCCTAGAATAAACACACAGTTTGGTTGTCTCTGGAAAACAAGGATGTAAATATCAGACAATTAGTCATACTAATTTCAGACCAATAAAAGCTAGATAGCCATATATATAGGAGAAAACTGTGTTTGTGTGCCAGTGGCCTGCTAAAGCTGCTGCAGATGAATTCACCCAATGAATTATATAAACAGTCATTAAAACAATCCCTATTATGTCTTGATGTTGTTCTTCTAAACCATCTAGTACCAGACGTTCATCCATTTTGGGGTTATAATCGAGAAGAAGCTGTAATAGGTTATATTTTATTAAACTTTATTAAAACTTTAATTAAACTTTATTAAAAAGATGCGCAGGCTTTCACCTTTTTCTACTTTTTAACTATGTTTGTTTAAAAAAAAAAGTGAGATATCAGTCCTTTAACAGTGTATTTGTTTGGCAGGTGTCTGTTCTTTTTAGCAGTACCTTTGATTTCTTCAGCGTAGTGGTGACTGAATTTAAGATCTAGCTAGAAACTTTGTTTTGTAATGAAAACAAAACAGTTTGTTGTAATGAAAACAAAACAGATCTAACTTCCTTCCTCCCTCTTCCTACTAACCTCTGCCAAGGGAAAGCAACTTCCCTGAAACTTCACGTGTTGTTTTCCTCCTTTAAAACATTTTCTGGGTGAAAGTTTGGCAAAATGAAAGATTTAAAATCATTGTGAAGTAAAAATAGGGGAAAAATGCAGTTCTGATTTTTTTTTTTAATTTTTATTTATTTTTGTGGATTATAGGCAAATGTAAAATACTTTATTGAGTCAGTTGAAATTGTGAGGGCTTTGATTTCTTCCTCGTTCCCCATTTTCTGTCTGAAGGGGAAAAGACTACAGCGTGTTTATATTTTTGAGGTCTTTTTCAGGGGAAAAACTTTACCTGTGAAAGAATGGTTCATTGAGCAGGTAGCATTTGATGCAGTGTTGAATTTGCATAAATAGTAACATGCTTTGCCTCTTCTAAGCTTGTAATAGGCCCTACAGGATGACTGAAGCACTTGATGACACTACTCGATATACAAATAACCGTTGCTATATGCAACAAATTTGAGACTTCGGGTTCACTTAGGCAAAATACTTCTCAAATAATTGGAGGAGGGGGGGCTTTTCCAATGCAAGTCTGTGTTTGAGAAGTAGCACACATCTAGTGTTTTAAAAAATGATTTTAGGAGGAAATATACTTATGCAGTTGTCATTATAATTATTTATTATTAATAATAATTATAACTATAATAATTATTATTAATAATTGCCATTATTATTTAAAAGGAGTGTGCCTTACAAGGCCTGAGCTGAGTGTTTGTTTCAGAAAAGGAATATTGGAGACTGTGGGTTACACAGAGAGGGGAAGGATCTTTGAGCTTGGGAAGTTTTCCTTGGACTTTTTATCCACTCTTAAGTTTTCCGTTTGCAACTAGTGGAATAAAGTTTGAATGACTGATAATTTGTGTTTTGGCATTTTACAGATTTAAATTCCCATGAAATTTCATTTTCTCTATAGCTGTCTTGAAGATACATAGTACAAATAATTCTCATATCTTTTGAGACTCATAAGAGTAAGAGAAATCATTCAGCTTTCCTATGCCAACTATAGGAGAACTGGCAACTTGAAATATTTTACTTTACAGCTGTGCTTCTGTTATGGCTGTGCATATACAACCTTTGTATTTATAAAAACAGTTCAGAAAAACAGATGTATTGAGGCTTGGGTTTTAAACTCCTTTAACATAAGAGAGAGGAGAAGCAGATTATTTTGACTACTGTTTCTAATTTCTTCTAAAAATATTTCTATTTTCAAATTGTTTACAGCTACTTACTTTTGTTCAAGCACTCTAGAAGAAAATACTTAGTGGTAGCTTTTTACAAGGCTTTAGTTGATTCTTGCTTGTATTTCCCAGCTGGTGTTAGAGTACATCTGGAATCTATGAAATTCCTTTCTTTGTTCCTCATTTCCTGTGTCATTCAATGCTACAGTGCAGGGTTTGAAAGCTATTTCTCTTAGTATCTTCTAAGCTTGTTTTTAAGTATTTAGTAACTTAAATAGTTTTATTCTTTGGGTTTAGCAGCATAATTAAATTTTATTATGTGTATCATGAAACTTCTAAGATACTTTATTTTAATATTTCAGTGAAAAATAGTTTCACTGATTTTTTTTTTTCTTTTTTTTTTTCTCCTGGCAGTCATTCAGCTTGTAGAATTGTAGGAAGGAAGGTAGTAGAAAGAGAAGAAAAATATGCTAGATGGTATAAAAGTTCCCTTAATGTCTCTCCAGCCCTTGAACAATCAGTAGTTTGTGATACTAAATTAGATCTATTTTTCAGGAGGCATCAAGTGTGGCTTCTTAGACTTGTTTTTAGATTCTGATTTGAAAAGCTGGTGACCACTGCAGAGCACATGAACAAATCCTTGGGAAACTGACCAAACTTGCCTGAGGAGAAAAACTTCCATTTCCCAATGCAGAAACCCAGTACTGACTGAAATAGAGAGGGGAATGTAGTGGTCTAGAGTATTACTCTTTTTTTTTTTTTTTTTTTTTTTCTGGCAATGTTGTGTTTTGTTTTACCAGCAAAACATCCAGTGAAAGTTGTGTTTTTATATATACTCACATCCTGAAATTGTATGAGTAGTTTACCAGAATTTTCCAGGAAAAAAATGGAGATTCGTATTAGAGTGGTTGGATCTTCTGTTGTCAACTGCCGAGTGCTGCTTCTGAGACTGGAGCTTTGCTATTTACATGGTATCTGTAGACATGAAAGCTTTATCGTGGTACCGTGCAGGTTTAAAAGCTTCTTCACAAAGTACCTGCTATTAAGATGTGATTTGCGTTATGAGCGTTCTTTCTCCCCTTTGTAAATACACAGGCTGTTTTCTCTTCCCTTTTAGGTTGTATAGTTATATAACATCTCTGGAAAGGATGGCAGCATTTGCTCTCATGAAGAACTTAATATTAGGGAATTATTTATCTTATTTTTAGCTACCTCTTTTAATGCAATTTAGAAGGTAGAAACAAGGAACACTGTTGCTGTGAGACCTGTCAGTTCTGTAGGGATGACACTTTGAGATCTGCTGACTGCAGTAGCTTTTTTATCTTGTCTTGTTTTTTTTGATGTCCCTAATAGCAACAGTGCATCTCTGTTACATAAAACTGCACATATTTATGTGCCATTTAATGTTTATGCCATGTATTTGTAAGGAAACAGAGGGAAATGCCTTCTATACCACAAAGTATGGAAAATAGTGAAAGAACCCTTAACTCTGAAATCTACCTCTCAGCACAGCATGTGGATGAGGTATGAGGTAACATGCTTCATTCCTGACATTTCTGAGATCTTCTGTTAGGTGGGAGTCGATCTCCAGAAAAACAGTGGATAGGACAAGAGGAAACGGCCTCAAGTTGTGCCTGGGGGTGTTCAGGTTAGACATAAGGAAGAATTTCTACATGGAAAGAGCGGTGAAGCACTGGTACAGGCTGCCCAAGTGGTGGAGTCACCATCACTGACAGTGTTCAAGAAATGCGTAGATGAGGCGCTTAGGGACATGGTTTAGCAGGCAGGGTGATGATGGGCTTACAGTTGGACCCAATTTTCAAGGTCTCTTCTAGTCATCATGATTCTGTGATTCTGCAGTTATGTGAAGGTAACTGATGGGCAGTCGAACTGAGAACTGGCTACAGGCCAGCTCTCTAGATGCCTATGGTTACTTCTAGGCTGTGTTATGCCGTGTTTGAGGGAAACAGTAAGTGTGCTAGAATGCACCTGTAAATCCATCTGATCTGTTCAAGCCAGAAAAGAGCTGTGCTTCCCTGAGTGTTAGCACTGACTGTCGGTAGATACTTACCTTGGTCTTTACAATTTCTCAGTAGCCTAGACTTAGTTATTATCCTGAGGACCTACCTGAGACCATGTCTCTCCATGCAGCAGTGGGCCCTTGACTATACACAGCTTTGCTACCTGAGAGCAGGAGGATTTTGCCTCCATGAACACAGTGGCAAAGTTCTGACTTCTGTGAAATTATTCCCCAGCAGATAAGCAGGTGGACCCACCTGCTGGTTGTGCAAACTTTGTGATCTGTTCTTCTTTCAAAATTTGAAGTGGCATTTCCCAACGTACGAACTGATATTTAGGAGCCTGACTCATGTTGCATAATAGTCAAACACCAGGTCGTTAAGATATTCTAAGAAATACATTTTTGCTCTGCTAATGTGAGTTCCCACTGTAGGTCAGTGAGACCATGAGCACTTTAGAGTCTGTGATAGAGAAAGAACCTGGAACAGCCACCACAAATCCAGCCATGACTAAAGCTAGGGGAGCTGTTGATGTTTCTTCTTTCTCATACTGATGTGCAGAGTCAGGTTGGGGTGATCACTGTGGTGAACTTCAGGAATTTGGGGTTGTACATAGGGTTGGAAAGAACTGGATTACAGAATAGTGCAAGTGGTATACCTACCCTCGCCCAATTCCCCTGTGGGTTTTTCTTCTCAGTCTGTTTAGTAAAATTGCTTGAGAGAAAAACTTATTTTTCATTCGATCTCGTGCTGCGTGCTATTGGTTGTTTTTTTGAGTAGTATTGCAGAAATTTTTGACAGGCAATAAAAATGCTTGGGGGAATTCGAGCTATTGGTATAAAGCAAAATGATTTAAGTAAGATGAAGCTCTAACAAGCTGATAATTAGTGTTTTGACACCTGCCCATTTGATTGTGTTCAAGAAAGTTGTTGCGCTTGAAAGCCTTAAAAAAACTGAATGACTGTTTTAGTGTTAAATTAAATTTTGAATGCCATGGTAACGGATCTCTTTAATAGCCTGGTGGGAGTTGTTGTATAAGTTGTTATTATGAGGGTTTCCTGATACACCTGCGAGTTTTTGATATGCCAGTACTCTGCTTTTGATAATGGAAAATAGTAATGTAGTCTTTCATGTAATGTGAGATTACACTTTTGGGCAGGAAGAATCTCCATTCTTGAGTGCAGGCATAACAGGCATAACATTCCCATGACAGGCAAACTCCTGGCATTGGAGAGTACTTATTTTTTTATTATTATTATTTTCTTTCTTCTATGAACTCTTATTAATTGCACCTAACAGTTGAATGATATTAAGCTCTCCTTTTTGCACTGTGACCATTTGATTTTTGACCTGAACCACAAGTCCTAAATGCTTGTCAGGTGAGGTCTCTTCTTCAACAGTAGCACACACTGCACTGGGGAACCCAGAACAAGTACCACGCTTCATACGCCATACACAACAGCAACGTGAAGTAGGGTCACGTATGAGCATCTCAACCAAGTAAAGAGTTGCATAGCTGCAAATTAGTGCCAGAGATGCCAATGTGTCCTGTAGTGCCCAGGGATAAGTAGGTGCTTCTGTGGCGAGCACACGGCAAGGTGCCAGGAGGAAATGCTCAGTCTTGGGTTACACTTGCTCTCTTGCTGCTCCCCTGGACTCCCTCACATAAGGCTGGGAAGGAGCTGCTATCTGCTCCTGAGCATGGGGGCAGTTGCAAGGCAGGATCTTGCAGCTCTGTTTTAAAGATGTGGATTTTGACTCCCTTCGTGCTTCTGGAAGAGGCACTAGAGGTGATATATCTGTGCTTGTGTTGTATCTCATGTAATGCCTTCAGTAGTCTTTGGGGCATGACCAAATGCTAATGCTGAGTCTTCTCAGATTTGGGCTGTTGGTGTCAGGGCAGCTTGGGCTTGCACAGAAGCAAAGTGCCATGGAGCACGCTTGGGTATTTCTCCAGGAATGGAGCATTTGGTAGCTGTTGATGGAGAGTAATATGAATTCTGTCCCAGGGCTACAATTGCGAGCTTCTGGGAAAAGAAAGGATAAGGTTGAGGCTTTTTTGTCAGTATTCTGTTTTGGTGGTGGCGGTTAGTATCTCCAGAAAAGATGCTGCTGCTTGTGAAACTTCTGTGATTTTTAGTAGGGCTTCTAAAAGGTCTTTAAGTTTTACTGAGACTTCAGGATCCAATCAGGAATTTACAGGCTTAGCCATAAAAGGTGTGATTCTATTACTCTTGACTTGTACTCTTCAGATAATCCAGATGGGATAGTTCAGTCTCAAACCTTTAAGATACTAACCATACCTGTTTGACCTGGCCCACTTAGTTCATTTTACAGTGTTTTCAATTGTATTTTTTTTTCCCAGTACATTAATTGCCTAATTAACCTTAATGATAAATGAGTTCTTATGCTAATTATTTGAAAACCTAATTTAGGAAAGTCATTGAAATGTGTAGCTTCTATTCTGCTGATGTGACAGCCTGGATACTTGTTTTGCAGTGACAGTATGCTGTCAGACATAAGTAATGTTCATTCAAGTTCCTGACAGCTTTCGGGGTAGCCTGGAACCGGTATCTAGAAGGGGTTCTGCATTATCTGCTCCTGGATCTGCTGGTGAGCTTCCAAAGTCAAATGGTTGACATAGAGGGGTATAATCATGAGGGTTGCCCCCTGGAACATAAATCTGATCCTTTTGTGGATGTGACATTCGTGTCACTACTGCAATAAATACTTTTTTAAAAAAAGAGCATGTATGTCTTTCCATCCATGTGATAGATGATACTTGTTGAAGTGAGAGATCCTCTTTTAAGTGGGTTCCCTCTTAAGTGGGAGATAGGAGAGGGAAATAATATGTTAGTCATGGGGTCCAATTTAAGGCTAGTTCCAGATTTTCACACTGTTTTTTGTCTTCTCTATCGTCACCACCCCAAGCCAGAGTCCAGTATCGCATACTCGCAATACAGCTTGCTTTGACTTCACTTGACATCGTGAATGCTTGATGTTTCTGCAAATTAAAATTGACTTTTGAATTTGGTTTCTTTAGGAGGAAAAGATTGCAAAATAGGCAATAGCCCTCTAAAAGCGTCATTAACTAGAAGGAGATCCTGTAGGAGATGGCAGTCTGCACAGTGGGCCTGGAACTCATCTTTTCTTGCTTGCCTCATTCCCTATATACTTTGCTGCAAAGCAAAGGGGCAAATTAGTCTCCCTGTTACTCACCTGTGATGCAGTGTGCAGAGTGGTGATGGAGTCGCCCATCTGGGAAGTGACGGTAGAGGACAAAGGATCTTGTTTTTCTGCCTGGCCAAGTTTTGTTTCCTTCTTTTCAGAGTCTTGTTCTTGTCAATCAGCATTTGAGTTAAATGCCTTCTGCTTCCTCCTGGACACAGTAGGGCTCTTGCAGTGAAAATCCTGCCCAGCATATTCAGTACTGGGAAACTGAAATGCAATACAACTCTCACATGGGTCAAAAAAGACTCTGGCTTCTGTTTGATTGATTGCTTTTTAATCATTTAAGTCCCAATTCTAAAGCTTGTTCCTTATTTTTGACCTCTACAGGACAAACTAACTTCTTCTGAAACAACTTAGCTGTTCTAGCTGAAACACCTGAGGGGAACAGAGAGCATTTACAAGAAAACCATTTTAGAGACTACTCAGGATGGCACAATAGAGAGCAAGGAGAATGCTTAGGAACCTGGCACCAAGTTTAGTTGCTTGCCCTTCTCTCCCTGCTGCATGCCCGTGTCACTGGGGTTAGTTTAGACCCCCTTTCTGCAGGGCTTAACAGCATTTACCTCCTTTCTGTAAGCTGGTGGTAAGGGGATTATTAGAATTGCATGATCATGTAAAGGCCCCAGTCAAGATTTAGAGTCTTGTTTCATGGGAGTGTGCAGCATATACTGCAACATATACCGCATATCATTGTTGCTGAGAGTCTAAACAAGGTAGTAAAGCTTGTGGTAGCCTTCTTAGTAATGCACAGGCCTTGTTTTCTAGCGGCTTGCCTTTCTGAAGAGCTGCTGCTCACTCAGGTTTCAGATTCAGCCTTTTGCATAGCCTGGGTCGGTGTTTGAGACTGCAACGAAGGAACTCTGAAATGCGCCTCTGCTCCTGTGACCTTAGTAAGAGAAGCCCCAGTGTCCTGATGGTGTAGGGAGGTGTTGTATACTAAGACTGAGAGCAGAGCTAAGGTGTGAATGTAACGCAGCTCTGCTGAGCCATGAGGGCATCCCACCCCACTTGCCATGGAGCAGTAAGGGTAGGCTGCTCCGTAAGGGAAGCTGAGCGGGAAGCTGAGTGTGCTGACAACGCAGGGAGGAGCAGAGGTCTCGCCAGCGAGTGAGCAGGGCGCAGTACCAAAGCAAGAAGAGCAGAGCAGGCATGTGGTGGTATCATAGATCAGCAGAGAGGCCAGTGATAGCCACACAAGTCTGTAGTGATGAGGTAGGTCTAAGGTCGAGCCAGGAAATCAGAGCAGCCCCTCAGGGTCAGGATCATTGATGTAAAAGGCCAGGCACAGACTAAGCTGCAGTCTAGTGCTGGTGAGCGCCCAGGGTGAGGGCCTGAGCTAAATGTAGCTGCCAATTGAAGGAAGGGACTCCGTGGGGCTTCTCCCAGCACGTTTTCACACATTTCTTAACTTGGGAGTCTGAAGGAAGTGCAGGTGCAATAACACAATGTACGACTGCCTGTTTTGTAACGCAGACTGTGGCAATAAAATTACATCCTGTATGGTAGGGAAGCCAACCTTCGCTTGTGCTTCTTGAAGTCACTGTGATCCTCCTGGAAGGTATTTAAATGATTCTTTGTGGATAGGAAGGTGTGTGTGAGAGGCACTAGACATGTAGTTATTGCTGCAATATGTAACAGACATTCTTAATTAGACTCTTGGAATGGAGAGAAATTGAAATCTTCTGAAAGTGCTTTAACCTTTCTCAGCTGTGTCTTGTCCCTTTATTCATCCATATATTTTGGCTAATATGGAGCTTTCATTCTATGACATATTTTTAGTGATTTATTCGTCTTCCCCTTTTCTGTGGTTTGAAAACAGTATCCAACTGCATGAAGTTTCTGGTGCCTGTTCTTATTTCTCTCCAGGCTGTGGCAAATCTGCTCTTAGATCATGTCAGCACTATTCTGTTAAATAGCCAAAAAAAAAAAAAATGCACTAGTAATGTAAGGTTTCCTTGTCTCTTTTCTCCTTCTTCCTGACAGAAACTAAAAATGTTTTGGGAGCATCTTCTCTGATATTATTATTTGCAATGTGTGGCTCCCACAGACCCACAGAAAGATAATTAATGACTAATTTTAGAGATAGAGGCCTGTAGTGCCTCATCCTTCCTCATAGTTTCCCTCTGCTGAAAAGAGATACAAGAAGCAGTTACCAGGGTACTTTTATTTATTTTTTACTAAAGCAAATGATAATTAGTGCAAAATGTTTTAAATTGCATTTCTTGGAAATTTCAAAATATTGGAGAGACCCTTAAATGCATCTAAGGTTTTTTCTGCATTAATAAATTGTTCAGAGATCCAGAATTAAGATGTCCAATATACTGTCAGTGTGTTTGCTGGTTTTTTGCTGCAGAACAGCAAGCATTTCCTGGATTTAAGAGTATCATGCTTTAGTTAGAACAGAGAGATGATAGGGAATTGAGTTAAGGAAAGATGTGAGGAGTCAGAGAAGTGAGGAATAGAAGAAAACACGCACATCTGTCATTAAAAACTCTTTCCAATTGTCACGTAAAGTATGTGGGAGCAGATCTCACTAAACCTAGCCGCAAAGAGAGCTCGTTAGATTTGTAGAATAAGATACTGAATACTCCTTTTTACTGTTGGTAAAGTAGCTCCTTCACTTATGTGTAGTGCTTATTCTGGCACTGTCTGAATTAGATGAGATTGCATATTCATCCTTCGAGTTGAAGAGTGCAGCAAGGAGAGAGAAGTGGAGAGAAGTTGGAAGACCATGCAGATAGCTGAGTGGCTCTTTCCTACCTGTGAGAGGACCACTAGCTCGACTATCTATGCAGTAGGCATCTTCTCTTGGGCAGGAGCTGTATGTAGTTTGCACCTCTGAATGATTACAAATGGGAGAACTTCCTTTTAAATAACCAGGGTGATGGAGATAATTGCCATGAAGCTTTTTTAATGGAGAACTTTTTAAATCCAGAAGCACTGGATAGGGAGAGAAGCTTGTTTGTAAATGGGTGTTCTGTTGTTTCCAGCAAATATCATATAAAAGGTTAAAGCTCAATTATGTAAGTGGATTCCTGTGTAGGTTTACTTTAGTTGGGTGGTTGGAATAAGGTAGATTATATTAGAATTAGGAATGTAAGTTCTAATCAACATGAGTTAGATATGTTTACATCTACTTTGATGCCTTCAGAAGAAGGGAACAAACTAAAAGAAAAGGTACCGTTTAAACTGATTGGATGTGAGACTGATAGAAAATGGAAATCTCAGCAATACTTGAGTTTTATGGTAGGTGAGAGAGTACCAATTTGTGTATTTTTCCTTTTTTTTCCCCCTTTGTCTGTGTCATGTGCATGTGTCAGTTGAGCTTAGCCGTGTCAGCAGCAGTTACACAACTTGGTTGGAACGGCAGACTGTGTCAGACAGAAGATATCCCGCAAATGTGAGAATAAAGTTTGTGGATGGTAAATGCCAATGCAAGAGCTAATTTAATACCTACTTTCCATAAATAGAGGAAGCTTGTTCGTATAGCCACAGCTAGAGAATATATGAGCGTGTCTGAGACTTCACAAATGCACTAAATAAAGTGGCTGTCGAGTTACAAAATTTGATCTTCCTCTATCCTTGGAACAGAGGTCAGGAAGCCAAAATGGGAAGAAACATCTTTGTTTCCATAATTCTCTTCACTATGTTGATTTTTAATACTCCAAACAATTTCATTGGATCCTATTCAAGATATTTAACATTTTCTTTTGATCCAGTGTAATAATTAGAGATTAGCACTATTTGATGTTTGATTATTATAGAAGATAAAAATAGCTGGACAGAACTTCAGAGTTTAAAGTTGCTTCTAAATTGTGAGTAAGGTGTAAATAAATTAACAAATCAGGAGTGGTATTTCAAGATATGTATTTCCAGACCACAAGTTCTGTGTTTTTCAGATGTATTGTGTACAAATTACTACAGTTAAACATTGTGGAAGAAGCAGAGGAGCCATAGGTTGGATTACACTATCAATAATTTTGTACAGATTTTCCAGAGGCTACTTCAAGACTATCCCCATTTATCAATGGGCTAGCTATCTAACATGGTTTGGGATTGTTCTTTTTCTTAAATTTATTTATTTTTGAGGGATGAATAGTGCACATGTACATCTAGAATGCTTTCTTTTGAACCAATTCTACTGTCACTGTAAAGCTGTCATCTAGCTGCTCTGGCTATTTAATTCCTGGTTGTTTAAAGGTGGTGTTAGAATAGGCAGTGTGAGGCTCTTGCCAGGCTTGCTAAGGGAATAGCTCTCTGCAGATCTTCACTGAGGTTTAAAAAGGTGTTTGGTTTGGCAGGTTGCGTTTCATTTGTAAAATGAATCCTTCTGCCAGGGAGAAGAGATGAAAGTCAGTAGCTCTTCAGCATAGGCCAAATTGAGTAGGTAGTTCCAAACAATGATCTGCTTAGAAAAGTGAAGTGTAGCTTTGTTTTCTTTACTAATCTAAATGTGTTTCTAATAGGCATTAGTGAAACCTGAAACTTGGGCTGACAATACAGAGGTCTGCTGTGGGCAACGCTTTAACCATAAACATTCTTTTTAAAAAAAAAGATAAACTCTTGGCCTACCCTAAACTTTGTGTTTCTTTGAACTACGAGGCCAGAAACAGAGCTTGCACTTTTGTCCAGAGTTGTTGTTCTACTCTTTATTGGTCCAGTCGAAGGAACAACTGGGCAAGCATTTACTACTAGTCTGTCAGGAATACGGCTATTTTGGTAGGAATCTTTAAGCTTCAAATGTCGTGAAATGATTATTTCAACATGCAGTAACTCACTGATGTATGGTCTTCCTCAACCTATAAATGCTAGTGAGGCATATATATATATATTTCTTTTTCATTTCTGCTCTTGGTGTATGAAATGTTCACGAAGGGCTACCAGACTGCCACAAATAAAATTCTGTGGTTGTGTTCACAAGGGCAATTAGTGTGACTTTAAATGGCTTTTAAACCATTTCCCGTCCTTATGAATCTTGATTATAGATTTTTTTTTTTTTTTTTTTTAAGCTCTATTCTCCACACCCACACTCCTGAGACTCGTTATGTGTTTGGGAGAGGTGATAACCTGTTCTCAGTGTTTTAGTGTAAAATTTATAGCAAGAGCTCTGCAAACTATTTTTTTAATGTGACCTGCATTTTTTGGATACAATTTAGTGTACTTTGTTCTGCCCTTGTACTTAATATGTTAATTATGTTATCAAGCTGTTATATATTCTATTGTCAAAATAACATTTGGTACTTTTTTTTTCTCTTTCATTTTGGGATGTATGAGTGGAAGAAATCCTACAGAAGTGTCTTGTTTTAGAGTTAATTTTTAAAAATTATCTAGCTCTTGTTATGCTACCATCTGTTTTCCTCTGGCTTGAAGAGGAAACAGCTGTTGTGAACCATCTCCAGATAGTGTATTTAATGAAGTCTAATAGGTCTGCTCACCTCCAGTTTTCATGTGTATGAGGGTGAAAAAATGTTCCATTGAGGAGGAAAATGCTGTTTTATGGTAGGAGTGTAATGAATTTCAGCTTGGTACTGCATTAATTGAGCTATGGCTCCTCCATAGCTGGCTTTGAGTAGACAGCTTCATTAATAGGGCACATAATAGGAGTGTTCCCTGCTCTTGCCCTCCTGTTGAAAGTGGCTGTCCAGCAGCTTAGGAGTCAATGGAGTTGTTGATCCAGTGTACAACTACCTTGCAGCTCCGTGCATGCCAAGCTTCAGCCTCTGAGCAGAGGCAGCATCCAGCCCCACGGGACCCAAGGGACAGCACTGGAGAGGGAGAGCCAGTGGGGCAGCTCCTTAGGTTGGCGACCCACAGGTGAGCTGGGTGAGGGGCACTGAGAAGCTTACGGAAAATACCATTTTCAAGAAAGTATTTAATTCTCAGATCTATGTCAGAGAATAAACATAAAAATCCCAGTCAATGTTTATTAGACTGTTCCTTTATCGTAGGGTATGGACGTACCTGATGTGGCCAGCAGGCAATTCCCTTGTGGGTTTTGGGGTTGTATTTTAGCCTTTTTTTTTTTTTTTTTTTTTTTTTTTTGTAAAGTGTGAGGGACCTCGTGAAAGAGATGCTGTAAAACATAAGCTTGAATCAAGATAGTGATTTAGCTGAGTTAGAAGGATGGATGAATGAAAGTAGACCAATTCACTGTCAAAGCCTTGAAGAAGAAAATTGATAGTAAATAAATTTATCTGAATGAAAGTGTTGGAACATGGACGAGAGTTGGTTCTGCTTTAAATAAAAGGCACCGAAGGCACCTCATTTGTCAAAAACAAAGTAAATATATTATTGGATAAAGGAAAATATCTTGATGGATCTGGAAACCTTTGCAGAATGAGTAGAGGGAGTAGAGCAAAGTGTCTGGCAAAAGCACGAGCTCGTTCAGTTTTGTCCCATTCACTCTTCTTGTTCCTGCTTCTCATGGGTCAGAGTAGACATAAACTGAATAGGAATCTCTCCTATGTTAAAGCTGATGGAGGTGAAAGTTTTGTTTTGACCTGATCTGTTTTCTAAAACGTGTTCCTATAAGCATGTGAGCATTCTGTGGTAGTGTCATGTGGGGGAAGAAGGGCTTTGAGCAGAGTTAGGAAGACTACAGCAATTTCTTTGGACAATTAGCAAACTTAAATTTATTTTCACATTTGTCAGGTTTAGTTGCTGCCTCACTTTTGAGTTTACAATGGGAGTTCTTTAATTTCGGAACAGGTTAGATCTGGAACTAAGAAACAAACCATTCTTTTCACTGAAGCCCTCAAAAGTCAATAACACAAGATATGTGCGAAAGTCGAAACAGTCCCGTCCCAAAGATTCTTCACTGCCTTCTGGGAAGATGGTGTCCAGCTTCAGATCTAAGAAACCTATAGCTGGCAGCAGTGGGATAGTTCTGGGGGGCTTATTGGGGGTGTAATGGTGCTGGAGTGTGTAGAGATGGCCTTATACTCGGATGAGCGCTGCTCTTGCGCTCCTCTGCGTTATCCTCTGCTGCCAGCCTGCTGTGTGCCTGCCTTCTCACCCCATGCCTGTTGGCTCACGGTTTCTCTGCCCCTGTGTTTTGGAGCCGTGTACCTTGGGCAGCCTCCTGCGCAGGGTAGCCTTTTTCCCTCACGTGTGTCAGGGCTGCTGGGAGCATACCTAGCTAATAAGAAGGTACTTTCCTCCTGGCTAGGGAAAGCCTTCTTCCTGCCCACCTCCCCATTAAAAGGACCAGATGTTTTCTGTCTCCTCCTCTCTGTGTTGATACCACTTGGTTTATATTCTGCTTTTCCCCACTGCTGCTGAGGCCAAGAAGAATAAGCATCTTGCTGCACAGTGGAGGGCTCATCAGGCTGCTCTAGCTTTGCTGATGGCCCTCGCAGGTGTTTTCCTCAACACCTCATGTGGTTGCGTTAGCCTGTGCTGCATGCAGCACTTAGTGCAGCCTTCCCTCCAAGGCACGGAAGTTGTGTTGTGAAAGTGAAATGTTACACAGGGAGGTAGTTCAAGTACAAGAGTTAGCTGTCTGACTTGCTGTGTCCAAACACAGATGGAAGTCTGCGGCATAGAATGGGATCCAGATCTTTAACTGAAGGAGCCAATTTCTTGCTTGGGAATACAAACTTCTTGCATGGAATGGCTCTGCTATATAGTGCTGCTTTGTAAAAACAAATGGGAGTGTTTTGAAACTATATGGACATAGATGGGGGTTATTTGAAGACAAATAGCTTTTCATCCTCAGTGAATGTTTTTCTTCTAAAGAGGCATTAGTCTTACTGACTACAGGATGCACAGAGATTTGCTTGCTTTTGGAGTCTCTAACTTATCTTCTGCCCTAAATGGTAAAAATGGCATCTCGCTATCCAGCAAGTAGCCTTTGGAAATGCATGCCCATTTACATTCTTTAAGTTTTGCAGCTGGTTACTATAAATGTCAGTGAGATGCTTTCTTGCTGTGACAGTGGAAATGTGTGATATAATCCAGAAACAAACTTCATCTTATATGTGAGTTTCAGCAGTGTTCCCTGACTCCAGCCCTTCCTTTGTTCATGGTGAGTTTGCACAGTTAAAGACCAGAGGATGTTGCACTGGTCCAGCTTGGCCCATAGATTCATAGCGAGTTCAAGCTGACCTGTGACCTGGCCTTGCTGGACAGTGGTCGGAGGAACTAGCTTGACTGCAGGCATAGCTGTGGGAATGCACTGTCAAAGCAAGCCATTGCCACTAGCTAGCTTGGCCAGCCTTAAATATTGCCAGGCTGGATCTTGGTTTGGAAAAGTTTTCTGTAGAGACCTTTTCCTGTCCCCTTCCCTTACTTAATGCAATATTATTGCATTTACTATATATATGTCTTGGGAGTGGTATACCTGTATAGGTCTGTCTTGCATCCTTTATCTGCCCTCTTTTTGTAAAACTTAATCTTGCCATTTGGTGTATGAAACTTGTTCAGGCTCAAGCGTCCTAAGGCAGGAAATGCCTTCTGCATTCATGCAGCTCCCAACTGTATAGTTGGGCCTTTGCTACTGAAGCTAAGTTGGAATGGATTTCTACTGTGTTATACAGATTTATCAAGCTAAATGTGTTTATAAATTTCTGCATAAGTGCTTTAGAGCGGTTGCCAGTTGTTCCTCCTGTACATGTTTTTGAATTCCCTGGCATCTGTATGCATAAATGGGTTTTGCTTTGTAACTGGTAATAAGTCTGCAGAATGCTTAACATGTCCAAAATTTTTAACAGACAGTAAGTGTTGTTCACCTCTTCTTCTACAGCAGGCATGATTAAGTTTGAAACCAGAACTGGAAGGGTAAGGAAAAGTAACACATAATTGAGTTTTGTTCTATTAGCACTTTTTGCACAGCTTAGAAAAAGAAAGTAGGTCACTTTTAAAATACCCTGGTTCATCCTTTGCATGGAAAAAAACAGCTGGATTGCAGACATTTCATGGAACATTATAAACTTCTCTGTAAATATGAATTTTAATCATGCAAGCATTTAGAGAAATTAGATGGAGGAAAAATTATTTTTGGCTTAGGTTTTTCTTCAGAATGTCAATTGCTTAAACCAGTGATGTTTCAGGTGCACACAGTTATATTAATTGCTGAACTCTGTGGTTTTGTTCGCTATTTCAGTAATAAAAGAATGTGCTTACTTCTGCCTCTTCTTGCTTGCTCTTCTCTGCTGTTGCTCCATGTAACCTATATTCAGCCCTGAAGAAGTAAATGGTTTCCTCTTCTCATCATGAAGCTGGTGTTACTGAAGCTGGAAAAGCTCTAGCATTTGGTTCTCATCACATTGTCTGCACAATGCGGTGAGTCATTCTTTCTTGGTTAGGCTTGTTCCTCAGACCAAGATTCATGTGATGTTCCCTCTCTCAGGGAGATCAGATTAGTCACTGTTTGAAATCTTGTTTCAAAAATAAATTGCAGCACAGGTTGATGCCTTACCAGTTGTATGTACTCAACCTCCCCTCCTGCTTGATACCTTAGTTCAGCAGTATCATTACACTTAAGAATAAGTTTTAGTCACTGTAACGGACACATTCTTGCAGTCCCACTGGAATTCGTATATTAAATTGAGGAGTTTTTTTGGTGCTAGCGGGACATCAGCTGTAAGACAAGTGAATTTATAGTACTAAAGTTTCCTAAAACACCTCTGTCTTAAACTTGAATCTCAATTCATTCAAGGAGAAAAAAACCTACACTGAGATTGCGGCAGTGGCTGGAACTTTGTGAAACATTAATTTAAAAAAAAAAAAAAAGTAGTAATAGCAATAATTATTTGCTGATAGCCTCTTCTCATGTTACAGGAGTTGAACTTGAAATATGTAGGACAGAAATTGTCCGTGCAGAATTCTGTCCCGTGAAATGTTTGTTGGAGCCTGATAGGAGTTTGTCTTACAACAGGGGCAGAATTCCCAGTTCAGAGAGGTGTTGTAGGAAAGCCTACGAGGCTCTTCGTCTTGATATCAGAAGAGATTTTAGAGTTGGTGATTTATTCTGAGTAAAAGCAATTTGGAAGATGAGCTGTGTCTGTAGAAAACATGAGCTGAATAAATCGAAAGTAGGAGGACACGGGGGGACATGCATACTGTGCAGCTATGAACACTTAACCTGGGTGCTGAGTTGGGCTGGCTCAGCTCCCTCTGGCCAGTGGAAAGAGAGGGTGAGTCCTACAAGCCGTAATTCGTAAAACCGGGGTTATATTCCTGATCCGAATCCTCTTTCACAGAAGCCCGAGTGAACCACACAGGTGCAGTAGCGATGGTAACACAGGCACCCAGTGGTGCGTAAAGGTGAATTCTCTGACTGTCCCCGAGAGCAACGTCTAGTTTGTGTCTTGAAAGACTGTAAGGATTGTAACAAGGTAGATTGAAGTTGCCAAATGACATGGTCATAAATATTGTCATAGGAAAGCTAAATTCATGTTTCTCATTAAACTTTGATTCTGGTGCTTTGGAAGAGCATTTTTTTCCAGCTTGTGAGTTGTTAACACTATTTTGATAAGAAAATGCTCCTGAAATGGGCAAAGGTGTTGACCAGTGGGGTAGAAAATGAGATTATCTGTAGAATATTCAAACAGTGGTTCTTTTGTGTAGCTTTTCCTGCTGTTCTCATTCTGCCTTCATTTTTTCAGCTGATCTTTACAGATATCAGACACCTCCATTATAAGTATTTATTCAGATTATTGGCTTTTCTATGTGTGAGACAGATTCGAGTAGTGCCTAAACAGGCATACTAAAAATTCAACTTTGGATGAACTTTGTGGGTGTGGATGAGCAGTTCCTAAGGAATGCCCAACTTCCAAAGAGCATTGGCAGTTTTGAAAAATGTTTGGCCTTGGGTGAGTGCCCAGGAACTCTACTTCTTCAGGGTTACTTTTTGAATCTTGCTCCCATTTCTTCAGGAATAACCACTGAAAAAGAAGGAAAAAAACAACCGTTGCTGCTTTGAAATTCATTTGCCTCTAGTGTGGGCTATTTGTTGGTTTCCTCTGGAAAACAGCATGATCCTGTATTTGGCAGATACTGCTGTGGTGCAGAGATGAGTGTGCTGCATCCAGGCTTTAGCTGATACAAACGAGCTTGTGTACCACGAGTCATGGGGGGTTGGACTAGACAATTGCCTTGAGCTCCAGAGGTCCTTTCAAACCTCAGCCATTTTGTGATTTTTTTTTTTTTTCCCACTAATACAAGGTCATGCATATCTGCCAAGGACAAATGAATCATTAGTTATTCTTTCTAGCACCTAAAATTCAAGTGGTTGAAGGAATTAATCAAGCTACCATCTTTGGGCAACTCTATTGCACTGTAAAACATAAGCAGAGAACTCTAGTAATACTTTTCAGGTTGTATGAAACAGAAAGAACAATTTGATTATTTCTGATCTTTTTTTTCTCTCCTGCCAGAATGTAAGTAGCTTATATGGATTTAAATTGTTTCCAGAAGTTTCTTCACTTTCTATAATATGCTAGATATGCTGTTCTTTTTGTTATTCCACTGTCAATGAGTTGGAAAATACTCTACAGTGCCCTAGAGCTCCTCTTGCTAAAACATTGTTTCTGGCCCTCAGGATGTTCTTCTAACATCATTGTCTTCTCTTCTTCCTCCTGAAGCCACTTCAGGTTTCCATTTGTCTTAGGAAAGCTGCCTTGGCATCATGGAGATGCAGCTTCTCCAGTAGAGCTTGACATACTAGATGAGTAGTCTAATTGACATGAACTTTGTTAAAGGACAGCTAAACAGAAAAGGTTGAACAAGCACTCAAGCACTATCAAGGGAAAAAAGCATTCCTGACAAGAACCCCGGGAAGGAGAGCACTGATGTTTAAAAATATATGTTTATATTTAAATATATATATGTAGGTATATATAGTTTAATCTTCAGCTAAACTATAAATATGTAAAATACAAGTCTGCGATGCACACTAAAAATTCCTTATGTGGCTGAGCAGTGAGTAGGAGTGGAGTTCTCAGTGCAGCAGCAGGAGAGCTGTGTGTGCTTCTGGTTTTGATAAGATGTAGGTTGTTAGTATGGAAACTCTGGGCTCTTCAGGTTGGCTTGCTTGGAGTTTTCTGTGGACATGTATGTAAAAGGGTACATGAGGACCTCAGTTTTCTCATCTGGGGAAAATAAATGCCATGTAGCCTTCATAAAGAACATATAATAGAAAAGTCTGCTACGATCACATTATGAGATTTTAATTCCTAAAGTTTTTTTAAATGGTGTAGGTAAACAGTTGTCCTTATTCAAAAGTCTAATGCATGTAGAAATATAGCTATGCCACTGACTTACCATTCTGTATCATCTTCATTGCTGTATTTAACACCTTTTCTTCAAAGAGGTTGAGGTGCTGGTGGCTTTTCCATAGTGAGATGGGGAGATCGGCAGAGTAATAGCAAGAGACCTCAAACTGAGATTTGGTACTATGACTCCCATACTTCTTGCCTTTATATGTTGAAAGGGGACATAGTTGCTTGTGTTTGATTGCTTTATGAACTAGTAAAAGTGACTGTAATGGATTTAGCACTATTGGTTCTTATCTATATGGTGTGTGGCTTTGGAGTATCAATACAATGCGTCTTTTGTATCTCATGTTGCATCTGTCCCTTACTTGTTGAATGCTGAGGGTTAATTCTAATATCATTGTTTAAACTGCTAAATACTTTTCAGATGAGATTAAATACAGGTAATGTTATGGAGCATCCTTTTTTATGAAAAACTGTAATCTCAAAATACTAAAGGTTTAGCTAAATGTTGTATATATTGCTCTTATAATGGATGGCTGGATGGCTGCTTTGTGAGAGAAATTCTAGCTTAGTCCATTTTTGAAGAAAGTCACTAAAGTCATAGTGAAGTAGAAAAATTATATCAATTTTTCATTATGTATACTTACTACTTGAGCTGCAAAACCCCATATATCCTATGAAGAGAAGACAAAGTTTACACAGAGCAGATAGAACAGAAAATAAATGCTTGCGCTCTGGAGGTGAGTTATTGTCTGAAGTGATGTCAGTCCTAGTCAGTATGCTTTATCTTTGTACACTTCTGGCGGAAGGACTTTCTGGTCCATCATTCTACTGAGTCCCACTAGACCTACTGGACCTGTGTTGGTAGACATGTGGAGTGACAAAGTGGGGGCTGACCATGGCAGAACTTTTGGGGGAGGTCCGCAAAGAGCAACTGCACAAGAGAGTGATAGCTGATATTGTCCATCTCTTCTTGTGCATAGGATTTTGTCTCTTTCCAACTATGTTTTTATTTTGTAATTGAAAATTTCCTTCCAGTAGTAAGTCAAAAGTCTGTGCTGATTTATAGATATATTTCTAAAATCTACCTATCCATCTATAGATTTAGATACACATATAGAATATAAAATCTCTGCTCAGCCTGCTGACATAGCAAATTGACTGTTTATGTTCTCGGTTGGCGACAGTCCGGTTCTGTCAGTGCGTGGATGTTCTGTGAAGGGCTTTTAGAAGAGTTAAGAGTTAAGGCAGCCTGAGCTTCTGACTCTAGAGTTTTTTTTTGTCTTTCTCTTCAGAGGAATTAGTAGGTGTGTAGATTGGTTGCAGTGATTCCTTGCTAATATGCAGTTCATAGAATCATAGAATCATAGAATCATAGAATGCCTAAGGTTGGAAGGGACCTCTAGAGGTCATCTAGTC
>JAWLRI010000540.1:999241-1032639 GCA_034781795.1 Crypturellus tataupa | reverse complement strand
TAACCAGGTTGGCCAGCCTTTTGGCAAGGAGACGTGTGCCCCTCTTGCTGAGGTGGTTCCCATCATTCCCCACTAGCCGGTGGGGAGTTGTAGCATTTAATTGCACAGTATTGCAAGCTGGAAAGCAATCGCTCTGTTATCGCAGAATCAGAGAATCGCAGAATCAGAGAATCACAGAATGGTTGAGGATGGAAGGGACTTGTAAAGATCATCTAGTCCAACCTCCCTGCTCAAGCAGGGACACCTAGAGCACGTGGCACAGGGTCATATCCAATTGGGTTTAGAAGATCTCCAGAGAAGTTGGAGGGAGAGACTGTGGAGGAGATTCCACAGCCTCTCTGGGCAGCCTGCTCCGGGGCTATGTCACCCTCACAGGAAAGAAGTTCTTCCTCACATGGAGATTAAACTTCTATGTTTCAGTTTGTACCCATTATCCCTTGTTCTGTCACTGGCCACCAATGAGAAGAGTTTGGCCTCATCCTCCCTATGTTCTCCCCTTGGGTACTTACACATATTGATTAGATTCCCTCTCGATCTTCTCTTCTGCAGGCTAAACAGTCCCAACTCGCTTAGTCTTTCCTCATAAGATAGATGCTCCAGTCCCTTAATCATCTTTGTTGCTCTACACTAGACCCTCTCTAGAAGTTCTGTGTCCCTCTGCTAAAGTCTTTCACCAAATTCATGTTTACCTCAATAATAATTGCACAGAAATAGCCATTTTGATAGAGTCATCAACAATTATCAAGCTCAAATAATTCCAAACGTATCAAAATGGAGTAAGGAGTGAATAGGGATGCTATTGCTGTTTGTATGATTAATGAGACTTAAAATGATCAACAGGAAATTCATAGCAATTTATGTGCTGTCAGAGTTGTATGTACATCTGCACAGTGGAGACTGCTTAACAGTGAAATAAATCTTTCACTGAGATAATTGAAAATAGCTAGTTTGGGAAAGTCAGCTGTATATTGCACAGGACACCAAACCTAAGAATGAGCAAGTGGAGTGTTCCACTTCACACAAGGAAGTACACCGTGAATGGAGGTCCATTAAATAAAACTACATAAATGTTGTGATTAATTTATTTAATGTCCTAATCAGGAGTGGTGTGTCCAGTGCAAAGACATTTTTGCATTACAGCATTAGCTGCTTAAGAGGAGGACTAACAAGTTCTGAATTTTCTTGAAGTAATATTTTCAATTAAAAAACTATTTATAAGCATGTAATCAGCAAACTGCGTATGACACACCCGTTAAAATAGTTCCATATTAAATTGTTCCTTAGTACATAAAATATTCCTTATGCATTAAGGCATGTACAAGGAGAGTGCACTAATAAAATGCTAAGACCGTATCATACTTAAAAGAGATTTGATATTTGACGAAAAGTAGTCCTTACTCAGATAATTCTTAAATTTTAGGTGGTTTTCAGAATTGCCCTGAACTGCTGTGCTCTGAGTCAGCTTGTTTCTAAACACTTGTGTTGGCTTTGGTTTTGAAGCACTGTGGGGCTCTAAGGCCAAACAGAGCTTGACATGTATCTGATGCTGTGAAACTCTGGTCAGGGAAGGCAATTCCAAATGAGTAGCTATAAAGCAGGAGCAGTTATGGGTGATAGTCATTAGATAAAAGTTACTATTTTTAATTACTGGTAGGACTTCAACTTTTTAACAATTATTCCTTTTTACTCTAAGTAAAACATTAAGTGATTCAAATTTCTGCATATTTTCAGGCCAGTTGTCATTGGTGATACTTGTAATAAATGTCATACAAGAGAGGGAGAAGTAATCCTTTTTTATTGCTTTTGTTTTTTCCACATACAAAATTTCTACATCAAAAACAAGGGTTTTTTTTTTTTTGGGGGGGGGGGGGCATCTGTTTTGGGGGTTTTATGTATGGAAAATGTAAATGAAGACAAGTAAAACATATTTAATTTCACAAAAATATGATACCATTACAGTTGGTCTTTAATGATCACTAGGGCCCTGTATGTATTCCTACTATAGAGGAAATAAGTTATACCAGAGTGCAGATACTCCCCAGAGAGAGCAGCTGAAGTGATGCTGGGTTCTAGTTGCATTTTTTTGGATGCTTGAAACCATTTGCTTTTATTTCCTGTCTCATACTGTTCTTCTAAAATAGTTTAAATTGTCCAGCACACGTCCATGCTGGAACAGCACGTTTAAAGTTGCTTCCTCTGAGCCACTCTGCCCCTCCTTCAGCCTTCATGTCCCGCATGGCCTGCCACAACAGGTGTTCTGGAACTTAAACTGTGCTGAGAAAAGATCTCTTATAACTTCAGGAAGCTGATTAAAAAGGGGAGGAAAAAAATAAAAACAAAATACCTTGTGCGAGCCAAATGAAGGTCATACTTCAGAGGTGCGGAACAACGTGTAGTCAACCCACACAATACTGGAACTGCTAGGAGAAGAGAGCATCTAGTTCAAGACCCTCTAGCAAATGCAGCTGGGAAGTTGCATGAGATTTGCTTGCATCCAAAATGCCACTTTCAAAATCCAAGCCAGACTGAAAAGTGATAAATAATGAGGGAACTTCACTGTAGTATCAACACAGATGAGGAGGCAGTTTGGTTAATTCATCTGGTTTTCTGCAGTGATACAAGGAAGTTGCATCAAAGGAAGGTGGAACATCAAAGGAAGGTGGAACATTTGCCCCAACCTGCACCAGGGAAACTGGGACTTTGAATGAAAACAACCCAAGAGCACCTCTTTTCTGGCGCTGTCTCCCTTTAAAATGACCTCTTTGAAATGTCCTTCTACACCAAATAGCTTCAATCTTCTCATTGCTCCTCACAGTAAGAATGTAGTCAACCACTTCTCTCATACCTGAAAGAGTAAAGGCAAGATATTTGACTGCTTTATGGACCTTTCAGGACTGCAAAAGGCTTGGAAATTGGTGTTCCCCCCACATATATGTGATGGGGAAAGGCTGTTGAGGGCAATAGGCTTGAGTGTGCTTGGCAAGGCTCCTATGTGGTGCAGAGGAAGCTTTGATGGTGGGAGGAAAGGGTAGCAGCACAGCTCTGCAGTGCTGCACCTGGTGCTGATGGAGCGAGGGGTGCAAAGGAGGCTTTAGTGGGTGCCCAGGGCTCCTGCTACTAGATTGTGAAGGCTTTGAAACTGCACTGTAAGTACCATCTCTGAGCAGGTGTAGGTAGCTCAGCTATGAGCTGTCATCTGGTATCATTACTGTGACTGTCCTGAGTTCAGTGCCAAAGGCCTGGGGATTGATACCGCTTCTTGCTTTTAAGAGGACCATTTACGTGCAACATTCTTGTCTAAAGAGGTGTAATGAGTGTTGCATAGTTTGTTTCCTTGCTGCTCATGTGCAGCAGCGGTACCGAATTGGTCTGGGGTTGCTGTGGCCCAGTTCAACATCATTTTGTTCGGGAAATAATGCTTTTTCCTGAGTCCTCTAATCCAATAATCAATTCACTCGAAAGGGTCTGGCAGGCAAGGCTTTATGTTAAGAGTAGGTCATCTAAAAATCTCATTTTCCAGATGATCAAAATCTCTTCACAGATGGCTATTTTTGACCTGGTTTAGAAATCTCATGCAATCTGCCTCTTTATGAGGGTAAAGCTTGGGTGTGTGAGCATGCACAAATGAATGTCTAAAGCTAAAGCAAACAGAGGTTATTGAACAATTAATATTTCTAAACACATCTGTTTCTAAGCAAATTTTTTTTTTTTTTTAAGGTATATTTGCTTGATCGTGTATTTTTGAATTTTATAGTTTTTTTTTTATTTTCGGACTCAGTAACCTGTAGAGATATATAGAGGGGAGAGGAAAGTGTTTGATACTTTGCATATATTGCCATAAAAATATATTGGTTTAAGTTGTTATAAAAGAACCCAGGAATATCACAGAATCATAGAATCACTCTAGTTGGAAAAGACCTTCAAGCTAATCAAGTCCAACCATAAACCGATGGCCACCATGCCCGGTAAACCATGTCCCTAAGCGCCTCATCTTGAGCACTGCCAGGGATGGTGACTCCACCACTTCCCTGGGCAGCCTGTACTAGTACTTTGCCACTCTTTCTGTAGAAACTCTTCACATAATTTATTAAATATATATCTACACCAAGGATAGACTAGTCTTTGAGCTTTGAGACCTCAGATTTTATGATTTTCCTTTTTTTAAATGTTTTTTCCTCTTTGGAAAGGCAAAAGTGAATTGGAATTTTGCCCTTTGAAAGGTATGCGTGATACCTACATATAGAAGTAATATAGAAATATAAATGTATAGGCTGCTCTCAGACACTTATACAGGCTTTCTTCTATGTGAATTTTTGTTATTGTTTTGGATGTTTAGTAATAAAAATAGGAGCCTATGTTAATGGGAGTTTTCCAACCATGTTCGATTTAATATTAAAACGGATATTTTTAACACACTTTTTTTTCAAAGTTTTTAAAAATTAAAAAAAGAAGTCTGAACTGCTCTCTCAACATTCAGACACCAGTGTTCAATCAATTTAAGTTCACATATAGGCCCGAAAGTTAGTGTTCATCCGTGTATTTCTGCATGTTTTAATTGTTATTGTGTGGTATTATATTTCAAAGTAAGGTTAACTGAAATTAAGTATTTCTTTCAAATTTGCAATTTGATGGCATCTTAAGGTTTTACATACACGCTATGGGTTTAGTGCTTGAGGAAATTCTTAAATTCTGATGGAGAAGCAGATTTATGTACTTTTAATTTCTTTATTTATTCGATTTGTCTGTGCTGAAGAAATAATACTTTTTAGGAAGAAGGAAGACCTGAAAAGTGCCCTTGAGATGGTTTTGCAGATCGCAGTATCTGCACCAAAGTAAACACACATCATTGCTCTGTTCTGTTCTTGACCTGCCTGCGCAGGAGCTTGTTTGGGAGAAGGCTTCCTGAATATGACAGACAACAAGTGACTCGTTGTTGATGGTTTGGATGTGTTGCCCTTTTCAGCTGTGTTTCTCTAAGTCCTCCTGGTGACTCCCTGAAGTAGACTACTGAGATGTGAAAAGCAGAGATGCTGGGTGGCATTTTTTTTCTTTTTAGGCATAGTTTGGGGAATGTTTCTCCCATACTTTCTTCACTAAAAATCAAATCTATTGCCGCTAGGAGTGGCACAATAAAACTGTTGACATGTGAAAAGAATTCCTTAATGAACATAGATTGATGGATGCGTTTTAATGATACTTGGAAGCATACAACAGCAAATTTCATTCTAAAGGGTAGAAATAATGCCTCTCACTCGTGCATCTACACAAGATTGTAGCTGGGGAAATCTGTCAGAAGTAAAGACAACACAAATACAAATATCTAAATTGAATTAAAAATACTAGATATCTGGAAACATTTAAGGTGACAAAATGGTTGGGAAATGCATATGCGTGTATGTATCTTTTAGTTTGCCTCCAAGTCTACAGAAGGTCAATTTCTTTCTTATTTTTTTGTTTTCATTAGTTATGCTCCCAAGCATCTGAGCTATGTTCTCTGGCAGATTTGCAGCCTGGGGCATCCCTTGGGCCCAGCTCAAGTTAAACAATCTATACTGCCACGGAAAACCTCTTTTAAACTTTAGTGGCCCTGTATCAGTGGGAGAAGATAGCAAGTCAGTGAGGTATCTAGATTATACAGTCTGCTTTTAAGGACCTGTCAACAATATCTAATGAGAGCTTTTCCATAACCAAAAAGAGTTTTGCTACTTAAGTGAATAGTGCAAAATTAATTAAGTCCATCACTCTGTTAAATTAGGACTGTATGCATTAGAAATGTCCAATAGCAGGGGTAGAAAGAAATACTGTTACAGACAGAAGCTGATTATTCTACCTGCAGGGCTCTGAATGGAAGCCTTGTGCTGTAAAAGGAAGTGCTTATATATTTGAAATTGTCAAGATCTCATTAAAAAACATTTTGTTTCCTGTTAGCACAAGTGGAAAGCTGAAAGATATACAGGTGAGTGCGCTGAGCTTTTGTTAAATACCCAAAAAGTCTCCAACCTGCTGGCTGGCACCTTGCGAATATGAAGAGTGAGATTAGAGCTTCCTCTTGAAAATAAAATGGCAAAGGTGCTTCGTCTGCACAGATATGTTAACCTATGGAATTCCTGCGCAAATGAGTTGATCTCATTAGCTCTAGTAATTGGGAATATAGAAATGATCCGTCTTTCTCCCCCCCTCCTTCCCATTTCAGTAGCAGCCGGAGCGAGTAATATGTATGGAATTGTTGAGCTTCATTGTCAAAGCAGAAGAGTTCCATATAGGGAAATTGGTGGTTTTTTTTTTTTTTTTTTTTTTTTTTTTTTTTGTCTTGAAGGAATCTAAAGAGCAACTGAAGCTCTTAACAGAGTGCGGTTGTTGACATAAAATGTCTGGCAAGAGAGCTGTGTGCTTAGCTATGCTTGAAAGCTTGACAATTTTCTCCTCCCTAACTGCTCAGTGCTAGAGGAATCTAAACAGCCATTGGTTACTTTTGGAGTTGGGAAGAAAACACATTTTTTGTAAGCTCCTACTCAAGTCAGTAACATGATTAGTATATGTGGTTGGTCAATCAGTCCCTTGTTTTGGTGTCTGTGTTTTTTTCAGGACCTTTCTCTAGCTTGAAGAAAGAAATTACTGTCAGATGTCTTCTCTCCCTATCTGCTCTCTGTGCTCCATTTTCCACATGTGCTGGTGCTGATCTTGAAGTTGCTTTGCAGTTTGTGAAGGTTGTCACTTCCAGTGACACCAAATGGTGCTCTCCTTTGTACTGCCTTTGGATTCTAATACGGGTTTTCTTCTGTAATTCGTTTAACAAAGAGAAATGAGTTTTAAATTATGGTTCTTACAGAGTGCTCTGACAGGATGATGTAATAACTTTAAATACTTTAGTGAGTATTGTCCCCATCAGAAACCTGCTTGGGAATCCGGAGTGTGGATTTTGGAAGTCGCTTTATTTGTGTGTGCTTGTGTTGGAACGGGAAGCAGGGGTGTGCAGAAAAAGGGAAATTGCAATTTCTTTCTTTAATTTTGTGCTTGACAAGCTTTGAGCAGTTGTGTTTTGGAAGAACTGTGTGAGCAGTGCACCAGCCCCAGAGGAGCCTTCCTTATCTTGAGTAATGCTTCCTTGAGAGGCTCTTGTCCTCCCTCCCTCCCTCTGGGGAGCTATCCCAGTTGTCCAGAAAGAGGCTGGTCTCGCATGATTTTAAAGGGAGACTAGATGAGAGGAGTTTGGATGCTTAAGAATGGAGGAGATGGGGCAGACTGTTACATCTTAACCTGTAAATTAGGCTAGTAGGTTTGATATCCAACTTACTGGAACTCGGGCTAACGAGAGTGAAAGCTGGAGGTTTATCACAGCAGTATAGACTTTAATGTAGTTAATACAAGCCAGCAAGAATCTTCAATGTATTTTTGGCTAGAGCTGGTGCAGTTAAACTATTCTTAACAGCTTTAGTTTATTATGAAGCCATCTTGGGCATGCTAATAGACATTGCAGTCGCACCTCTGAATTGCAATGGAGACAGCTTTTTTAGCATAATGTGTCTCGCAACTCTGAACCAAGTGGGAAGGATGGTATCAAGTTGCATCAGCTGAGTTGTGAGCAAACTTACTTAAAAAGACCTCAAGTGAGATCTTGCTGTGTGAAACGCCAGTTTTGTCTGCCTATCAGTAGCTCTTTGTACGGTCTGTGGTTAAATTTAGAAAACGTGCATGTGATCACCCATACCTAGACAATTTGTGGGAAGCTGGATGTGCAGCATTTCAAAGGGCTGAAGTCAAGTGATATCACGGCATGAATTGGTCAGTGAAAGTGCATCAACTGTATGAGAAAAAGAGACCAGATGAGCATGACATTAAGTCCTGTGGCTCTCTATGCCGCTCTTTCAAAGCTGAGGATGATAGTTGGCTTGTTGTTTTCTGCTTCTAATTCTACTGTAGTTATGTACATGTTTCATTAAGTTGTTGCTGTTGAATGAATCTGTAGAAGCGGCGTTGGGAGGGAAGTGCATCCCCAGTGAAGATGGGGTTGAAAGATGTAAGACGGTTCTGTTAATAGTAAGGCTATTTGGGAGCTGGAGCCTGGGAAGGGCATTTGTCTGGTACAGAGGTATGATGAAAAGCTGCATTTGTTTCTGTCATTTAGAGTTCCCTCTTCTACCAGCTGGCAAGCTGTGGCCCCCCTAGTCTGTTCTTTGGTCCTCCTTTTTACCTTGTATTTTTATTGGGAGAGAATAGCCTAGTTCCCAGGCTGGCTAGTTATCTCCTGGTGCTGGAAAAAAAAATGTACGTAAATAGGACCACATTGCTTTTGGATTTGTATTTAATCATTTTTGAGCGTTTTAAGCTTTCTGCTTGGATTTGAGACACCTGCCAGGTGGTGCTAAGGTGCCTGAGTGGAGCCACAGGGAGCATTACTCAGTTTCCTTTCTGAGAGTTTGGCTTCCGTCGCTCTGCCAGGCAAGTTCAGTTCTCAGTTTTAGTTATTAATGGATAGGTAGAGAACAAAACCGTGGTTTTGCTGTTGTTTCATATTTCTGTGGTTTGTAGTCTTTTGGTTACCCTTAGTTCCTCAATCATTCAAACACTTAAAACACATATTAGAAGAATATTTCAAAATATGTAAATATGACTTGTGATGCCTTTTCCTAGAGACCAGGAAAGGGACTTCATGAGCACTGATCACCCCGGCGGAGTGCTTTAAAGTCTGTTGTGTGGCCTAAGGTATCTAAGGCCTCACTGTATCTGAAGTAACTGTTTTCCATCCTGGCATCTGCAAGAGCAGCAGAACTGGGCATCCTTCCTCGTGTACTGTGCTCTGACAGTGGCTTTGAGTGAGTGGGATGTATGGGGTGGTTTTATTACCGCATTGCATTATGTTCGTCGTCCCTTTCGTAAGGGGTGAAAATAACATTCCAAATAAATAATTAGAATGAAGCAAATGCAATTAAATTAAAAAGAAAAGACAGAACTGTCGCTGATGTTGCCGGACAGATTTGTGGTGGGCTCAGCAAAGCTGGTACCTGGGATATCCCTAGAGCATTGATTTCTTGCTGCTGTCAGGAGCTCCTGCCTTGGAAGCAGGATGCTGCTGCTAAGTTCAGAAGAGGCATAAATACTTAGGAAGAAAAATAGATATTACTTTGCCTTACTTGTGTTGCTGACCCTGCATTAGTTGACATTTGACTGTGGATAACTCTTTAATATGTAATTCTCTTTTTTTTTTTTCTTCTTCTTCTTCTTTCTTGTCATTAGGTGAAGCCAAAAATCTTCCTACGTATCCGGGGCCAAACAAGATGAGAGATTGCTACTGTACTGTAAACCTGGACCAGGAGGAGGTTTTCAGGACCAAAATAGTGGAGAAGTCATTATGGTAATAAATACATGTGTGCATGTGTTTTGTTAACACTTAGTGCTCTAGACTGCTTTTCTTTTTACTACAGTGTTGATTTTCCATGGATACCTAGGGGGAAGGAAAGACAAAGGATGATGATTATTATTTTTTTTCTCTCTCCTCTGTTTTAAGGTCACTGTAGTGGTGAAAGTATCAATGTCATGATTGTTATCTGTGTTGAGAAAACATCTCTACCAAGGCAAACCATATAAGCTGTTCTCTGAAGAATTTACAGCCAGTACTCCTTTCTCTGCTGCCTAAGCTTTCTAATTCTCAGCTTAGAGCATCACACTTTTTTTGCATCTCCCTCTGCTTGGAATTTTGTATTTGTTTAACTATCCTAATGACTGATGTAGAATGAAACAGGCAGCAAAAATTATACTTCTTTCTTCTGGAAGTCCCCAGTGTCAAAAATATAAAGAGAACAGTGGGCATCAAGTGTACATATATGTATGCTCTAGCAAAGGAGGCTTTTGTGGAGATGAAGGCCAAGTGGCAAAAACAAATCAAGTTTATGACTTTTGTCTTAAGATACAAATTGGACGGGGAGTGAGAGTTGAGTTGTACAGTTAGGAATTTGTTATTTGTCTTATTGCAGATAATTTACTTATGGAAGTAGCTCTATCCCCTTCACCCCCTCAAATACTTAGCTCACTTAATAGTGTGAGTCTGAGTAGCTTGAAGTGAGATTTATTCCCTTAAATCACGTAATCTTCTTTCACATTTTTTTTCTTTATTACTTATTTTAAGTCTTTATCTGTACCTTCTATTCTGATGTGGTACACTGAACATACATAATAGAGACTTCTGTTTCTTACAATGTTTAAATCGAGGGGAGAAAAAACATATTAGATTAAGTGTTTTTGAGCAATGGTGTTATACTTTACAGAAAAAAGAAAATCCCAAGATTTTTAAGGTAATTTTTAAGGTAATTGCCATGGTCATGAACCACCTGTTATTCTAAAAGTGATTTTGTAACTCGTTTGAATTTAGTCCTGAGTCAGCTGTCTGTAGCCTTATTGCTCACAACTAGAAATCACACGGTGGATTTTTTTTGCTAGATAATCATTAAAGTGCTTCATGGGAGGGAAGGAGGATTTATGGTCATAGTTGACATCATTTCCTTGAACTAATCCAATTAATTTCCTATTGAGAAAACAAAATTTTAGTAGTTGGACTAAGCAAGAAGTGTAATTTTTTCCTTTGAGGGAAATTCCACCTGTCTTCAGATATCATTATGAAGCTGAGGAGGTGCCCTGAGGCCATGCAGAAATCAGAAGGTTTCTGTTTTCCTGTGGAGCTGGATTCTTTTCAGCATTTGAGGTGAATTCAGAGGACAACAGCATATGGTCACGACTCTGGAAAACATCATTGATAACATTAAAAGAACCTTGTTTAGCCTAAAAAAAGAGGACAGAGAGGAAATATAATTATGTAAATACTTAAAATCAAGAGGAAGGAAATTGTTCCCTATGTCCAATATGGATTTTGCAAGTAATAACAGTCTTAGGTTGCAGTGGGGAAGGAAGTTTGGTTAGGTTTGTTGTGAAGAAAAGCTTCCTACTGTTAAAGACTCTGGAGTGCTGGACTAGGTTGCCTTGGTGTTTTGCATATTGATTGCTGAAGACTTTTGTCAGGTTAGCTGTGACCAGTTCTGACCAAAAATGGGACTCCTCCTGCTTTAGAAAATCAGGCAGACCAGGTGACATCTGTAAAAACTGTGCAGCTCTATTTTCCTTGATCTAAGGTCATCTCTTCACTGAGAGAGGAAGTGATGACCACCGAGGTTCTTCTCCAGTGGTAGTCTGCCTTCTTTGTCTGTGAGCTTCTGTTTGCAAGTTTAGTCATATAAGGTACTATTTAAAAATTATATATATCCACTTCTAGGTATCAAATGAATTTTGCATTTATTCATGTAGATGTTTTTCTCTTCATGTTTGTTTCTCCTGCATCAAAATACCAAATCCATAAACAGAAAAGCTCAAGTATGTCTTCCCAAGTTGTAGGTAGGAATTGCTCTTGAGGAGGAACACCGAGGTGGCTACTTAATTTATATTTAAACGTATTAAATCAAGCACATAGATTTCCAGAGGGAGATATTTTTCAAATGATTTCAGACCGCTGCGGTAGCATGGTATTTTTTATAGTCCTTCCATATGAGCACATAGCTAAGGAACCAATCATGTTGTTACATTCTTTAATGCTTGTATGTAAATCTGTTCAACCCATAGAGTAGCTGTGAATTACTGGGACAGTCAAGACTTACGTACCCCAAGACCCATGTACTCCGTATGCAGCAGAGAAATACTGGCTTTCACATGCAGGCGCTCATCAAGTAACAGTGAGGCACGTAATGAGTCTCGCATTCTGAGGAGTTACTGCTGTGATATGTCATGTTGTCAAATAAGAGCAGAGATGCAAAACTGGGCCGAGGTATGATTGAAATCTTTTCCAGCTGATTGTATAAGGAGACTTAAAAGAAACACTTCAAATTGTGTACTTGGGAATTCAGTGAGTGTTTTTGTTTGTATTTTTACTCAGTTGAGCTTCATTGAACTAAAATCAGCCCCATTTTCTTAGGCACTGCAAAAATGTGTATTTTCCAGGCAGACCTTTCCTTGTGAATTTAAGTAGAGATCACAAATGGGAGAAGGAAAGCAGTCCTGAGTCTTTGGACTTGGAGTCATATCTCCTTTGTTTTATGCTTGTCCAGTATAAGAAGTTACCTCCCAGAGCTTTGTCCTAATCTTCAGCAATAGATTTTATATTTTGATAGGCTGCGCCAGAGGCTAAGGAAGACAACTGAGAGTAGTGGCTTAAATCAACCCAAGACAGGTCATTTAGAGCTTTAAGAGCTGAACCAACCTACCTTTCTTCCCAGACCAGTGCCTTTATTAGGGCTCGTTAAGGAATATCTGTGAGCCTGGTACCCTTTATTCAAGTTTGCCTCTTAACCTGAGAGCAGCCAGGGGAGATTTGTAATTTACTGTCAGTCATTCCTGCCATCCAGCCCTTGTTGGCTTCCGTTAAACTGGACAGCTGCACTGGGGCCTTGTGCTGAAAGATTTTTAAGGGCTGCTCCTAGGGCAACGTAGTCAAGCCTGGCTGAAACAGGTTAGAGCTTGGGCAGGTCTTTCTGTGAAACCAGAGAGCGATGCAGCAGCGCTGTGGGTGCTGGAGCAGTTCAGAGTCATCCGAGTTCTTCGGGGGCTTTTGGTTAAGTGAAGTTCATGTGTGGGCTGTTCAAATTGGAACTGCAGGTTCCCAGGGAGAGAATCTGGAGTTCTTCAAGCAGTGCTGTGTTCTTGAGCTCCTGGCATGAGCTTTTGGTAAATTCTAAAAAAGTCACATGAAAGTCATAAGATACAAGAGCAGATTCAAGGGAAAGGATAATTAGAGCTAGGATTTAATACACACAGGATTCTCTGTGTAGTAATTATTGTTCAATATTTATAGTAGCCTTATACAAAAGGCACTCCAATAGAATTGGATCCATTCCATATAACCTAGCACAGATAGACATGAAGAGGTTGGTGTGCTCTATGTCATAATGAATATATGAGAATATATGTATTTTTGAATGCATAGATGTACAAGTTTTCTGTATCTCTGAGCTGCAGGCAGTGGATTTTCTTACTTATATAACCTGACAAGAGTTTTGCCAGTTCATTTCCTATGTTGAACCATTTAGCTTCCCTTCTGGGCAACTTCACACTTAAGGCTCCACTCTCCAGGGCTTGCTCCTAGCTACAGCTCTTCCCTGAGGATAAAACCTTTCTCTGTTTGTTGGCATCAAGACCGACTTTGCCGTTGCTCTTTGCATCAAATGTTTCCATTCACTTAAAGGGCAGTGTCAGCTGCAACAGGAAATCGAGGCAGCTTCTCAAATCATAGGTGAAGAATGGAAGGAATGTGGCATCTCTAAATTTGTTTCAAGGATATGAATAAAGGCAAAAAGTGTTGTACACTAAGAATCAAATGGCTGACAGCGTGAGCTCGGGAGACACGAGCCAAACACCTTGAGCCCATGATTACTTAGTTTTTCACTATTTCACTGGAGAATTTTTCACATGCTGAACATAACTATCAAAGCCTGAATGAAAGAGAAAATGAAGCAAGGCCCTTTCCCCACCCCCAACCTCCCTTTACTCCCTTGCTCTCCAGTAAAGGAAGCAGGGAGGACTGCAAGTGTGCAGTGTGCCTCTGAGCAGAGAGTGAACTGCGCTGCAAATCCATAGTCCAGGCTGTATTTTCTCTGACAGGAGGCTCTTGTGTCTGTCTTTTAGTGCTGGATCTGGTAACAGATTTGGTCAGCAGCTCTTGTAACCTGCCCTGGGTAATTCTACTTCAGCCTTTAAATGCTGTTATTTTTTTAATTCGAGGCACGCTTGAACAATTTATTTTCCTCTGGAGTTCATGGCTGCTTAGCTAAACTTCTCTCGCATGTTCTGATAACATCTTGGACACAGGCCACTTCTCAGATCTTAACCACATAGTTGTTTCCTGTAGTTGGAGCATGGCCAAAACTAGCTGTTGTGCTGGAGTGAGCTCTGTTAGCTGCGTCCATGCTCTTATGTGGCCAGCACCCCTCCTTGGGAGAGCAGGCCTTGGAGGGGATGGTGCAGCATGAGCTTCTCTCCCGCTCCTCCTCAGTGCCCTGTCTGCTCCCTGCTGCTACCGTCTCCCGCGCTGGGCTGGGTCTGCCGGAGGGAGCTCTAACTCGTCCTTCAGTGCAGAGGCATCGCTGGCCTTGAGGGAAAGGGCTGAGATGGGCACGGGCAGGATATCAGGCTGCTCTGGGCCACTCTGAGAGAAAGCAAAGTGTGGCTGCATGGGGAAGCCAAGGAGCTGGGAAGGACGCCAAGAAGGGGAAGGAAACCTGAATGGGAGGAGTAAAGGGAGCCTCGAGACCCAAGGCGGGCTTTGTGAATGAGAGTTCTTATCCAGCCCCAAAACCACCTCCATGAGCAACACTTGGTGTTGTAGACTGCTCTGAGCTATATTAAAAAAAAAAAAAAAAAGGTGGAGGGGGGGGAGAAAAAAAAGGGGGACGGCGGCCGGGAAATGCAGCTGTAATGTGACTTCTGCCATCGTTGGAGTGTGTCATCTTACAGAATATTTTGGGAGGTGATCAGGGGCCAAATGGCTGTTGCTTAATGTTATCATAATCCTTATAAGCCTCACTGAGCTGAACTAGCAACTGTCAAGTGAGGCCGATAACTATAGCTTGTGTGTCTGTGTCTCCTCCCGAGTTTGGGACGGAGACCACGCGTGTGTCTCTTCCTCCCCTGCCCCATGTGGCTGTGGCTGTGACGCAGCCCTTCCCACCCAGGTAGCCCTGCACAGTGACATGAGGAAGTTTGTGCCTGGACAGGGTGTGTGTCTGGGAGAGCGCAGCCCCTGCTCCAGCAATAGCCATAAGTGCAAGGTTGGGATGTAGATGTTGCCTTGGGTGCTATAGGCCTCCTGCCGCGTGTGCTCTGCCAAATTGGTGCTTCATATATAATGCTAAGTATTTGTATGGAGTTGTGTAAGAAAGCTAGCGTGGCATCTGCCAACTTTGGCTCTTGCTGGGCCTTACTTGCCTGTCTTCTTGTAGCTCTGTTGTGTCGAGTGGGAGACTGAAGTTTATTCAGGTTTTTTTTGGCTTGCTTGAACTGCTTCGAATAATCCTTCCCTATTCCCCTCCATTACATACACTACAAGGCATACATGAAAAATTATCAGCCAAGTAGTAGAAAAAAATAGTAGAAACAAACAAGTGTACCTTTGTATATGGTCTGATTTTTACTTCCAGCTCACACTGTGATGTGAACTCTGGTTTTCAGTTCATGCAACAGGATGTATCCAGTATTTCTAAACGTTTTAAGAACATTCAGAGGATGTGGAGTTGTCTGTGGCATGTTAATAGTCGTTACTTCCAAGCACAAAAGCAGTAAAAAGTATACACAAAGAGTTTTGGTTTGAGGGATTTCATTATTATTCATCATGCGACGCTCTCACTTCATCCACTGAAGTTCTACTGCCAAAATGAAAACAGAACTGCTTTTGCCAATCCCCAAGTATTGAAAAACAAGTGCAAGGTTTTGCAGCATAGCCTGAACTGAAGAAATGCTTTTATTGTGCGATTTGCTTTATGAAGACTCTTCCTTGCAGTTTTACCATCTGTGCTGATTTCTGTAGATATCTAAGCCTGTGTAATTAAAGTGCCTCTTGAGTTCAGTAAAACACCCAAAAGCAAATTTTGCACCTCTTTTTTAGGGGAGGAAGGTTCCCATTCATCACACGCAAAAATAGATATTTGAGTGTTCTGTTCTTTATTTGCTTTCATTCTGCTTGATGTATGCAGTAATTTATTTCTCTTCTCCTTCCCTCTCTTTTCCTGAAAACATACCCATTGCCGAAGTGTACGTTAGAAGAGTTTCAGAAATGGATATCTTAAATGGGAAGTGCCACTAGGTTGGATAGTTGTGTGAATGAAGCAATGCTTTGCTTTTCCTTTCCTTGTGTTCCTGTTCACTTAAGCATTTAGAACAAGTAAGGGATTTTTTTTTTTGTGAGAACAGAGAACAGATCTTAAGTTTCAAACCATTGCATTATGTTCTTTAAACTTTTACTTGACCATTTGCTTATATATTTACAAAGCTTTGCGACTCTTCTGTTGTGATGACTGTGGAAGTTTCCTTGGGCAAGAATTGTCCAGAGGAAGGACCAGGTAGCTCCCGTGCTGCCTGCAGAAGGGGCTGCTAAAGCAGAGCTCGGCTCCTCTGCATGGGTCCTGGCCAGGTGCAGAGGAGGAGGTAGGAGGGCATGGAGACTAGAAGGCTACAGGACAGAGCCTTTTCTGCATGCCTGGAAACTTGGAGCAAGGCTTTAAAAATGTGTGCAGATCTTTCTCTGTACCCTCTAGCCCTGTCAGGGCAGTAGTAGAGATGGGCTTAAACCAAGCCCTATTTCATAACTAAGCAGTGACTGATGCCTGCCCTGCAATGCTTCCCATCCCTATCACAGCAGAACAAAAAGGAAATTAGTAAAAATAGACTGAGTTCAGTATTCTGAAGATGAGTTTGAAGCTGCTTCTAAATGCAGCTTGGAAGGAGGCTAATTCACTTCTACGGTGGAAGCTTATTCCACTGTTTTCTGTCCTTGCAAAATCCTATTTTCAGCAGTTCTGTTCCACCGCTCACTTAAAATCAGAGAGAAATGGAAGTAGCGACAACTCTGGCCTTCTGTGTGACCTTCGTTTGTGACCGCATCGATACATGGCCTGCACTGCAGCATTGTGGGAGGAGATTGGGGTGGATGGACACAGAGCCTCATTTCTCCTCATCTTTAATGCCTGAAACTTTTCCTCAGCTTAGGACTGTTCTGCAATGGAAACTTAAATCAGAACTTACAAGCTGAATGTGAAAGATTGCTGAATTTTCAGCCACGCTAGTATTCATATTTGTTTTGGAGGATCTAGTCGGACTCCCGAGGGCTGTGCAGACAGATACTGCTGGTTTTTATTAATTGCTCTGTCAAAATGCAAGTGCTCACTGGGACCATTGGACCATTTTTGGCTTTTGGGACAGAGGAGGCCATCAAAAAGGGAGGGATTTATTTATTCTTTGGTGGGGAGGGAAAGATTCTGGAGCCCTGGGGCTCCTGCTCAAGATAAGTTAGCTTGGGAAATAAATCATGGGGTTTGACTGCTGTGACCTCTTGCTCTTCAGGTCCGGGAGGGAAACAGAGCGAGCACTGTTCGGAGGAGATAGAGGAAGGATAAGCCCATAATTTAAGAGGAAGCTTGAAGCCTTTGTGGGGCTGCTTTTTGGTTCTTTCAGAAAGAAGATACTGTTTCTGCAGAACTGCATGAGATTTGGGGGAGGGCACTCAGATGAATCTTAATGTGTTTTTTCTCTTAAAGTCAAGACTTTGTCCTGTTGAGGGGTGAATGTCCTTGTGTTGGAAATATGCATGCTTGCAAGAATGAGGAAGGCACTGAGGTTTGGGCTCGCACCTGAGTGACACAAACTAGTGGATCTGCAGGGGCTGTGTGGTCTTGCTGATGGAGGGGAGATGAGGTGCCCAAAAAAAGGTCTTATTCAGCCAGCATCAGCCCATGGAGGGCTGCAGCCAGTGGGGGCTGCGGAGCCTTGGGCTTGAAAGTCACGGGAGCATCTGGGCCTGGCTTTTGCGTTACTCTCCCTCTGCTGCGTTACTATTAATATGCTTCTTTCTGATACCACCTGTTGGACAGGAGCCTTCCTGCTGTCCTGTCTGCTTTTCAGAATTCCCGCATTTCCCTGTGATTTCGTTCCGAGTAAAATTCCAGTGAATTCATCTGCTGTTGTGGTTGAACAGAGTATTGGAGCTTTTGGAAAGATGCAAGTGTCTTGCATGTAGTATACAGTAGATGTTTGCACAGCAGTTGTGATTTGATTTGGGGTAGCCCAGATGAGTCCAGCTTGCATGCAAACTTACACTAAGCCATGCGCACAGGACGAGGCACTTGGCTGTAATCAGACCATGACTCCTGGGGCAGCCAGACTGCCCTTGGTTTGGCAGAAGCTTATTCTACCAAAGACTTTGGATATTTTGTATCTGAAGCGATGAGTGTTGCCTCCCTGCTCCCAAATAAAACCTAATGGGATAAAGATGACATAACTGAGAGTACTGAATCAGGGACGGTACTGGAATGAATGTAGCAGTGAAAGCAATTGTCACTTCCAGTTATTACCTTATTTTCCCCTGTTTTATAGTAGTGTTGGCTTAACAAGTCACACATTGGTTGCTACATTGCTCTGATTGGGAGCTGAGTGCATTTAGATTTAAGCAATAGACTGCAATCTGGTGGCAGAAGTCTAACACGTGTCTGTGCCTTGGACCTCTTGATTCACCTAATATGTTTCTTTTGCGTTGTTAGCAATATAAAAATGTTTTTCCTGCTTTTCAGAGATATCCTTGGACTTGATGAAATAACCCAGTGTAACATATTTTCTTTGACTACAGTGTTTACTGTTCAGCCATTATGCAGGGCCTGTATGTTCTGAGTGAGATTTACTAGCTTTTGAGGGCATACAGGAATCTTCTGGGCATCTATTTTTGCAAAAGTGATCTAAATATAAATACAGTGATCTAAAATACCTATGCTGTGGTATCCTGAGGGAAACCAAGGGAGTGACCTCTACTGACAAAATGCGTGAAGAATTGAAAGTTAATGCAAGAAGCTATTAATAACTCCCGGGCATATAATTTTCTATCATAAAAAGCCTTCAGTAGTGATTAAAGCTGCAGCACAGTTCCATCTCTTGGTTTTGGGCTTAGCTAAGACAATAGGAAAATCTGTATTTAAAAGGGATAGTGAAAACCTCCTGGCTTTCCGCCTGTTAATTAGAATTAGAGCTTTATTTTTAAGTCTACATCTGCAGTGCTTGCTATCTTCCTCCATATGACTCCAAGCGCATCCATCCGTCTGGATCTACTGAAGCAGGAACTCAGGCACATGCGGTGAGAAGTCTGTAGTGAAATAGCAGACCTGTCGGTGAACAAATAATGCTGATAGATGCTTCTAGTTCTTGGGCATAATTCCTTAGCTATATAATTGGATAGAGAGAAACCGAAAGGGCTGCTGCTAAGAGCTGATGTTTTCCATTTAAATTGGTATGATTCGAGGAAAGACACATAAGTCTCTAAAGAGATTTTTGTGCTGAAATAGCGAGTATATATATATATATATATATATATATATATATATTTAAACCTGGTTGTACTGTGCAAGAGCTTTGTTCTGGGTATTCCAGCAAGCAAAAATACAGATATGCAGAGCTGTCATATAAAATGCCAGCTCTAAGGCTTAGTTCATATCAGTTGTCTGAATCTGCCTTTAAATTAAAAACTTTGGAAGGGGTGAGAAAGGAGACAGTGGCTGTAGGCATTTTATTTTACATAAATTAAACTCTTGAAGAAATGCGTACAATGATTCCCTGCTGTATGTGCTTATTCTGCTTATCTGTGTGCTCTTCTGGCCTCTGTTACAAGGCCTTCTGTAAGCAGAGGTCTCCTACCTGCTCAAGGCACTGTGTGCTAGCAAGTAATAGTGTGTCTGCCACTTCTATTTAGGGACTCTTGTTTTTTTGGTTGTTTTTTTGTTTGTTTGTTTTGTTTTGTTTTCAAAGGAAAAGAACTATCTGTTCTTCCTCTCATGTCAGGAAATCTTGTTTTATAGCTCTTTAAGGTAGGTGTGGAGAGTCAAGGTGAGACAACTCTTGAAGAGACAGATGCACCTTCCTGGGAGGGAGAGAGCAGTGCAGCCAAGTGATGGGCAGGGTCTGAAGTTCAAGCACACTTTTTCCTCCAGGATGCCAACACTAATTGCTCTCTTTCTTTGTGTGTGTGTATGTGTATGTATGTTTGTTCGTTTCTTTTTTTTTTTTTTTTTTACCCAGCCCCTTCTATGGAGAAGATTTTTACTGTGAAATTCCTCGGACCTTTCGTCATCTGTCATTTTATATTTTTGATAGAGATGTTTTTCGAAGGGATTCCATCATAGGTATGTGTTCATAAATTATTTTCTTTATAACTTAATTCTCTTGGATTTTGCCTGGTAGACCATTACAGGTGAAAGTCTTGATTTGATAAATAACAACAGTGATAAATGATGTCCAGTGCTTTCCTTTTTTGTCAAATGAGTTACTGGCTCAGTATTATGTGTTATAAAGAAGGTTAGGACTTAGGGGCATGTGCAAAATTATTTGATCGAAATAGGCAAAATGCGGTTTGATTGAAATAGGCAGTATGGCAGTGCTTACGTATTGGCAGTATCATTTGCTACTTTGCTATTCCAGGGTTCATCAGAGAAATCTGTATGCAGTATCTTTAGAGCTCAACTGCCTGCACGATAACGGTTATTGATCACAGGTACCCACAATACAGTGATGACAAAAGTTTTCTAAAGAGCACCAGAGCAAACTGTTACTTGCTGAATAGAACAGTTCTGTAAGACTGCCCATTTCAAATGGACAAAATTTCACATTTTCCAAGTATTGCTGGCCATGTCTTTCACATGCAGCAAACTGCGTGACACTCAATTTAACCTTAGGGATAAGAAGCGTATTGAACTCAAGTTATCCTATAGGGAAACAGTTTCAGTTCAAAAACATTTTATTCTAGCATTTAAGCTTCCTAAAATCATATCAATTTGATATCATATCAATCAATCATTTTTTATGTATAATATTTATATTTGTGTATATATATGTGTATACATGCTATTTATAAAAATATATATTGTTTTCTATGTGCTACCTGGTTGCTTTGTGTTAGTGACCTTGTTTTGGTTGGATTTTATTCCTTTATTTTTTCATCCGTTAAAGGAATGTATGAATCCCACTTTTTAAATTCCAAAATAGAATGAGGTGGGCTTATTTCGATGAAGCTTGTGGTAAGGAAACTGGCTAATATTGAGCTGTTGTTTGTACAGTGTTGTAAAAAAGCTTTGTTATAGGCACAGAATTGTGATGTTCAGCTCTTCACATTCATCTTTCCATTATACTAGATTGTCATGCATTTACTGTCTTTTCTTTTAATTCTTGCTTTGTGATTTCTACATATAAGCGGAGAAACTGGATCATTCTCTTTATGACCCTAGCCTAGCTCAAGTGTGAGCAGAATCTAGCATTTTTGCTATTGCTATTTTTTATTAAAATAAATAGCTGATCAAGGATGTGCTTTTGAGAATTCGGTAGGAATCTTAGCTTTGAATGCTGCTTCTTGTGGATTTTGCCTTGAATGTTAGGGTTAGATATGCTTCATTGGATCAGGGCTTGTGAGACTTCATCCAAAATCCAGGGAAGTTGCTGGAAATTGTTTGTATTAAACTTCATTGAACAAGTCTTTAACAAGAAATTGTCTCTTTAATTTCATGTGTTAATCTGCCATCAGCTACTCCATTCCTTTATGGTGCATCAATTTGAAATTGAAGTTCTCTGAGCAGTGTGTCTTCGTATCCGTATGTCTGTTGAAAACAAGTATTGCCATCAGGAATGGACAAATTGAGGTTCTTACCATGATCTTTTAAAAGATTTTTTTGTTTCCTGATTTCTCCTTAGATTTTGCTGTATTTCCAGATAAGGACTCTTCAATAAACTGAAGATGTCTCATTCCTCTAAATGAGAAAATTAAGAATCCTGTTATTTAGGGGAGCTCTTTCTGAGATTACTTCTCCTGAGGCAAAGAATTACCTTTTTCAATTTCATGTGTTAATCGCAATTTTAAATACAGATATACAGAAGTCCAGTTAGGTAAAAATCATGACTCTTGCTGAGAAACAGCGCAAGATGCACAAAAGATATTAAAAGCAGGATCACCAAGGAAATACAGCAGATAACACTGTTGGAGCCAAGGCAACTTTATAGGAAGCAAGAATGCATCTTGCGGGTGATATGAAATAACTCAGCTTTACCTCCAGATTTAAGTGGCAGCATCTTCAGCTATTCCTTTCTGGGGAAAATAATGTTGCTCAAGAATACCCAGTCATAGTCAGAGAATATGGAAATAAGGAAAAGTGACACAGGAAAAGTGTTAACTAAAGGAACTAGTGTGGGACAGAGCTGATCTAAAATTAATGCTTAGTTCTGGCTTATGCATCTTGGGTGAGGGTTTCAGGTTTTCATTCTTGAGTAGGCTTTAGGAAAGTTTTCTGGTCTCTCATCTCCTGCTTCATACTTGAGTTGTGAAATAGTATCTCCTTTCAGCTGATGAACATTTCAATAATTGAAATTGAAGTCATTTTATTAGATCTCCTGCATGTTACCAGTTTCCTCTTGCTGCATGGGCTCATGAACAGCCCACAAACTGAGATTTTCTTGATAAAGGTTTTAGTCTATGGAGCAAGGGCCTTGGAAGACTTGACACAAGCCAGACCCCATGAAATTGCAGAGAAGTGTGGATTACTTTTGTTTTTCTCACATTTCCTAAATTTCTGTTTTAATAATCGAATTCTGACTTTCGAGGGGAATGCTTCAGAAACTACCGGGAGCAGCTTATGAAATAAAGAACTGTGGAAGACGTGCAGAGACTTTTGTTTGGATGTACAAATCATTGATCAGGTTTCTATTCTCTGCTATTGCCTCGGGGAAAAAGAGGTAGTATTCTTGCACTGTGTGAGATATACATATATATTTTTTTTGTGTGTGTGATACAGAATTCATATATAAGCAGATTGATATATTACTGTTTTAATGTAGCACTTCAGTAACAATTGAGTTCTGCGTTTACACTGAGATTTTACAGTGTAAATTAGCTGTTGTAGTCCAAGAGTTTCCTATCTTCTTTCCCTCCTTGTTCCCCTTCTTCCTCTTGACAGGAGAACTCTTTCATAGGAACGATATCTGCAGTATTAAAAAGGCATGGTTGCTTTCATGTATATTTTCAATTCAGTAAGTCTTAAGAGACCTCTGGAAGAGACTCGCCCTGAGAAGTTTGGTTAGAGTAGAGTTAGAAAAGTCTCTTTTTCACTGAGCTGCAGAGCTGTGCAATAGGGGCCCTTTGTTGCATTATAAAGATCATTTGTTATATGTAGTCATCATGAGACACTTCTGCTGCAGTAAGTGTGGCTACCCGGGCTCATCCAGCAATGTCATTTCTCAAAGAAGGAAACTGGGGCTTAGTGCCTTCCATCCAGAGTGACTAATTTTAAGTTCAGATGTTACTGAGCTTGTGAATTTGGCTGTGTTTCCTGTGTGACCTGGTATGTTTAAGACATTTGTTTGCGTTGTTTGTTTGTCTTCATCTTTTTTGGTGTCTTTTCTGAGAGAGAAAGCAGACTGTATATGTCACAAAATGGTGAGAGTGTGAAAGCAGCTATATTTTGAAATTGATTGGCTAGAAAAATTCCTTTTTATATTATAAGATTAATTTCCGGAGTGACTGGAGCTCAGAGTAAGCATATTGTTATTTCTTCAAATGTGACACACACGTTTGTGATAACAAATTATCTACAACCAAAATGCAGCTTGCTCAGTATGTGGCAGATGAGAACACTCAGGCCAGCAATAAAGAAAGGCAGGGGAGAAAATGAAAAATAAAACCCCCCTGAAACCTCTGACACAAACTTCTGAGGAGAACCAGACGAATGCAGCAAATTGAGCACGTGGCTAGCAGATATGTTTTGGAACACAATGTCCTGTTTTGGCATACAGGATGAGAGGATTGTTCAGATAAAAGTATCTTTGCGTTTGCATGTTTGTTTATGTGTGCATTTCCTAATGATAATTTGCTAAGTCTTGTAGGATTTTGTTAGTGGAAGAGATGCAACTCTGAACTGTGCCTTGGAACACACAGTGAAATGAAAATATGATAAATGAAATACACAACTTGGGAGATGAAAGTATGAATCGTGTCTATTTTTTGATAAATTGTGGCAAGCATACATTTGCTATGAAAATAAACTACTCTCATGTTGTCTCTTGCTATTTTGTTTTTTTGGCTATTACCTGGCTAGAATTTAATGTATTAATTTATACTGTACATTGGATGCTTGGATTAGAAAATTAAAGTAATGGTAAGTTCCATTTTAATTCACCTTCTCTTTGCCAAAGATGAGCCAGAAGAGCTTTTCTTTTTAGAATAAATGAATGACTTCCTCTATGTTGCTTCCAAACGATCCAAAATGAGTAGTAAGTAATGTTGATGAAATGTATGCATACTGTACTGTATACATACAGTGTATACATAGCAGTTATTTTTATCTAGCTGTTACAATGAGAAAACTCTTTGTGGAAATGAGGTAACTTGAAAAACTGACAATTGATTCCCTGACAGCAGAAATGGGAATTCTGGGTGAATTTGTTGCAAGGAATATTTGGGCAGTAGTGCTGCTAAAGAAGGCAAATGTAAATATATTCATTAATGATTAATTTTGATATTTAGTTCTTGATTTTGTTTTTTTTCTTGATTTCTGTTTTTTTTTTTTTTTTTAAGTTTTAGAAATAGTAAATGAGTTTATAAATGCGTCCAACCAAGCCAGTACATTAGAACAGAAGAGTTTTCTCACCCTTTCATGATTGAACTAACTTAACTGAAGAAAACATCTCCATGATAGGCCCTGAGCTGGTATCCTTATGGGTGTGTAATGAACAGTTCATTTTGCAAGTCTGTGACCTTGAATATATAGATCAGTTAAAAACAGGAAATGTGCCACACCAAATCATTTAACAGTGTGCTAAAAGAATAGTTAATATTATATGCCATTCAGGTGACAGATACACAGTTATTTATCATCTGCCCAAATCACACCATTTTTTTTCCTGAGCACTTCATTTATTTTGTTAATAGATGCTTGTAACTGGTGTGGTAATGTCTACATTAAGGGGGAAGTTGGACAAAAGAAAAATACAAACAGCACTGAAGTTCTGAGGGGAAGTAAATACTTCACCATATTAGTTTTTGCCTTTCTTATTGCAATGAGGAATAAAATCTCTTCCATATGTAGTCCTGACTGATGGGCAGATTTGGTCCTAGTGGGGATGGGATGGTACTAAGAGCTATCAAGGTCAAATTTCTGAGCTGTGAAGTGAGGAGGCAGAAGATGATTTTGGGGAAGACTAGCCAGCCATGCAGTTACTCGTACTTACTGCATTTTACTGCCCTAAGACACTTTATAGGGGTTACCAGGGGTCCTCTTAAAGAAAATGTTGCCCTTGTCGCTGGTGCATCCCAACAGGTTGTAACCATCTTCCTGCGTAATACTAAGGAGCTGAAGCAAAGTGAAGCAGTAAAACAAATTCTGCCTTTGGAGGTAATTAAATTTGGCTGCTGTGGCCTAAATTAGAGAGGAAAAAAAAGTCCGAGCTCACAGACCTTCTCAGAGAATGAAAACACTCTGGGTTGGAAGTTGTTCAAGGGTGGCATGTTTGAGCGATCTGTGCCTTTGTTAATGGGGATGTCCAAGGTTGAGGGGGATATGTATTTGTAGAGTTGCCACCATTTATTACCAAAAGTCCAAGCTCACCATTCACGGTGAGTAGATGTTGCTAAGTGTAACTGAAACATCACCTTTTTATACCTTGTTGCATTTGAAATAAAATAACAACCACAAAGAAACCAGTTCCTGCTAAATTATGTTTTCTGTTAGGTAAGTGGAAGAAAGATCTTCCAGTACAGTGCAATATTGAGACCAAGGTTAAAGTAGGCAGTTGAGTTTCTGTCCCTGCCTATCCTCCCCACTGCTGAGCAAGGCTTAGGCAGAAGTCACAGAGTGGTTTACTGTTTCCGTGATGTGCCTGTTGGATGACATGGGAGTAATGTCTACTCACTGTGCTATAAATATAGCTACTAATGAAATACAGGAAGCAGATGACTGTGTCCCACAATGACCAGTCTTGAGAAGCTATGAACAAGAATTGACTTGAAGATCCTCCACAGTTGTACAGAAAGCCTAAAGTAAATACTTTCTGCGTAGACTAAATTGTTAGGCTGCATTGACGAAATCTTTCAACAAAGCAAGTGATCACAAAAGCAGGAAAACAAAGTTGAGTTTTCAAAAAATACATATTTTTCCTTTTTCCTCCTACAAGTACACATTTTGTAAACAAAACTACTGTGCATAATGTGCAGGAACCTTGACTGTTCAGCACATCCTTTTATGCAGACTGCTGAACACTTGCTGAAAGCCTGCATGGGAAGTATGGTCCCCATTTTTTCCTAATACTTCCATTAACTTTTAATTTTTGCTGAAGTGTAAGTGACAACCCAGCCTTGCTCTCCCCTCAGCACGCGGTTGTGGCTGGGCAGACTCTTTGCAGGAGTGGGGTCTGCACTAGCTTGTAGCATGTGCTGCTTCTCTGGCAATTTCGGTCTGCATTTGTGGGCACAGTCCGTAGTGGAAATACTTCCCTGTAATAAAGGCAATTCAGCAAGAAGTTCAAACAATGGATTTTTACCTTGCAGATATTTTCAATTGTTTTGTAGCAGGTAGGCAGCTGGTAATATGATTTTTTCATTATTGCCCTTAAGATAAATGTTTTTGGTCTGTAACCCAGAACCACTTCTTGATGTTGTACACATAGGAGACAAAGTTGACCTGCTCAGAGCTGAGGGAGCAGTGAATTAGTGAGGACTTTGGGTCCTTTTAACATGTGACTCAGGCCCAGTGCTTTGCTGTAAATGAATTAACCATATTGCAGCCCACATTAGTGGAGGGTGATGCATTAAAAATACTATACTATATTGTTTCAGCTCATTTAGTAGCAATATGCAAGGTTTCTTGCTTTTCACTTTATAATGCCCTTTTAAAATGACACATGCCCGTCCTGCTGCTGGCTGACTCTTCCCTTTCTGAGAGTCTTCCCTCTCTTTCTGAGCGGAAATATATCGTGTATCAATCCGACATCCGACATAAACACTTGGCTGTAAGTGAGGCTCTTGGCAAGCTGGCAGGCAGGCATGAGAAGGTGCGAAGAGAGGGGGAGAAGTAGCCGTCAGACCAGTGCCTGATCCTTACGGCACCATGAAGTGATCCAAATAGAAGATGTCTGTGACTGATGGCCAGGTTTGCCCAAGCCAAGCCATGAGCTCTGTGCTAGGCTTTGTGTGGAAGAGCTGGGCACAGAATTAAACAGGCTCGGACACCTTTGTGGGCTGCGTTTTAGAATTGCCTGGGAAGGGCACCAGGAACACCAGTGAGGGCCAGCACAGAGCTGGTGGTGTTCCTACCAACACCCTCTCCAGTGGGAAACCCCATTTCCCTGCTCATCGGGGTTGCCCTGTTCCTGCCTCTGTGCCCAGAGGACTGACCTTCTGCCATTCTCTGTCTCCCAGCTGCCGTAATGTGACTTTGAGCAGGGGAGCTGTAAAACAGGTCAGCTGAAACAGTCTCTGCTTTAAAAATGCAAACACCACCCACGCATGACCCCTGAAACCTGTTTCCTCCTCCCTCCTTTTTCCTCAGAGTGTTTATTTTTGTTGTTTGACAGTTTTAAATTTGGGTTATTTTGCTCGCAGTGTTTCAGAATACCAGGAACGGAGGTGAGCGGCTGGGCAGAACGGTGGTGGCCCCCATCTCCGTACCAAGAGGTTCATGGAAGGAAGAACCTCTCTTGGGGCTGTCGTGTCCCTGTTCCGAACGCGGGGCTCAGACTCTAGATACCGCAGTGGAGGTTTGCGCTGCTTGAGAGTGGGAGGCATGAGGAAATTGCTGGCATGTTGGCTGAAGAATATGCAGAAGTGTGTTTCGGATCCCTGACCTGATGAACCGCAGATGCAGGGAAGGAAAGAGTTTGAACGAGGAGAATGTTTTTACTGCACCTTTGCCAATCGTGTTGCCAAGAAGATAGCTTGTGTTAAGAGAAGTTTCCTGTATGCGTGCCTTGAAGGTATCCCATGTCTTAAGCCAAGCTTTGGGTTTCTCATCTCCTTTCACACAGCATCTAAAAGGTTAAGCTGCAGAGCCAGAGTCTTTGCAGCCCTGGGTAGCTCTGGGGAAGCAGGCATAAGTGAGTGGTTGCCTCAGATACAGGTTTGGAGTCTAGTACAGCTGTCTGGCAGCAACCCAAGGTTTGAGAAAGAGTATTGGATATTGGGGTTGAGTGTGGGAGTGTGTGGAAGAATCTCAATGAGGAAAGTGCCCTAAGCGAGTGGTAATAAACTTTTTTTTTTTCTTCTTCTCTGGTGTCAGGTTTATCTTTAAGGAGAATTGTAGACCCTTATCATTTCAAATTGCAGATGCTAACAGCTTAAGATTTTACCTCGATCTTGCGAGCCCAGAAGGTGTTTGAGCCAACGCATGTAGGTCAGTGGGTGACAGAGCGGCAATGGCAGAGGAGCGCAGGGCCCAGGTTGCTTGGTGCCGGCCCGGGACCTTGTGCGGCCTCGGTTTGTGCGAGCCCCTGAGCGCTGTCCCTGCAGACTTGGGGTTACAAGCAGAGCGTCCGCTGGGCACTGCTGTGCCCGGGGAGCTGTTTGATCTCCCTGCTAAACCATCTGCCCTATCAATAATGCACTTTTTATTTTTTAGACTAGTGAAAGGAGGATAGGCCTTTCCTTTTTTCTTTCGGCCCTGCTTTTTTTTTTTTTTTTTTTTTTTTCCCCTCTCCTTCCTCCTCCCACCTCCCAGTTTTTCTCCTTTGGGGATCATTTGGAGTACAGTGCAAAACACTGGCATCCAGCCAGCCCCACCAATAAATCTTGCTCATTAATAAGAGCTACATATTTGCAGAGCACACAGTGCTGCTCAAAGAGCTTCCTGATCAAAACAGTTATGCCCTCCCCCTAACCCTCTGGAGCTGGAGGCGTGTGTCCACTGTCTCAAACCACTGCATCCTGGTGCTGTGTCAGACCGTCGGGATTGGAGCAGGTGGGTCAGGCTCCGTGTGGAAAGAGAGACAGCAGTAATACCCTTTATGCTGATTAAATGCTGAAGATAGTGAAACAGTCCTTGAGCTTTCCCTGAGGAAGAGCCCTGCAAGGAAAGTGGCTGCATGCGGAAGCAGACAGGGGAGGCTGCTCGGGAAGCAGGAGTCGCCCTGTGTTCCAGCAGTGGCGTCTGAAGGGGTGAGGAGGGTAGAGTGAGGACAGCAGGCAGTGAAAGTGAACATTTCAGCTGAGACCCAAAGCGATTACTGGAAGGTCATGTGTTTAAACCTACCGCTCTGTTGCCCAGACAGTGCTTTGGCTAGGGAATAGAAGTGGTAGCTTTGAAAATACACAGCCCTCATTACAGGGATTCTCAGCAGGATGACTTCATCTGTTCTCTGTGGTTCAAGTGTCTCATTTACCCTCTCAGACATCTTACTTTGTAGATTTGGGTAATTTAATTATTGGTTCTAGGACGACTTGAGTCTCTAGATCTGTGTGTCCAAGGAGGAGCCTGACAGTGTATCTACTGTGTTAATCCCCAGTTTAATGTTTGCCAGGAGAGAGGCCTGGTAATCTCCAAAGGACAAGTAGAGCGCTGAGAGCAGAGGTAAGATGGTTTAGGAATAACGTGTGAGAAGCCTTGTGAAAGCCAAAGCAGAAACCCTGACAGGAGCTATGGAAGGACGGCAGGAAAATTTAGAAATTGGGATTGAAAGTCTGGAAACTGTTACCAGCAGCAGCCTGGAGGTGACAAAAGGACGGTGCAGTAGTAGTTGCGACCAGGTGTGTGGGAGCAGCCCAGCAAACAGAGAGCTATGTGCTCAGTCCAAGTATAGCTAAATAAAAGACCAGAATTTGATAGTGGGGATGTGAGATTCTTTATAACTCATCCCCTTTCAAACTGTTCTCGGGACTTCGGTTAGGTTTTAGAAGGGAGAACACCTTGTGTCTGCCATCTTCATAGCTTTCTACCATGTGCATTTTTTCTGTAAATGTCTTCCGTTAATGTTTGCTGGGACAGTGTATTACTGCCCCTTGGCCAGACTGCATGAGATTGGGGAGCCTTGGAAACCTCTCTCACTTACAACAAAGACTGGCTGCTGGAATATTTTCCTAACAGATTTTAGTTAAGAAAAACCTTTTATTTCCTCAGTAAAGCTGTGGTCACAAGCTGTATGCAAGTCTCTGTCAGGGAAGTCTGTTACTGAACTACATTTCCAAAAGGCAGCTTTCTTGAGCCTCATGAACATCTCTGACTGTCCTGGATTCTTTCATCTTTAACGCACTGCTTTCTCAGTGCCTAGGGCAGCACCCAGCCCAAGGCTGCTTACTGAGGAGCACATGATCCATGAGAGGGCCCTGCTCTGCTTTGTATATATAAAGAGAGAAGCTTGGAAAAAGTTTCACTACCACTCAGTGTGTGCTTTACCTAACGCCTGTGAGAGACTGGGCACAATAAAAGTTTTCTGCTCTGTGTATATATTAGCCCTCAGTGTGTGTGTGCGCGCAGCAGTTCACAGCATGGAATTGGCTGCTGTTGCCATAACTACCAAAAAAAAAAAATCCTAATTTGGTGAGGATAAGGGAGTTTTAAACAGTGGAGAGAAAAGCTCAACATGCGTTTTCTCTGTATGGTTAGAGGTGGAACAGGAATGTCAGTACTTGGGTGGCTCTGCAAGCTCTACAAGATTTGAGTGAGTGAAGTAAGTAAATCTTTTACCACTAAGAGTGGTAAAGTGTTCTCAGCACAGCAAAGAGTTCTCAGCCTCAAAATGCAGGTCTTGGGTTCTGTCCCCAGTTGACATCTTCTGTAGTAACTGCATTTTTATAAAAATAACATCAAAAGCTTCATCCTAAAATGCTATTAGTAACCCTTCTGCTTGGAGCTTCCTGTTAGGATTATGGTAGAAATCTGCCTCAAAAACAAACAAATAAACAAATCACAAAAAAAAGACTAAAGTCCCTCCATTATAATGTCATGAAAAAAATATATTTGCTATATTTACATCCTAAGCCATCCTGCACAGTTATTCTTACTGTTAAGTGAGTATGCTGTTAGGAATTTTAAGTCTTTCACAATACAAAGTGGAAAAAGCCGTTCATCAGAAATAATTATGTATTGTGTAAGGAAGTATGCCCTGAAGAAACCTTTCCTTGTTCTGAAGCTCTGATTGAAGAGGATAATCCTTGAATGATTGTTTTAAAACCTGTTTCTGATGCAAGTCTTATTGAAGTGTACTTTGGAGGAATTGTAGCATCTTTTAAACTGTGCTTCTGCTTTGCTTTATTTTCAGGAAAGGTAGCTATACAGAAAGAAGATCTGCAGAAGTATCATAACAGAGACACCTGGTTTCAACTCCAGCATGTTGATGCTGACTCGGAAGTACAGGTGAGATTATCTTGACAAAGGGGTATTTATAACAGGTCCATGGCAATATTATGGGCTGCGTTGCTCTCGGACAGATGTAGTGTTTCCCACACAAGGACAGCATTGCTCAGTATGGTTTAGGTTTCACTGATGTCTGCAAGTTGTGTGTGGTGGTTGTTTGTCAAGTCAAATACTGGTGTGCATAAATCAGTGGGTCCATGATTCCGCCCACACGGAAGCTAAAGGAATGTTGGGTCACTGTATTGCAAGGGAGAATGTGGTTATCTACTAATATCAGCTAATATCAAAACCCCAATAAACTCCTCCAGGAGTAGATCCAAGTTGAAAACAGTAGCTGCAGGTACTGTCTTAAGTAATTGTGTAGGCAAGTTATCACAGTAATAACAGCAAAGATATCTTAGACAAAACCACTCCTTGCCAGGTTTCTAGGCCTTGCTCCAAACCATGGGAATGTTGATGATATCACTTTAGCTTCATTTAGAGTTTGGAAGGTTTCAGGTTTTGGTACACAGTGTGAGTGACTCCTGTTCTGCTCTGCTTTACCTCTTTTGTAGCAAATTCTATCCTCTACTGCAAGGCTAGCTCTTGTGAAAACAGCCATTGCAACCAAATAAGAAATTAAAATATAGTGAGATATCATGTCAGTATAAATCAGCTACTTAACTATTTTTTTTAACTATTTTTTTTCAGGGGTGGGGGCGGTGCTCTGTAAATATATATTATAGGTCACTTTCACATAACAGTGTTTAGGAGCTCAGAGTAACTCCAGTCTTACCTGTGCAATGATGTGCAGTTACTGTAAGGAGAAATCCTGCTTAAGTAACACTGTGTGGTAGGTTGGGACATACAAGAGTACTAACTTTTCGAGCTGCATTTAAGTCTGCATACATTAGACCAGAAATTGATAATTATTGCATATGCATTCACCTATGTAGTGTGGTTATACATAGTAAGGCATACATGAAAATATATTCAAAGCTGAATTTTGTTTACTTGGAAAGATAGTTAAATAATCCAGTATTGTGCATGTGATATAAAGAAAGCCTCATGACAGCTGGTTAAGTCTATAACATTCTCTTGTAAAGTATTGATCCTCTTTAATGCCACATTTCATGCCATTGGTTATGGAAAGGCTTTTAACCGCCTTTTATCATTGAAGTCTATTCTGTTTACCCTTGTCTACCTCTCTTCTCACCCCAAAGTCTCTTGTGACAGTGACTTTTAAAACAATAGATTTAGCATTTATTTCCTGCAGGATATGAAAATTTTCCTTTTATAATTTATCATTTGAAAAGGCCAATATTGAGATAATTCCATACTGTTTATTTTACTGTAATATTGACACAAAAGGAGCTTGTGGAAGCTTTTTGGACCCAGGACAGCTGTGGTAATATAATGCTGTGAACTCGTAACAGAAAGGTTTGCAGACAGTTCTAGCTGCTTGGGGAGATCGGGAGCACATGCTAGACAGCATGTTCTTTGTTTGTACGGTTTATCACTTCCTCTGTTTGTATCTTCACAAGAGCCCAACTGTTAAAAGCTGTTTCTGGTCTCCATGATAAGCATTTATTACAACTAAATATGAGCAGCACTCAGATGGCTTTGTGAATTTACTTAGTCTTTACATTTAAGAAATCTGTACGAGGGCATTGTTCTCTATAAGTGATCTGTGAATATATTTTAGGAATCCTTATGCAAAGGATGATAGCCAAATGAAAGAGAGTGTTTTTGGTATTGTTTTTGTATTTGCAATATCTCAGTTTTACTTTTTTTTCTCCCTAAACATTTTTCTTTTCAAGGGAAAGCATATTCATTTTTTAGGAAAACTGTTGAAGACAGTTTAAATAGTTAATATTTACGCTGAGTTATACAAAAGCTAATAGTCAAAAAGCAATTTTAATTTAACGACCATCAGTTAATCATTCTAGAAATTGTCCTCGTTGTCCACATAATCTAGTGGATTAAACATTGGGCCACGTGCCAGGAACTCCTGCACCTACTTCTGGTTTTGTCGGTCAGTGGCCTTAATACTATTTTCCATGTCATAGAGCACTTTATGGTTATTTAGTTATGCATCAGAGCATTGTGTTGAGATAAGCTACTGTAACTCCCTTGCTTTGAATACACTTAGAAATTATCTGTCAGAGAGAATACGACTAGCTTGAAGTCATACCAACCAGAAAGTGAGGCAGAAAAAATAAGTATCAGAGACCAGATGTCTGATTTTTTTATTTTTTTTATTTTTTTAGGCTGTGATATGAAGGGGCGGGGGGGGGGGGGGGGGGAATAAAAGAGGGC
>JAWLRI010000540.1:960275-999231 GCA_034781795.1 Crypturellus tataupa | reverse complement strand
TTTTTCATCTTTTTTTTTTTTTTTTTTTTTTTTAAAGCAACCAACCAGCACAATGAATCAATGAATTATTGAAATATTGATGGTCTTGGGTGCTTCTCTTCTGAGATCTCCAGTCTTGGGGAGAAATTGGCCAGTTAACCTTATTTTTGAAAATAAAAGCATTTATTTTCAATTAATGGATAATGTTTTTCTGAATGTGTCAGAACTGGTATTTTGAGTTAGCTACCAAAAATTTAATGAGTAAAATTTTTGTTCTTCATATGTAGACTTGAAAAAGTATGTGATATAAAGATTGCGGTCTCTTTTGCAAGTACAAAATAGTCAAATGTATAGAATCCTAGTGCTGTGGAAGTTGAATGATTTTCTTAATATCTGCGTGTTGTTTTTCAAATTTTACTCGGAAGACATTGCTTTGTAATTATCCTGATGCCACACACAAAATTGGTAAACCTATATATTAAAACGAACCCAAATATAAGTGGCAATATTGGGTAACTCCATCATATCTACTCATAGAGATGCGTAGCTTGAGGCTTTGCATGGGCTTGCAGTTTTCCACAGCTGATGATTCTCACTGGTTTGTAGAGATGTATTGACAAGGATGACAATACGTGTATCCTGACAAGGAGCACAAGGTGAGACTATGATGGACTTGATAGTCTTTATTGCAGACAGAATATATCAACATGTGAGAACTGACAAGAGGACTCAGTTAACTGTCTACTGCAGAGATGTGAGATGCTTTAATGCCATGTCTGTTAGTTGCGTGTTGCTTGACAGCACTGGGAAGATGAACGTTATATTTGAGTTGTTCATGGTTATGATTGCTCTTTATTGTCCAGCCTGTGGTTGGTTGTAAATGGCAGCTAGGAGGGCTTGTAGTCGCAGTACCACCATTCAGTGCCCTTCTGCAAGAGGAGCTTTATTACCTCTTATTCTTGCTAGCTTGACAATAACTACCGCATTTCTGTCATAGTGCTGTCTGTATGCGCTGCAAATGCTGTTTATAACCTGACTGATTGGCCTGCTGTGCTGGAGGAGGTTTAAGTTCAAGCTGCTCTGCAGAGAGCAAATGATTAAACTTCAGTGGTATTTGTTCAGTATACATGTATGAAATTACATGAATTATGAGTATTTTCTTTTTGAATATATTAAAACATGTTAAATGCTGTCAGGAAGATTTATTTTACAGAGTGCAAAATAAAATTTGACAACAGCCATTAAATGCATAATTCATGGCTTAATTTTTAGACTGGGGAACTTGTTTTGAAAGTATGAGACTGTAACCAGATGGGTTTGTGCAGACTTAGTTGAAGGAATTTAAGTTCCCATCCTCTGGTGGAGCTTTCCTACTCCTCCGTGGGAGGTTCCCAGCCCAAAGCTTCATTATGCAGTGTTTCAGAGTAAAAGCACTCAAACATTTCACTGGAAAGTAAAGCAGGACTTGAGGACTGAAAGTGGTTTAGCTTTGCTTTGAAACAGTCTGTTAGCAAGGGGCTAGCCTCAGCCAGGGGCAGGGACTAGCACAGACGACAATTTTTTAAACCGAGGAAGTATAGTAAAAGCATGGAGTTGCACACTGCATGGGATGTCTCTTTCCTAACAGTCTTTTGTTTTTCAGGATTTGTTCTTTTCTTGATCTTATACTGTTTGAGAACTGCAGCCAGAAATTGCCATGCTGCTGTGTGTGCATCTCTCCCAAGCCATGCATCTTTATTTCCTCTTTACATGCACAAGTTTACCCAACAGTAACTGATTCAAATATTGGCCTGGGGCTGTAGATGACAGATGCTCCCAGTGGTCCATATGTTCTCAGTGGAGTTTAAGCTCAAGTGCACATCTGATCTTTATACGTCCTATTTTTGATGTTTTGGAGGAGGTTTTATTTTCTTTTTTCTTTTTTTTCCTTTTCCTACACTAAGTTCAACTCTTCTGAGCAGTTCAGGTCTGTTTTGCAAAGTTTGAGCTTTTCAGCTCAAATAATTTTTGTGTACAAGCAATCAGTGAAGCAGTTAAAGATCCAAAAGCATTCTGATTAACACCAAAATACCCAACATACTCCAAATGGTAATGATACATGTTAAGGAGGGGGAAGAATGCAAGACGAGTTATTTCATTCTGAAATGTTTTCATGGACAAACTCTTACATTGCAAGGTTCCTCTTTTCAAGTGTCCTTTGAGCTACTTCCTCTGCAGCAGTGACAAATGTGAAATGGTCACGTTTTCTCACAGGCGAGTTCTCAATGTTGAATGACAGAGTGCTTTTCCACAGCCAGTCATTCTCAAGGGCTTTTGTAAAACTTATTGTTTTGGGGGGAGAGTTAGAAGGAGAGAAATGACATAAAACTTGAAAATTGCTCATTTCCCCTTCCTCCTCCTAAGAACTTTGATGTGTCTGAAACTCACCCCTTTAGCTATCAACTTAACTACGACAACAACAAAAAAAGTAAATGGCAGATAACCAGGATGGAGGAAGTAAATTCCCTCACATCTTAGCCTTCTGTACAGAAAGCTTTGTGCTAATGATTCACTGATGCCAAGAAATGCTTTCTTCAGACACAGAGGCCTGTTCTTGAAAATGAACTGATATGGGTGCTGCTTAGTGCTTGGAAAGCATTACTTCACATATGCTTGCAGAGTAGACCTAAAATCCATTTTCCTTTTTTGTACTAAAAATTTCTAATGGGCCTGAAAGGATTCTTATATTTTAGCTAGAAGAGTATGGCCAGAAGAGTCTCCTCCTCTGTTACCACCTTCCCCTCCACTGCAGTATCCATATCCAAGCACCAAGGTTCATGAATTAAACCCTGGCTCTGCTGGGATGGGAGTTTTGCCACGACTTCAGCAGAACCAAGACTTCACCTCAAGCTTCTGAATTACCTCTACAGCATTCAGAAGTTTGACAGTTAAAGAGATTTTATCCTGGGTCTTCAGAAGAAGCAGAAAGTGTGTTGCTTTTTCTTTTGCCCTATCTATCTATTGCAACAATCTTTTCCGTATCCATCTGCCTCCTACAGGAGCAATAATTCTATATAAATCCTTTTTTTTTTTTAATATCTGTAGAGCAAACTATGTTAAATTGGAATGGTTCAGATGTTCATTGCTATTTTTATTAAGGATAAGAGAGTGAAGATAACCAAGTTGATCAAATTGTCTTTATAAGAAACTGTACTGTACAATATCACTCCAATGATTGATAGACTCATCTACTTATTTAAACAGATCATAGTATATGTATTGTCCAATGTTGACATTAGCTGTCTTTCTTTAGGTATTTAAATGCTTCTGGGGTAAAGATGAGTCAGTTGCTGGCACATTTTGTATAACCTACTGTAAGCATTGGCTTTATGCAAATTTTAAAAAGAAGCAGCTGCTTCCAGGTTCAGTATCAGCTTTCAACCGCACACAGGAAATAACTGGGTGTGACCCTCTCTTTTATGAACAGTGGCTTTTGGGTTTCTCTCCTGGAGTTGTTTTGAAAAGATATGAAATCTCTGTTTTAGTAGAGTGGGTAATTTTCAAGGTTATATGCCTCCCAAGCTAGTTAGTTCAGAGAATTTGATCGTGTGTAAACAATGGGAAATGTTTCATAATAATGTCTCTGACAAAGGAAAAGATTGGTTATTGACCAAATCCTAGTTTGTGGCAAGACTTCTTCCCCTTTCAGATACAAGAGCACTCGATTCAAACTTGTAAGCACAAAGGAGGAAGCTGGTCCATTTGTTTTTGTCTTTTTACTTTTGAAAGCTAACCTGAAATATAGCATATAGTAAAGAGCACCTACTAGTTCAATAAAATTTTGTTATTTCAAAATAGCATAGCTGAATTCTAAATCTGAAGAACACGGTTTGTCTGGGGACATGAAAACCAGGTGATTAACATCCCCTCTGTGCATCACATTAAAGTGTCTGGGAAGACAGCAAGAACAATGCAAGGATTTTGGTCACACTGGGGTACTCTTCCTTTAAAGAAACAGGGAAGCTAACCCTGTGCACTTGAAGATGCTCTGCTAATTCCCCAGGACTGGTGACACACTGTGTCTCTGCATTTGTAGGTGTGAAGCCCAAGCAGGCATCGAGTTGTGCTTTGTCTAGCAGTTATGAATCCACAGTGTTTATTAGCGCTGCAATGCTTTCCCCATCAGTAGTTTGGATTTTGTTCCAGGCTCCTTCTGTGCTGCCTCGTGGTCCAGGAGGTAACCTGTGATCTGCAGCATGATCCTTAGCCCTTCCCCAGCAGCCCTCTGCTAGCAGCAGCAGCAGCCATTACTGCAGCAAATGCAGCAAGCAGACATACAAGCCATGCGTCTTGCTCCTAATCTTGCTGTCAGGCTGCGACCTAGTGTGAGGTAACTGCTAATGGTGCAGGGCTGGATTTACCCCAAGGCCGGGGCTGCATCTCTGCACTTACGTCTTCTTCCCCCACCCAGACGTGAGCCCTTAGAGCCTGGGGGATACTTTGTTTGCATTTCAGCCTTACCAGCGCCAGACAGTGACATCTCAGCTGCCTGAGAGGATGTCAAAGTAGACAGGATCTGACTAACAGCACTTGCCAAATCCTGAAATAAAGTTTTGGAAAGCAGAGAAAACAGCAGTACAGGTTATCACTTGCTTCAGTTTGGTCCATATTCAGCTGCAGCACTGAGGTTCTCCTAGTGCTCTTTTCTGCAAGCTGCTTTCTGTGAACCTTTTAAACTATATTTTTGTTATAGCAGTTATATACAGAAAACCCACACCCTGTGCATATCCTGATCCTAAACTCATGGGAACTGGGAGTAGTGTGTCTGTGTTAGCATGCTTGCTTAGTCTGGCCTCGCCACAACCAGCCCTGCTGTCGGTGAGCACTGGAGCGAACCCCTCGGCAGCCACGGCACCAGGAGCAGCGAGAGCAAGGAGGCAGCTGTGGTGCCTGGCCCTCCTGCTGCACTTCAATGCCTGGGCTGAGCTGCAGGGCCGCGGATGGCAGAGGAGCTCTGCTGAGCTTGGCGTCCCGATAGATCCAGGTGGGATAAGGGTTTTGAAATTCCTACCCAGCCACCCTTGTTGTGGGGAAGAGGTCTCCAGCAAAACCAAGGAGTGTGGGGACAAGTGACATGGCTGGTGAGCACCAACAAGACGTCTTGTCCAGCAAACCAATAGAGCAAAACTTTTTTTTTTGTTACAAATATTGTGGAAAAATGCAAATGGTACCAACTGCTGTTATTTTCTAGAAGCAAGAAGTATAGCTGTGCATGAGCTTTTATGTGAAGGCAGTCGTCTTGATACTGAATTTTCAAGCAAATGGATTGTATACTTCATATATTTTTGTTGGAAATTAACAATGAGGACATGTTTTGTTTTCCTTCTTTTTTTTTTTTTAAAGTGAAATATTTCTGAAAGCTTTTCCATAGTAGCAGAAAGGATGACCTAATGAAGATCTAGTTGATAGCTTCTTGAAGATGTGATTTAACAGATGTGGGTAGGTTAATGCCTGTTTTTTAAACTTAGGCAGTCAAAATCCTTTGTGTAATCACTGAAACCTAAGACAGTGCAGATTTCTAGTGAGGGGTTTTTTTTTCTTGTTTTTTCTTTTGTAATTCTTTCCCTGAAAAATCAGACTGCATCTGTTTTGAGTTAGGTCAGATATTTCATCCACGTCCACACTTGACTGCTGGATCGCATGATGTGTGTTCGGTTCCAGTCCAAATGCATGTCATGTCTCCTGGTGCTCTATTCCTCCACGAAATGCCTCCTAGTGCTGTCCTGGCAGCTCTGGAGTTACTGTTTCTGAGGCCGACCACTTGCTCAAAATGTTCAGAAGTGGCTCACGCCAGTGTGGCAGAGCTTTGTAAGACAAATAACCTTAGGATAATTTGTGGTTGTGTGGGTTTTTTTTTTTCTTTCTTTAACACACTGTGTTTAAGTTAAACCACAAATTTGCAACTGCTGGAAACATGATACAGGTAACTAGTATTTATATAGTTTTACTTGCTTTACAATTGTCTCCTGGTATTTAAGTCTGTAGTAACTTATGGTTGCATTCTAAGGAGAAATAAACTTGGAGACAAAAGACAACCTTGAACTTTGGGTTTTTTTTTTTTAACTTTGAGTTTTTTTTTTTTAAGCTTGCTTTGCAAACTTATAAATAGTTTGATTTGGTTTTTTTGAAAATTATGTTTGCCATTCTTATTGATATCTGTTAAAGCTATGAGTGCCAGTAGAACTTGAATCTTTGGCCTTTTTAATAAAGGGAATATTTAACAAGCATCGTGTAGTTTTTAGTAAGGCCATTTTACAGTTTTGGTGGTTACTGATTTCTTCTTGAACACTGTTTACTTCACTACGAGAAACTCAAATCTACTAGTGACTTTAATAAAGAACTGAAATGTTAAACTTTGCTGGGCCCAAAATGGTATGTCAGACACGGTTAGGCAAGACATATGACCTACAGTTGTGAAAAAGGAAGTGTTGATCAGTGGTGGTGTTGGCACCACTTGTACTTGTTCCTTAAGCAAGTTCTGCCCAGCTAAATATGAAGGGTGTCCTGCTGAACACAGATGCTTCTAGGAACATCCTGGCACACTTTTTATATATACTTTTTTTATATACAAATGTATGTAGTAATTAATGCAATCTGCTTCATAATTTTCAAACCTCTGGGATCTTCCCAGAGTTTCCTCGCAGATGAAGGAAAAAAATCTGTGTCTTGGACACAGGCCTGGAACTGATTCTAGACCTTCATGGGTCTGCAGTGGGGACCCAGTGTTCCTGTTCACCTGAACAGGAACAAGCATCAGTGTTTCAGCTCTCAAATTGGACTAAAACTTTTTTTATCTTGATGTTTTTTCTGCTCTTCCTTGCTCATTGAGACTGTCTTCAATGTGCGTACCTAGCACAACTCAAGGCTCTAAATATTATCACAATAGTTCTTCTAATAGTAAAAATAATTAGTTAAAAAAAGCGTAGTTAAAAATTGTCAGTAACCAAACATGGCTGCTTCCTGTTTTTTTGGTCCATTTAATTCTGTGTGGGTGATTGATTGATTTTATGTTGGTTAGATGAAATGATGATTTTGTGGTCGTTTGCTGCATAGTTTTCTATCTTCTATTTGAAAAATGGAGTATTTTGTAGGCCAGCTAATGATATTGCTCAAGAGTAAATTTATTTGGATGGATCCTTATGTTTTGCCTAAAGGTGTAATTGATTTGGGAAGAGACATTCTGTCTATGTAGGTGTTACTTTCTGCAAATAAAATCTCGTAAGTATATTAGCACAGCCCTGCTTTATTTTAAGGTATTTTTGTGTCTGAATTCTTTCACTGGAAGTAATGAGGTATTCTGGGAATGGTCATGGGACTGACAGCCCAAGCAATTCCATGACCTTTGTTTTGCTCTGCAGAGCTCTGAGTCGCCTTTGGAGCAGCTGGCCAGTTTCAAAGTCTTCACAAGAAAAAACCAAGAGCCTGAAGAAAAACTGGCTTTTATCCCAAAGGAGGCTGTACTGTTTTTTTCATACTCTGTATAGCTGGGAAACTGTGTGAAATAATGCTGACTTTAAAACATTTTTGAGCTTAATTTCTCATTTCCAAACCATCTTGCTCAATTTCAATGAAATTAGCAAATTGGCAATGTAAGTTTGTATTCAGGCTCACCTAAGTGTATTGAGACTTTTTATTTTTTTTTTTTTTTTCTTCCTGAGACCACTTCTCTCTCTGGTTAAGATCAGCAGAAATATTTCTATAAAAGCACCATCTTTTTAGGCATTTTTTCTCTGATATTTTCTCTAGAGTTTCTGAATCTCTTTCTGCCTCTTCACTTATCCAAAACTATTATTGGTGTTAATTTCTGTAATAAAGGTAACATATAGAAGATGAATAAAAGATGACAGCAGTGTTTGTTATAGGTACATAATATATATCAGTTCTTCAGTGACTCATGGTAGCTCCTGTGATAAAGTGTGACCCCCAGAAGAGATAACAGTGAAGAGCAAAACCCAGAAAAAATAAAGCCAGAACACTGCACCATGTGATCAGAATTGTCAGCTCATTGCAGGCTTAGCCCTTGTTACATGTATTTTATGGTCACTGTAGCAGGACTGAGTCTTAAAGAAGTGGTTCTAGAACTAGCCTTACATTTTTGTGAAGGGAAATATTTTCCCCATTTATGAGGACTGACTGGAGATTGGAAGAAATGACAGATGTTCACTTCACAGAAGTGAAGAACCAGGAGTCCAGGGGCCAGATGCAGCATAGGAGATTTTTTTTTTTTGCAAAGTTCAGGCCTCTCTTTCTTGCTTTCTGAATAAACAAGAGTGTCTTCTGCCAAATGTACTTGAAAGGCCTGTACTGTAGCTCTCAACTAGAAAAAGATTTTACTCAATTGGAAAACTGAAGGTAAAAATACATAATAAAAGTCTGGTGAGTGCAAATGCCTAAGCAAGCCTGAAGCTTGTGTTCAAGAGGGTGCAGAAAGAGGAGTCCTCCAAAGAAGAGGAGAGGGGTTGTGTCTCATACTAAGAAGCAGTATCTTTCATGGACGTGTCCAGGATGAATATTCAGGCACTTGTGTCAGAGTTTAGATCAAGTGCTAAATGCAGGAGAGACAGGGAGTGAGTTTTAATCAGAACTTCTGAAGGTCCATGTCACTTTGTACTAATGCTGTTAAGATCTACCTCTTCTACAGCAGGTTTGTTTGGAAGTAGCCCAAACCAGAGTAAGAGCGGACTATTAAATGACATGGACCTTCAGAAGTTCTGATTTGGGGCCATGGTTTGATCTTCTCTTAAGCAGGGTAGATATCCATGTAGAGGAGGAGGTTACTGTAGGTAGTGAGAAAAGACAAAGTGTCTGGTAAGGGTTCTGGGGGCATGAAAAAGAGAAAGGTCAAATCTGGAAGATCTTATGATGGGGTAGCAACAGACTCTCACATGAGCTGGGACAGAACAGGGTCAAAGATTATACCTGCATTTGCACCCTGATTGGCTAGAAGGGAGAACTTTAGGTTCCTTCAGTAAAAAGCGTGAAGGGGAGGTAGTTATGAAGGGCAGTGACTCAATTTTGGCCATATTAACTTTAAATAGATGAGTGGGCAGCTCTGGTATGCCGGAATAGGCCAAAAACAAAACATATTGTTTGCTGTATATGCAGTAAAAGTGTGGCTGAGTTTTTGCCAGTGAGCATATTTGCTCATGTTTAAAAATGTAACAGTATTACTAAGATGAATGCAATGTGTATTTGTGATCCCCTTTATTTTCTCGATATACTCGAGCATAATTTTGGCCGGAGTTACTTTCTGTGATTATAAGGAGTGGAAAACTATGTAATTATAGATGTTGTGAATGCCAGCAACATGCTGGACCTTTTTTTTATACTATTTCCTGTTTTTTAGACCCTGTAGTTCTCTAACATTTAAAACACAAGACTTGTAGGTATCCATTTGTGACAAGCTGCGATGATGCAATATCTATTTGAAGATTGTGCTGCAGATCTTTGCTTAACTTTTAAAAGTTAAATATAGATAAAACTACAGCAAAATATTTTCATCTCAGACTAGAGGCATTCCTCAGTTAGTCAAATACACGGAGATGAGATAAGGGACAATAGTGGAGTTTTTGTGCACTGAAATTGAGTAAAATGAACTCTTGGAATTTTAAATTGGAATGGTATGGCAGGCTATGCATAACATGAAATTTAATGTGGTCTTTTTGGTGTTTTTCAGGGAAAGGTCCACCTTGAGCTGAGACTGAGTGAAGTCATAACAGACACTGGTGTCGTCTGCCATAAGCTTGCAACACGGTAGGGTTGACTGCAGAGTTATGAAAAAATGTATTAGTTACAGATTGTGTGCAATACTTCAATTAAAAATAGTTGGAGGAATCAAAACATTGGTTGAAAGTTGAATGTCCTCATGCTCTGAACTTCCTAATTCTCTTAATATGTGATATCTTTATGAATTTGTAAGATATGAGATGCTTTTTATATTTTCTCCTCCCTTTCTTTACATGATCTAGGTAATTTTCTTCCTGACACTTTAAATGTTAATAAATCACTTACCCAGTTTAGTCATAGCATAAATATTAAAAACACATCAAAGCATAATATTAATGTCCTCCTGCTTTGCATTAAGGATCTTGCAAGCTAAGCAAATTTAGAACCTAACGTGCTTGGTAACAGGGTATTACAGGGCTGGCTTAACAACAAGTCTTCCATCGGTTATTGAAGTAGTCTCATAATCTGCCAGCCCATCTCACTTCAAACTAATTGAAGCCTCAGAAGCCCCAAGTCTCAGATACCAGTCAAGATTTCACCTTCCAATACCGAGGAATCTAAGATGCTATCTCTGTGCCAGGGGCAAATCCTGTTAGGCTGCTACTTCAGGCTGAGCTGGTAGGAAACTTGGATTTTCTCTGTGGTTCTGCCACAGAGCTGTCCAAATTAGAGTATCAACCTAGGAACAAAGCCTTGGCAAAAGCATTGATGTCAAATGTGGGCCTAACAATAGGGCTGATCAGAACTTTCCTAGCAGAGCATTTTTCCGTTGACACAGTTACCAAATACTTGCTGTGTGTGATACTATCAGAGTGGCCTTTGCAGCTGGGACCTGTTAACAAATGCAGGTGAGTCGCACTGGTTGATCTGCATCCTTCCAGGCATACTGTTAATAGGGCAGGAGTATGCAGTCTTGCAAGCCTGCATGCATCTTCTAGTCCTGCCAAAGCTCTGTGAGTTGGTATATTTGGAGTCTTTCTCTCTGCAGTCCATTGAATTTTTTTGTTTTGTTTTTCTTTTTTAAGTGCAGAGACATACTGAATGGCACAGATGGCCTGGTGAAAGGTGCTCTGTAAACTCTGATCTCCAGCAATCTTATTAATCAGTGCACAGTGTCACTTTGAGTGTAGCTCTACCTCTTTCAGGGCCAAAGTTGTTACATCAGTATAGCTGTACACCACTTGGAGGGACCAGCCTTCATGTAATTAATACCTGAGGAGTCTTTCATTTTCTATCATATGGTTTGAATATGCCCAAGTGATGAAGATTGCAAAAAGTCCAAGAAACCAGAGTTAAAATGTTCATCTCCCAAATCCTAGGCTAGTATTTATGTTGATGTGCAATAGCTATAAGTATATTGCTATACGTGTATTGAGATATATATATATATATATATACACATATATATATATATATTGCTATAGGTCCCAGAGGAATAGAGGGTGGGAAAAGATACGTAGTAGTCTTTTCACCCCACTATATCTTTGCAATGCCAAAGGAGTGTAAACATGTGGGGCACACAGGGCATTGGGCTTGTCTTTAGGCTTGGACTCTGTCTCCAAATGAGCCCAGAGAATCACAGAATCACCAAATGGTTAAGGTTGGAAGGGACCTCCAGAGATCATCTGGTCCAACCCCCCTGCTCCAACAGGGACACCTAGAGCACGTGGCACAAGGTGGCATCCAGGCACATTTGGAAGATCTCCAGAGAAGGAGACTGGCAGCCTCTGGGCAGCCTCTTCCAGGGCTCTGTCACCCTCACAGGAAAGAAGTTCTTCCTCACATGGAGATGGAACTTCCTGTGTTTTAATTTGTACCCGTTACTCCTTGTCCTGTCACTGGCCACCACTGAGAAGAGTTCAGCTTCGTCGTCCCCTCAGGTATTTGTACATGGTGATAAGATCTCTTCTCAGTCTTCTCCAGGCTAAACAGCCCTAGCTCTCTTAGTCTTTCTTCATAAGATAGGTGCTCAAGTCTCTTAATCATCTTTTGTTGCTCTACACTGGACCCTCTCTATCAGCTTCACATCCCACTTGTACTGGGGAGCCCAGAACTGCACACAGTACTCCAGGTGCAGTGTTACCAGAGCTGAGTAGGGGGTCAGGATAAATCACCCCCCTTGACCTGCTGCGGGCAAGACTCCTCCTAATACAGACCAGGATCCCATTGGCCTTCTTGGCCACTAGGGCACAAAGCTCGACCCCCTTGGCCACAGCTGCAGCCTTAGCCATAACTAGATAATGTAGTGCCTGGAGAGAGAAGAGGAGCAGATCTGTCCTGAGGGGATGTGGCTTTGGCCTTTCCAGAAGTGCAGTGCACAGGCCCATGTGATGTGTGACATGGCCACAGAAGCCCCTGGTGAACCTGATAAATAGCTGATTTACTGATGGAACATCAGGAGTGATTGACTCACTTTGATTGATTCACTTTGTTCTGTGGGATTATGTCATGCCATACCCAGCTTTCTTTTAAAAGTTTTGTCTTCAGTACCCTTCAGTACTACTTTTTTGTTTATTTGTTTGGTTTTTTATTGTTTGGTTTTTATTTGTTTATTTTTGTATTATTTGCTTTTTTCTCTCTCCAACTAAATTCCTGAAATGCTGGAGTTGGTTATGTTGTTAAAGTTGTCATTGCCTTATTGCTTTCCAGGAAGCAAGTAGATGAATATGTAACACATTAAGAAGCACCATTTCAGACATAAACATTCAGCATTTTCATTCTACCTTTCTACTCATTTGACCGGTTTTAGGTCTTTATTAAAATATTCGTGGTCTTCAATTCAAGACTTTCAGCTTCCACAGTAGAGAGGAAATACTTCAGTTGCCTTGTGAAGCATTCCGTAAGCTTCTGTAAGGAAGGTGTTGCTCAATACAGTGCTTCGAATGAAATGCTGAAAAGCCTTTTAACCACTATATCATAGTGTTCAAATGTTTAAAACTTTTCCCAGTTTAAATACAGCTCTTGGCTCTAAGAAGTAAAATCTGAAAATGGGAGCCCAAACAAGCTTTTGTCTGCTGAAGTTGTCCTTCCCAGTGTCTTCCCTCTCTTCTGAGGAAGATCTGAGCTGATCTGAGCACTCTGGCTCTAACTAGTCTCCAAAACTTATCATTTGAGTGGTAAGTGAGAGTAAAGCTCAGGTTAGGAAATACTTATTTCTAGAGTATATTGATACATTAGTTCAAGTTTTTGTGGCAGCATATCTTTTGAGTGGGAAGAAGAAGAGGAAGAGAGAAAGGGGAATAATGCATCAGAAAAATAGCTCTTCAGAATGTAGTGTGGCATTTTCTTTATGCAGCATGTCTATATATTTACTTTAGGAAGGTGTACAAAGCTTTTCCTTACAGACACTGACATTTTTCCACACTGCCTGCAAACTTTCAGATTTGTTCACAGATGGTTTGGTTTTAGTGCTTAGACATGTAAGGAGAGAGCATGGTAGTTAAGTAGTGCTTGATTAAATGTTTCTAACTGGACACAGTGGGAAGGTTTGCCAGTGGGAAGAATGGAGAAGGTAGGGAGGGTAGTTTTGTGAGTAAAGGTAATTTTGTGAGTAAAATGCAGAGGCCATATGAGTTGGAAAAGTGAGGCTACCACCAAATGAAGTATATAAATATACCTGATGTTGATGTGGATAGCTCATGAAAGCTATCTCAAATTGCCACATTGATACAACTGGTGGAACAATTCAAGCTGTTGAGAACAAAAGCTGCTTCCCATAGGCAACAATTTAGAAAGACTTTAGGGACAGGAGGCCTAAGCTGCAGGATAATGCTCGTTTCAAAGACATATAAGCAAACTCACCAAAAACTGGACCTAGCAAGGAATTTTTTCCAGACACTGATCCAGAAAATCAGTTTTCTCAGTTTTCTTATCAGCAACCTGGCAGGTCATATCTTGAAAACTGAGCCTTCTTGAGGTCCGTTAGTATCGCAGAGAGCCTCGGCGGCAGCCGGGCCCTCACCCAGTCTGCAGCCCCGTGGAGCAATGCAGCACACTGCCAGATGAGCTGCCTGGGACATTAAAGTTGCTATGTGCTCAGCTCTTGAACAGTAAGAAGTACATCATGTTAAAATGCAAAAGGCCTGTGAGCTTCCTTAGCTCTGTAAGTGAATACAAAAGGAAAAAAAAAAAAGGTTAAAAATTGTTACCTAATAGCTTCTCCCTAGGAAGCATTCAATACTTTCATTTAGCCCCTAAACCACTAAGCTGCTGTGCTTCATCAGAGCCCTTCAGAGGCTGTAGCCTTTGCCAGCTGGTACGGCACAATTTCTCTGGCTGAATCTCTGCAGCAGAGATTAGGAGGAGAAGCATTAGTGGATTTAAGAGTTACATTTGACAGTACAGATGCAGGCACTATGATCAAACTGTCCATGTCCCCAAGTGGCTTCTTCTGTCACCCTGTGTAAGCACCAGATCTCATATTTGGAAGCTTTTTGCTGCTTGTGGCTTCTCTCTGTGGAGCTGCTGACAATCTCAATAGACCGAGTGACTAGTTTACTCGAAGTTCTCAGCTGGTCTTCGTAAGCATTTTATGTTCCCAGCACAGGACGCAGGCTTCCAACGTGCTCTGTGTTTGTGTGGTATATGAGCAGAGCCAGCTTATAGCCTGCTGAGTGTAGATCCTTGCCCAGGTGCTAAGCAGATAGGAGAAAGCACCTAAGGGCTTCATGGCCAGGCTCCACATAGCTGCCTTCATGCTCACGGCTGGTGTACCATGCCGTGTGTCCTCCTGGGTACACACTGTGCTTGGGAAGAGTAAATCTGTTCAATAGCTTCTGCTTTTCCCCACTCTGTCCTTTTCACACAGAAGGTCGTGAGTTGTCGTCCCCTGCCCTGTATAGCTACAGCCTTCCTGGCCCACTTCAGTCCGCCACAGTTTCTTGTGGACACCAACATCTGGCTTTGCCTTTTATCATGTTTGTCACATGGTTTGGCACTTAGCAGAAATTTGTAGTCTTAGGAATATTTTAAGGCAATAAGGCCCCAGAAGGAAACTTGCTGCTTGTGCCCGTGCCTCTTCTACGTTCACCTTTGTGCTGACACCAGTTTCTCAGCAGCTGCATAAATAACAGTGCTTCCCTACACCCTCAAGATGTTTAAGCTGGATCAGTCTCTGATCCTGTACAGCCTAGAAACTGCACAAAGTGATTTTTTTTTTGTTTGGTTGGGTTTTTGAGCACTAAAGAGGGAAAGCAAGTGGCAAGGTTGAGGGAGGGCTGACCCTTCTGTAGCCACAGCAGCTTACAATGCTTGAGTGAAGGCAGAAGGCAGTATGTGTGCACTCTGTTTCTGTGAATAACTCTGGAGAAACACCAGCACCTGCGCTATGTTGTTTTGAAGTGTTGCATTCCCTGCGCAGATCCTTCCTGCTTTGCGACAGAAGCGCTAAGAAAGGAACTGCAGAGCTTTTGCAAACTGTTCCTCACCGCCCTGGCAGCAGCCTTGGTGCCACACATCAGGATTGGTGGCAGAAAGGTGCCAGGGTTTGAAGAGCTCTGGGCTAGTGCAGACAACTTTTTCTCCTCTTGCAGAGTAGCCTAGACGAGGAGCAGCGGGTAATGTGCATTTGTTCACATTTATTTGATAAAGAGGAGGGCTCCTGGAGATTGCTTGGTAGCAATCCACATGTTTCACTCTGGCTGAACGACGAGAGGCACCGTTTAAAAGCAGTGTTCTGTATTTAGCAAGATGACATCTGACTTCCAGAATGCCTGAAGGAACAGGCCACTGAACTCCTATTGAAAGCCAACTTGAGCTGAGAGCCTCACTCCCTGCTCTTCCTTTGAGAATTCCAGCATGTGTATGTAATTAGTCACATTTAAATGTCTGTATTTATTCAATGTCCCCAGCTGCTCCTTCAAGTGTTGTCTTATGTCTTGTCTCTGAGGTTCAAAAAAAGCTTGAAAACATCTGTTTTCAAGAGCTTCCCCCTCGACTTTTGTGCTCCCATGCCCCCAGTAAATCTGTACAGCTGAATTATAACTTATGTGGTTTAGCAGGCTCTGCTGCCTTTCCTATGTGGCAGCACAGTTTTCCAGCAAGTGATTCATGGATCTGCAAATACGCTAGTGATGGTGCAGTTTCATTTGCTAAATGAAGCATTTGTAACCCTGGCGTGGAAGACATGCTGCTGCTCTGCGTTAATTTGTGAATTAATCTGTGTGACTCTCCCAAGTGCTCCAGGAGATGCGTTCTGGCCATGTGGAACAAAGTTAAATGGGCTTGTTTGCAAGAGCAAGCAGGAAAGGAAAGAACGAGTAGATGCGACATCTCTAAGATAAACACTTCAGGGCTCATTAAGAGAACAGGGACTGAGCTGTGGGCATTTCAAAGCTGAGAGAGTCACTTAAACTCTTAAAGGTGGGAGGGATGGGGGTTGTTGACTTGGTGATGGCTACCCAACTGCCTCTGCCCTGTGAACTGAGCTTTCCGTGGGCAGCCCCTTCACTCTCTGGCTGCGCACAGTGGCGCTTTAATTTACCTGTCTGTGAGCTTCAAAAAAATGGTGTGGGCTGCTCACAGGCTGACAACGGCCACGCTGCATCCTTCTGCCTGGGGAGCTGTGTGTGAAATTCCCTTAGGCAGTGTGGCCTTTCTAAGCTTCAATGTAGTGGATATTCGATTCTGAGACATTTAAATGTTTTTTTGCTAACTGCAGTTTTTAAGAGGTGAACCCGCAGATATTGGGTCTCATCAGAAGGACTAAGAAGGGTAAGAAGGGCTAAGATAATTGCAGTTCCTTTTGGTGGATCATAAGTGAATATTAACCGCAGACTAGGAGAATACATGATTGTATCTCGAGTGGTGAGGGTTTGCTGTGGTCACCTGGAATTGCATTTGGCGACATCTTAGAAAGGACAGGAATGCAGCTAGTCCTTCAACCATGGCATATATTTCAATACTTTTATGCAAAATTAAAGCATGCAGACATCATCTTTGAGTCATCTGAAAATTTTCCTTTTCAAGTGAGCTTGCTTCCGGCTTTTCTCGTTTATGCTGGAGCTGGTTTATTTTCCTGTGGATAGCTATCTTCATTAGATCACAGCAATAAGTAAAGAAAGTCTTCAAAGGGTTCGATTAAAGAGATGACTTTGAAATGTGTGACTTTATTGTATCTGTGACACTGAATTGCACTGTTACTGCTCTCTGACCAGGCTCTCTCCCTGACATTGGTAGCAATGGAAAGCGGGAGTGCAGAAAGGGGAGCCAGCAAAGTTTCAGATAATGCTTTCCATGTTTTTTGTTTTGTTTTGCTTCGTTTTGTTTGGGTTGAATGTCACACGGATGCAGAAGACTCCAGAACCTGTTAGCAATCTGTTAGCTTAATGTAATTTCTTTAATCCCTTTACAGTATTTCATTTGTTTCAGAACAGGCAATGATGTTGCACGGATGTGAGTCCTGGTTGTAAAACACAGCAGACTGCAGTGACTTGGATCTGAGCAGAGACCCTGGGGTAGAGCAGGCGTAGCCCTCCCTTGAGGATGCTGTTCCCTACAGTGTTTTTCTTTTCCAAATTCGAGGAGATGTTCTGCAAGAAAGCCAGCAGGAGCTGGGAGCTGCTGTCTCGGAAGGGCTCCACGCGGATCATGGTGTCATGGTGTTTTGTTACTGTGAGAGGCAGTAGCTCTCGGGCTGTCGATCCGAAGCCGCTCCAGTGCAAGACAGCAGCTCCTTCGAGGCTGGAGCTGGGACCTGGTGTCTCTCCAGCTCTCCATGCTGTTTGCCTCCCCTCCCAAACCATCCACAAACCGCCTGCCACCTGCGCCCATGTTGGCTGCTTTGAGGTTTAGAAATGAGGGTTTTGTGCTGCCACAGATCAGCTTCTGCCTGGTTGCATGGACACACCGTGCGCAACAAACGCTGAGCTCACTTCAAGGTCAAATTAAGTTTATTTTCCTGCCTGAAATTTGAGCTGAGCGAATTGGGGGGGAAAAATGGTGCTGCTGACTGCAAGCAGGCCAGTTTAGTGGTTGCAAGGGTTCATTCTCACTAGAAGTAAGCACCCATTAAAATGTGTCACAGGCTTGTTTGTCTGCAGATCATACCCTGCATTAGGCTATGCCTCTTCCTGCAGCACTGCATCTTGCTCACACTTTTAATCTTGTGTGTGTTTAGTAACAAACTGGGGGAAAAAATTGCTCTGAGATTAAATCGCGCAGCATCTGGTGTTTCCTGGAGCAGTGCTGCAGTAGTGTGGCTTTGGGGGAGTGCTGAGGAGCAGGAAGGGCTTGGAGGCCCGCTCCTGTCTGGGACCTCAGTGCCGAGCACGGAGTTTCCTTCCTCCCAGCACTGGCGATGGATGGCAGGGTTAGGAGCTGCTCACCAGCTGAACATTTCTGTGCCTTTTGCTTCTCTCCTGCCATCAAAACGCCTCTTGTCTATTCTACAGCCTAAATCAAGTTTAAACTGTTCCCTCCATCAAACCTCCCCATGTCTATAAATATCACTTCCTCCTCCTGCCAGATTTCCCAAGACTGAAATTTGTTTCATCCTTCTTCATTTTTATATTTAGTGTTTCTTCACTGCTTTCTCCTCTGTTCATGAAATTCTTCCCATTTCTTTAAGTCACAAGCAAAGATCTTAATTCGAATCCATGGTTCTAAGGAAGGACAACTTCTTTGGCAAGGGCTTGTGGCAGTTGTCTGCCTCATGCGGAGAAGGCAAAGCGGTCGCCGTTCAGCGGCTGAACGGCTGAGCTCTCACATGGCGCTCGGAGCGCCTGTAGGGCTGGGCTTGTGGTGCAGGGCTGGAATGTGTCTGTTCTAAGTCAGGCTATTTCAACAGTAAGTGCCACTGTTAAAATAACTTGAGGGTACATCCTGTTTTGCACAGAGTAAATGTAGTCTGGGATGATACTTTGAGGCAAGTTATTCAAGCACAAATCCCTTTAATGAATTATTTTTAGCTTCTAAATGTACATAAGGTCAGTATTAGGTGGTTGGGGGTGGGTTAGAGAGTATGTCCATGGTGTCCATATTTATAATATAGATGCAGAAATATTGAGAACTGTTAGCACTTTGGATTACTGGCAGTATCCCAAGTTGTCTGCGTGCTTTCCTTTGCTCATGTCCTTTAATCAGCTGAAGAAATTTAATTAATTGCTTTTGGGGTAAGTCCCTAGGAGAAATTTGTAAGCTCTTTTGCAGCCTCACCTGTATCAAATGGCTCTTTGATGCACACAGTATTTAGCATAATGTAGGGGAAAATATTATAATTTCTCATTCTGAATAACTTTGTTGGATTTGGTACAGTTTCTGTGGTAAGTAACATCCTGAAAAAATGTTAGTCAAGCTTCTGAAGGAGAAATATGAGGGGACGTAATGAAACTTGCAGATCTTACTTCTGCTTTACCTACTGTTGCATGTCACTACTGCTGTAGGAGGAACATTCTTGCCAGAGTAATATTTAAGTAGCAGAGTAGGGTAAACTGCAGGGTAAAAGGAAAGTTGCAGGGAGCCAGCTTTTAAAGTTGGGTGGATTTTTTTGTTTGTGTGTTTGTTTTGCAAATGTAAGGAGCATGGTACACAATGCATAGGAAACGCTTTTAATTCTATTGTTCACAGAGCTATTTGTTGAAAGGAAGTTGCTCCAAAAAGCCTGCCTATGTATGTGACATTATGATTAATGAGAAAATACCTTTTCCCTAATCCTTCAGGATGAGCTTCAAATCTTCTGGATATGTTATACAATAATATGAATTTAACTGGTAATGTGCTATGACCAAGTTCTTTTTAAAGTCTAGAGCACTAACATCAGCATGTCAATTGTATGATTTTTTATCTTGATGTAGACCTTTTGAGTTGGATGATAATTGTGAAATACTTGTGCTGTGTTGCTCCTTGTGTAGTTATAATGTGTAGAAGCACTTGTGAATGGAAAAGATGAAATGACTTTGAGTTTACTTTTTGAATTTAGTAGTGCTTTGAGGTCAGTCATTTTCCATGTACTGTACTATTTTCATTCTCCTCATTCCACTAGATAGTTTGCTAGTTCTTCCTTTAGTGGTTTTTCTTTCTCAAATACAATGAGAAAAGGGAAACACTTTGAAAGAAAATGCAATACGTGATCCTCCAAGCACAGAATTTGGCAAGGAGGCTCTGCTCTTGCCAGAGGAGGCAGTAGTATCTGCAGTTAATTTAAACTCATTTTCCAGTTGACTTGTGTCCAAGCTGATGGTTTGATAGTAATTTCATACACACGAGCTTCAAACAGAAGTAGGACTTCAGCTAGGCTGCAGTTGCGGATGTGCTAGCTGTGCTTGGTGTTACTCTTTTTGTTGTTTGACGGTCCCTGCTGCACTGGCCTCAGTTTTATGCCTAGATGCTCTAACTACCTACCACATTGGTAAGAGGTGGCATAGCGTGACAGTTGGCTCTTCCTATTTGTGTGTTTGTGAGTCAGTGGCCACAGAAAATCACTATATCGCCATCATCTGCAGCCCTTTCCTCCCTGGACGTGTTCGGCCCTCTCTTCTCTGCAGCCGATGGATTTAAGAAAATACGTGAAACTGCAGTGTCTTTTGGGATCCCTACCATCCTTTCAGATTTTGTGAAAATTGCCAACAGATTCCAAAAAAACCTACCATCACTAAAAAAAAAAAAAAAAAAAAAAAAAAAATCCAAAAATTTTGGGATATATAATTTTAGCAAAAGCCTTGTTTCTTTAAAAGACCAGACTAAGCAGATATTGTTCACTGGAAAGGTTTATAAAACAGCTGCAGGAAGAATTGGTGACCCAATAAATGTGCCTTATGGTAAAAGTGTTTGATTTATTCAAGAAAAACTTCAAAATGGTGAAACTTTGAAAGTGGTATGTAGTGTATTCACAGGAGGGCTGTTCTGATAGTATGTTCGCTTATTCTTACCACAGTAATTCTCAGTTGTTAGAAGATCTAATGGGAAACAAGTAGTAAAGCACTTATTTCTGTCCAGAGGTGCTCTGGAGATGGCATAGACGGTATGTGGTTAATGCAGAACTTGACTAGGGAGAGTTTTGATGAGCGTCATGAAAGATGTCAGGCTATGCATTCGGAGTGCACTTCGTTACCTTTGGGTACCAAAATATGAGGAGAAACCTTAAGTGAGTATGAACTGCTTGTGTAGTAATAATAGAGCTACAAAGCTGGTGTGGGTTGCTGATTAGAGCTGGTTACACCAGAATAGCTACCTGACCGTGCCCTAATTTGCATCTTGTTTTTCCCCAACATGATCTAAAGTGACAAGCGACTATAACCTTTTCTAAAGAGCTCACTCTGCCTTGTAGAGCCCCACGTGCTCTACAAACAGCAACGACTTCATGGAGTTTAGCCTCTTTTGGGATGGAACATGATGGGTTTAGGGGAGCGTGGGATGCTTGCCCAACCTCTCAGGGCAGAACACAAAATGGGACAACATGCTAGAGGAAACGGTAAGCCCACATGCAAATGTTAATGTTCCTGCTAGAATGGCAGAGTTACCATCCGACTTTCATCCCGCTACTTCATCACATCCAACTGGTAAAGGTATTTTAGTCTTCCACAGAACAATCTGTGCCTTCATCACCGGATGCCTTCTGGGTGGTGCTCTTGGATGATTCAATAGCATGAGAATAATTGGAAAACTCTAAATCCCTTGACATTTTCCTGAAACAACATCTGTAAGACAACATGCCTACCCATTTCCTAGAGGGGAAAGCATTAGTCAGGATCATTGCAGGTGGATATTTTCCTAAGGTCTTAAAGATTGTGGAGAGTGTCAGGAGCCCAGGGTATTTTAGCTGTGTTGTATGGAGGATAATGATTTATTACTAAGGTTTTGCAGCTATTAGAAGGGTTTGTCCGCAGGACTCGCTCTATATCATATGCACAATGTAATCCTCTAGTCACAGAGCACTATAATACTCACTTGCAGCAGAAATGGCCCCTTTCTCTGCTGAGCTTTGCAAGGCGGATGGGCCAGAACAGGAATTGAGGGCAGCAAAATTCATACCAGTATTGCCAGTACTGATGAGAGAGGGCAGCAGCTGACCCACATTACACTAGCTCTAGGTAGGTTGCCTCCATGTGAGGGGTTTCAACACCCACTTCAATTTTAGCGTAACAACCCAGTACCTGTGAGCATGTCTGGAAGAAAACTTCGTAGTGTTGCAATATAGTAAGTGGTCATTTATCACCAGGGAAACCGTTCAAAGTAGGTAAGTCACCATTCTGTTACAACTCTTTTCAAATGAATGGTTTATGAATCCTATTTGATCTCTCTTTTGGCCAAATCATAGATATTGAGGAGGACTTTCCTAGTTAGTTCTATCAAAAAGTGTTTTTCAAACTGTGCCTTTCTCATGCCTGTAATGTTTGTGTTTCTTGCAATGAAGACCTCTATCTGCCACACTGTAAAAAAATTTAGATTAACAGAACAAGCTTGGGATGTTACTCTATTTGGATAATTAATGAAGGCTCAACAGTTTGCTCCCTGGCTAACCTTCTCAAACCTAGTGTATCCAAATGCCCATTTGAAATGTCTTTTTTTATGTTGTTGTTGGTTTGTTTGTTTGTATTATAGAAAGCAGTTTATTATAAACACATATAGTGCCTTCATTCTGCTGTTAGATACATGACAGCATGTGATTTTCCTGTGCCCTCCCACCCCACTTAGGTGCTGGTCTCTAATCTGAATGGAATATGTTACGGTATTTTTTGTTATTTAAATCTTGACAGCATCAAGTTAATGTTCTTAATTCTGGAAATGTAGTCAGGATTTCTTGTGTTGACTCTGACATATCATAAGCTAATAATAAGCATATAAACTAATGATAATTGTGATGAATGAGCTCAATTTCAATTACATAATGAAGTATTGCATCTGTAAGAAAAATCACTCCCCTTCTAATAATAAATATTGTTAATCAAAATTAACAAATCTTCTGATTATTCATGAAATCAAAGTTGGTTTGAGTTGTTTCAATCTATATTTTTAAAGATTTAAAAATTACAGGTACCTCAGGTGAGCTGAGACATGCCCAGTTCAGAAGATTGTCTCAGTGTTTGAAGTCACATTTGAATGTTTTTTAGATTCATTAATAGTCACTTTTTTCACTTTTAACTGTAAACTTTTATCTTTTTTTATTTTAAAAAGGTTCATTTGCTGCTGCTGTACATCTAGTTAAATATAAAAAATGATGTCAGAAACCAAATGAAACGGTCATCAATGATTTATTTAATAGAGAAAACACAGTATTTGGGCTAAGTAGCGATGAGAAGAGACTGACTGGATTTTCATCCCATTACAGTTTTTTTTTTTTTATTTAAATGACTTCATGTCTCCTTCCTGGCACCCCAGGAGTTGTTGGGATTTGATCCAGACACTCAGCTGACGTATTCACTCAGTCCAAGACTCCTGGTTTGTTGGGTGGTTTGGTTAGAGAGTGGTGTGGGATGAGATGTAGGAGCTTTTTGCTGTACTTAATGCTCTCATGGTTGTTACAGATGTCTGTACAAGTTGCACACAAGGCTGCCCATAGATTTATTAAAATAGGACCATCTGTGGCCAAACTGCAATGGCAGCTTGGCTGAGCTGTACCCACTATATAGGCAGAAAGCCTTACTCACCAGTAAGTTAGGAAACCTCTAGCCAAGCCCAGGGTGTGCAGCTTCTCTTCTGTTGCTTTGATTCCGTTTCCCACAGCTGAATACTTTTTCCCTCTTCTTCTGAGCTCTTATTTCCTCTTCTCTGTCTTAAGAAATGTTAAGCTTCCAGTTTTAGTCTCTTCCTTTTCTTTTTATTTAACTCATAATCACGCGTCCCATTTGAGATGAATTTTAACACCAGCCTCTCTGTTTCGTCTGCCTTCTCCTCACCTCATTCTCTGTGTGTGGAGCAGCCAGAGATCTTTGCAGCTCCACGGGCCAGGGCAAGGAGAAGCGGCCCATGCTCATTTTGCCTCCTGCAGCACAGATACAGTGACCCACAGGCCTCTCCTGAAGGGAGGCGACTTTGCAGCAGGCAGGTACTTCTTTCTTGGGCACAGATTGGGCTTGGGCACCTCTCGAGACAGAGACCGGGGAAGCTGGTGCCATTTCACCTCCTTATCCCATTAGGGAGCAGTGCATCTTCTTGGGCCGGAACTCAGTTTCCAGTCAAAGCAAAAGAATGGGAAAGGCTGGGGTGTCACTGTCTGCCTTTCTTGCGTGGCCTCCCTGTGTCTCAGGCTTGCAAGCTGCATTTTGGGCTTTGATCTTCTCTCTTTCCTTATCTGTCTGTACAGACACTATCGCCTTTCTTTTATTTGATACTGCCTCAGGCTACTGAGAACTCAGCTCAAACCTGGGCTCTAATCATTTGCTGCATATCGTAATTACCGTCGTTTTGTCTCTTCCTCTTACATTCTTTGTTAACCACTCTGTTGTAATACAAATGCTTCTGCAACAGTCTTGCTGTGTTGACCCATTCCTTGGCTTCCTGCCATACTACATCAAATTGAAATTTCTTCACTTTCCTTGCAAGAATCAACATAGTTGTGTCATTGGTCTAATTCATCCTTTCCTGACTGTACCTTCCATTCTTGTATAGCTGTTTCATTGAAATTTTTACATATTTCTTGCTTTGGCATGACTAGTATTTGGGTTTTCTGTCCCCTCTGAAAATCATTTTGTTCTGGAAATAGCTCTTTCTGCATCCTTAACCATTTCTGTTTCCTCTCCCATAGTTCAACTGTTACTCCCTGTTAATGGTGGGCGATGCAAGTCAAACTCAGGCAGGAATAAATGTTGATGTCAGTGCAAATAATAGTGCAATTCAGAATTTCAGCAGGCTCATGTTTTTGTTGAAGTCCTGTCTGTAATTTAACCTTTATATATATAAATATAAATATAAATATAAATATAAATATAAATATAAATATAAATATAAATATATATATATATATATATATATATATCGACTTGCCTTAAAAAAACCTCAGGTAGCTTTTAGGAAACTTGCAGATCTTGTATATTTGACTCACCATGGCTAAGCTGCTAATGAATCAATATCTTGTCTCCTAAGAATAGTATGGCTGGCACCCACCTTTTATTTTGCTTGCTTTATTTATCATGCCAGCTGGTACTCTGAAAATGTGTGGTTTTAAAACTCTTCCTAGAGCTGATATTAGGAACCCATTTTGCTACTTTAAACTGTGGTATGGAGGACATCTCCCATATAATAGAGGGTATTACTATTAAGAAATGTTTAGAATTCTACTGCCATGAGAAATTTTTGCAGTTTCTTTGGAGCAGTAGTGATGGTAGGGAGATATGGCACTGACAGGATGTTGTCTTTGTATTTAGTGAAACAATTTCTTGTGAGGATTTACAGTGCACAAACAATTGTTCGAGACACAACTATGTTTTGTTATACCTGAGTGTGTCTGATAGCAGCGGAAGGATTATGAGAACAGCCATGTGATGATGTGCCTGCCTGGCCTCCAGAAATACATGATTCAGGAAATTCCTTTGCTCTAGGCAGCTTCTTTGTGCTTAGTAGTGGTGGATGCAGATGCACCCTGGCAAAACCCCATTTGAGCACATGAATATGACTGGCTTGGCCAGTCCTGGACACACCCAGATCAAAGGAGGTTTTGGAACAGTTCTTGGTTGCGGTGGAAGAAAGAAGTCAGGGTCTGAGAGCAGCACCGTGTGCCAGTAGAGACGTGAGGTTGGCCAAGGTGCATTTGGAAGTGTACCATGCAGCTTCACCTCCAAGTTCCTCTTGCAGTCTTGGGAATGAATAAGGAACTAAAATTTGTAATGCAAGGCTGCATTGAAAGGAAAGTTCATTCAAGAATCAACTGCATGTTGCCAGGAGGGGAAAAATGCCTCCTCTTTACCATCAGACTAGAGAAAAAGACTTGGGCTACTGTATTATGAAGTTAGAGGTTAATAGCTTATTTTACGTATCCCAAAAAGTCTTTTCAGAAAGGGAGACCACTGAAAACAAGGGACTCAGAATGATACATTTGTCACCACATGACCCTGCAGTCTACTAGGGAAAAAGATAAAGAGGAATCAAAGAAAAGTAGGTCACATGCAGAGTGCTGGAGAATATACCTTACCAAAGAAGAACTAAACATTCTGACAAATCTGCCACGTGGTTTGCTTTTAAGCACTCTCTGGTGGGACTTGGCACACAAAGCACCGAGTGTTTAAATAACTGCTAGTTCACCAAAGCAAGCAAGGAGGAGCAGTTATTTTGTCTTGGAATTGAAACAGAGAAGTATCTGAGAAGAACTAAACATTATGCGTAGGAAATGAGAGAAAGCTTCAAGCTAAAGAAACTAAGAGTTTGATAAGGTTGATCCCAGAAACCTAGTATGCAAGTGAAATTGGTTAAAATGCATCAGTTAGGAAAGAAGTTTACCTGTAGAAAAGTGGTATTTTTTCTGTTGGGGAATTGTAATGAAAAGGCAATGTGATTCGACCAAAGGGTGTGGGAATACTGTGCTGTTCCCCGGCTTGGAACTGAAGGAAGAGTGGAGCACAGCCAGGTACGTTGGAAGCTTCTTGGGAAAGTGTTTCCGTGTGGAAAGAACTGTAAAGTTAACGTGTACACATTTGAAGAACAACCTTGTCCCTTCTGGTTTCTTTTCTCTGTGTCTGTTTTTGAATTGATTTTCCATCCTGGCTCACAAGGAAACAGATGACACATGTACATCCTTGACTAATCAGAAAAGTCTCTAATTTTCAAATAACTTATGCAATATCAAGGAAGGGGTGTGGGACTCCCACAGGCTTAGATCACCCTCCTGTTGCTTATGACAGACCTGTTCTTGGGCAAGGCTCCGTAGGAGGTTGGGCTACAGCTCTTAAGCGGCAGCCTAGGGGCAGGAGGAATGAGTACCCTCTCAGATGTGTGCTCCTTAGCCTTTGTGCAAACTCTTTATTTTAAATAAACCTTCCACCCTCCACTCCCTCAAGCTTCTATAATTATTTAATTTAATGAGGGTATGTCCACGATGTGTTTGGATTTGGGGTTTTATTTTACCTCTGGGAATTTTCCATAGTCTATTTGAGAAGGTTTGACCATGCACCACTCTGAAAACTGAAATCTCTAGTTCCTTGAAACCTGTTAATTTTTTCAAACCACAAGCAAAATACAGCGAGGCAGCTGTGCTGAGAGTTTCCCATATGACCCACCATTAACCTTAGCCCAGCCCCAGCCCTGTGGCTGCAGCGGGTGGCTCACCCTGTCCCAGCTAGCCTCTACACAGCTAATGATCAGAAACTACCAGTTGGGCAGAAGAGACTCTAGCAGCCGCCAGACATTTTCCCTCTGGGTTCTGATGAGTCATCTTATAATTCTTGAACAATCTTGATTGTCTAGGGCTTTTTTTCATTAACCTAGTACACATCTGGTAAATTAACTCTGCAGATGAATAGAGCAAAGACATTCATTTTTGACTGGCTGCTTTTACTGCTTCTCACCCTAACCCTCCCTGTTTTGTAGAAACAGTATTATATCTTTGTGTGTGTGTGGTTGTTTTGTTTCCCATCTAATCCAGATATTAACTGTCAGTCTTAATAATGTGATACCCATGCAGCAGGACTGGCAGTCATTTTATGGTGTGTCTGAGTTAAGATTTTGTCCTACCTCATTTCCTGCTTGCAAATTAAGGCCTGTGTTTTGGTACTAGGTTGGGAAGGGAGGAGTGTTAATTTACTAAACAATTTTCCCATGACTAAAGAAAATGACTGTAATGAAAGCAGTTTTAGGGTTAGTTTCCTACAGCTGATGAGAGTACAGTAACATGAGTCGATCAGACTGTCTTGCTGAATTTTATTATATGTCAAACTACTGCTTAATAAGTTACACGAATGAGCCTCTCATCAGACATACCCTTCATTCCTTCAAATGGGCAAGTCTTCAGTTTCTTGCATGCTTTCTCCAGTATCATTATACATTAACTATTTTTAAATTACCTGGAAGGCTTTGGGTGCAGTTTGTCAGCGGCTGTTTCCTGTTTTTCTGTTTTTTTTTTTTTTCTTTCAAGGTTGTTTTTGCCTTTCTCATTCCCATGGCACACAAAGAAATATCTTATGCTCTAAGTTGTCCTGAGTACATAAGCACATCTGTGCTCTCTGCTTTTTTGTTGTCTTTGCAGAGAGCATAAATACTACCTTCCTGTTTGAGCCGCGCTCCTGGTCTAGCCCAGAACTGTTTCTGTTATTTGCCAGTGCATGATGCTTTGAATCTGGCTTGATCATCCCCCTGTTATACTCTTCTCAATCAGCAATTTGATCTTTATGGAGCTGGAGGTGGCTTCTGGACCATTATGCTTTCCCAGCTACCTGTAGGCCTACACTCCATTAATTTGCGTAAATCCCTATTTGAATTCATGCCTGCTTTTGGCATCCCTGACATCCTGTGGCAGTAGGCTTCAAAATTGCATTATACCTGCCTTGGGAATAGTACTTCCTTTTGTTTGTCATAAACCCTCTGCGTGTTAATTTCATTAGGTGCTGCCTAATTCTAGTTTTAGGAGGAAATGTTCTCTGCAGCATTCATGATTTTATAAACTGCTTGTGAATGGATAATTTTTTGGCTTCTGCGTTGCAGAGTTCCAACCTCTCACGATCCTGCAGTAGTTCCCTGCATCCTTTTCCCATCTAGAGCTGGGAACAGGAGCAGTGCACGCAACCTGAGATGCGAGTGCCCTGCCATGTGTGCCGCTGTGACCGCTCGGACCGGCTCCTGGTCCCGTTTGGCTTTTAACTGTTGCTGATTGCTGAAGTGACAGCAGGGGACTAGCCACAGACGCGTGACGAGGTTTCCTATGTGGCGTATTCTGCATTTCCTTGAAAGGACTGCTTTTATTAAAACAGGAGTAATCCTCTTTATGAATACGCTTTTCACTGTGTTTAGGTTTCGCGTAGCCCTTCCTGTGTGACTGGAAGCTGGCTTGGAAGTCATTCATGAGCAGCAGAAAAATCGGCCAACTACTATAAAGGCTTTGAACTAATATTTTATTTTAAGGAACTTAGTCTTCTTTAAGGAAGCAGTGGAAGGAGTGTATCTTTTGATGCTAACACATGGGGTACTATAGTTCTTTTATCAAATGGAAATACATTCAAGACATATTTGCTACTCTAGAAAAGTGTTGCCAGCTGTCAGTATAAAGTGGTCTCCTCTGTCCCTCCATGAGAATCAAGCTGAATGTGTTTCTTCATAAACATTTTTTGTATCTATTTCTGGATTTTTCTTCCTGCACCTCTCCTAGCTACTCTGCCAGAGGTCTACTGTGGTCATTTTATTCACATCTGTTGTGTGAATTTAGAAAGTAGCACTTGCCTTGCAGTGTTAAGTGCTTGTATTAATACACTTGCAAGAAAAAAGAAACCCCGTTTTCCCTGTTCTCTGTAAGACCAGTTGGGTGGATTTAGGATAGGACGTGGTTTGCCTGAGCACATGCATCTGATGTGTCTGTGATGCCTCTGAGAGGCACGAAGCTGGTAAATATACAGGACCCGAGAGTGACTGCTACTGAGAGCAGCAGGAGGAAGCCTGAGCTCCCCTCTGCATTTGGACAACCAGTTCTGGTGTGCGGTGTGTATTTGGCTTTGGGGCTTAGCGGAACATGGATATTTCACTTCCAGCTGGCTCTGTGATGGCCTTTGTGGCTTCAAGGTAGCTGTTGATGTGACAGATACTTGCCAACCTGGGCATGGGAAGGGCATCTAGTAGCATGTGGAAAGTGACTTTTGTAACAGAACAAAAGATGTCCAGAAATAAAAGTAGCAAATTGCCTACCTAATCTGAGCTGTTTTTGTGATTGTTGCTGTGCTTTTGATATATGATTTCACTTGAGTATTCAAAATAATGAACATAATTCTCTTTTGTGTCAATATTAATGAATCAGTAATGAAAACAAAATTCATCAAGGTGAGTAATGGAGTGTTTTTATAATCAGGGGTTGCCTGTATTAAGTCAACTATTTAACCTTTATTTTGTAAGATCGCAGTCCTGAGCATCATTTCAGCTTCTTGCTGGTGCCACTTTCACATGGTCTTCAGCCTTAATCTACTTTTTAGGCCTATTTGAGCCTAACTAGAGGAAAAAAAAAAAAAAAAGTTATTTGAAGTCCATATCATATGTTCCAAAAATTTAGCTTTGTGGATAGTGGATAAGTTTGTAGAGTTCTTTCCTCCCTCCCCGCTTTCCCCAATATCAAAATATTGGTTTTTATATGGAAGTTGCTGTTATTTAAAGCAAGGAAGTGGATATTACTTTTCTTGCTGAATTTCTAGCATCCAGAAGTGTGTAAGGTATGTTAAGGTATGTCACTCTCCAAGTATGGCTATCTTCTCAAGCAGCTTCAGAATTTGTTTTTATTAAAAATCTCCAGTTGTAATAGTGTAGTTCTGCCTGCGTAATTCCAGCTCAGTGTGTGCATAGTCTGAGGACTACATAAGAGTTGAGTTGGACTCAAAAGCAGCATCTATTCTGAATGCTGGTAACGATTCTGCCATTTTGCTGTGTTTTGGACAAAAAGTCATTTTCAATCATTCTGTTATCCCAGTCTTAAAAATATTTTTATCTGCTTTTCCCCTTTTCTGGTTTAGAGTGTGCTTTGATATAAGTAATTGCTCCTACTCAAAACAAAGACACCAAGTAAATTAAAATCCTAGCACTGCAGCAAGCCCAGTATCGCGTATTAGCCAGGTGAGGTATAACTAGATGTATTTCTGAAAGACTAGGGAGTGTTTAGACCCCACCTATGAGCTGCTGCAGTACTTCTCTTTCCCAGCGTTTCCCTCCCAGGAGGACATGCTTGGCACCCTCTGTGAGAACTGCAGCCTTACCTGCTTGAAGTAGAAGGTGTTTCAGGAGCGAGAGCCCTGATGGATGTTGCTTCCAGCCAGTACTGCCTTCCTCAGTGAGCTGCTTCCTTTAGCTTGCGAGATGTGCAGCGACTCTTCACTGCTCCACACTGTGAACAGGGATGTGGGAATGAGTGTGTGAAAGTGTCAGTTTCTCACCTTGGCTTGCCATGTGTCAGAGCAGAAACTGATTTGTTCCATTTGTCCCTGCAGTGTCTCTTCTGTGATTTCTTCGATGCCCAGCTGCTGAAATGCGTTTCCTTTTTCAGTTTTGCTGTATAAAAATGTTAGGGAGGAAGATGGATGTGTCATAACAGCCTCTTGGGCTGTAGTTAACGGATCTTGACGAATAAGCCAGTGCAAAACTTTGTCAGAAACATCATGAACATGATTCTTGGAAATCATTTGTTTACTGCTGGGATCTGTCAGTGTATTTTTCCCATCCTTTGTTACAGAAATAAATTCCGATTATTATTACTTTTGGTTAATAGCTTGTGGGTAAACCTAAAGTGTTGACAGCTCCCATCTTGATAGCTGACTTTTATTTCATGAGCCTGAAATTGCTGTTCTTGCATACTGAGAATTTGTCAAGTTAAGATTTCTACATAATTTAATCATAATTTTGACTTGAATTAAGATGATAGTTAAGACCAATATATGCAATCAGTTTTAAAAAGATTGTTTACTGACATTTCAGTTCTTCAGTAAAAAGTATTGTGAAAATGAGAGAGGAGAAAAATGTGTTGATTCTATTTTCTCTGAAAGGTTGTCTTCTTTTACTGACTTGCTTGTCTTTGTTTCCTTCTTTTTTAGAGTTTTAGAATGCCAAGGTCTGCCCATCGTGAATGGACAGTGCGATCCCTATGCCACGGTTACATTAGCAGGACCCTCCAGGCAAGTAATACAAATATAAATGCACTTTATAACAGTGCTTTGTTTCCTTCATCATTAGAAATCTGCTTTCTCAGGGAGTTTAGACACTGCTAAAACACATAAGTGTGTGTGTGCATGTGTGAACTAATGGATTATACTAGAACAAGTAATTTGAATCTTATTTCAGTTTTGATTTATGTAAAGGTCTGAATAATTTTTAACTGATTTGAAAATCCCCAAAATTTAATTTCTGGTGAGGTGTAATTTGTGCAACTTCTCACATAGCACTCGGAGGCCAGTTTTTAACCCAAGTTATTGCCCAATTTTGGATGGGTGGGGAGGCCAATTAAATCAACATCTTGTGGAATATGAACATTTGTCTGTGAATATTTTGAGATATTTTCATTTTCAAAGTGTGGCAAGTCATATATAGAATGCTGTAGCCCTGTAATTTGAACTGTGCTACTGGGATAAATGTCTAGAAAGAGGTTTAAGTAATTTAGATGATACATTTATATTCTGCACAGAACTCTTCAGTTTAAATTGGGGATTAAATTTTCATATTCAGTTACAAAATTTTACATGCTGTTGGATATCACTATTTTGGTTTTGCTGAAGAATCATTCAGTATGTCTGTGCCCCCTTAGAAATTCTCTGCTATGTCTGCAAAAAATCATATTTGTAGCACAGATGAATCAGTGTTTTACAATATCATATTACAAATACTATAAATCAGGTTAATTCTTGACAAATGCTTGACTTGCCTACAGAGGAGTCTTTGAGCCTAGTCTGTGGTGTTCATCTTTCCTAGGTGTGTTACATCTATATATCCCCTGTAATGAACTGCATATTTGAGTTGTATGCTTTGATGCTTTTAATCACAGAACTTGTTTCAGATTGTATAGATGGATATCGCTAACACTGTCAGAAGATTTTTTTTTTTTTTTTTTTTTGAACTAACTACTGTATCTTTGAAAGTCCAAATATACCTCTCCTTGTCTGGTCCCTGCAAAGTCCTGGTCACCTACAACTCCTAGCAACGTGGAGTAGCTCATGTCCCTTGAAAACACAGAACGCAGCTGTATGCTGCTCTTCCTCTCTATCATTTTGGCAGGGGAAAGGCTTGTTTCCAGCGAGCAGCACGCTACCCATTCCCCTTCGTTGCTGCCTGGGAGTTGTGCTCGCCTGGATCGCCTCCCCCTCTGCATCCTGCCCCTGCCCTCCCCAGGGGCTTGGCGGCAGAGAGGCTGGGTGGCGGGTGCTGCAGTGAGATGGGCCGGGCAGGCAGCCCGTGTCCCAGGGGTGACCAGGCTCCCTTATCCTACTGCTCCTCGTAGGAGTCCTGAGATATTTTTAATCTCTCAATCATTCTCCTGCCTGGATTTTTCAGTGCCTCTCCTTCTGGAGTAGGAAAGCTGCTTTAAGCTGTTCCATTTTTATGCAGTACCAAGTGTAAAAATGTCAACAGATGTGCTAATGTTTGTTGTGTAATTTGTACTTGGAGAGCCCAGAGACGTCTCAAGCAGGACTCGTTCTGTGCCTGTATTATAGACGGGAGAGCTCTGTGCTGGTGGACAGGCTCATTCGAATCATGCAGGGAGCCTTTAGCTGGGAATTAAACCCAGCTTTGCTTAGCCACTCTATGAGAATAAATAGAGTTGTGTGGTCAGTATAACCAGTTGTTAAACAATTTAACTGAGAAATGAGGGAGAAATGCTGGTATGAAATGATTAGTAGGTCAGATTTCTGCTTGGTTGTTGCATTTTTCCATCTGTGTCTGTTTTATCTATACCCTCTTATTACTACTGAGCTATAGAGGAAATTTGGCTACCCAGGAAGTTATAGGGCTTTTCAGTTGTAGGTAACTAGGGCAGATGTTAGGTTCATAACATTTGGAAATCATCTAACAGCTGTTTGGTTGGCAGACTTTAGCTCCATACCAAGCATTTAGTATCAGTCTGTATTGCTGTGTTCTAAAATGGAGACACAAGAGGACGATACTGTCCATAGAGTTGGCAGTGCGGAACTTTGTCAAGCGTATTGCCCCATAAGAGGTTTACTGGAGATCTGCCCTGCAGTTGCATTGCTGGATACCAGGAGAGGCTGGAGACTTCTGCTCAGGACCTCTCATAGCAGTTCAACAGCATAATGTTTACTATGAGCTCATGGGGCTGCAGGGAAAAGGGTGAGAAAGAAGAGAGGTATATGGTATAGCAATAAAAATATGACATTTTAATCTTACAAAAAGTAGATTAAAAATGTTTGAAGAGCGCGTGTTTCTTTGAATAACCTCTTCATTCTTACTGAGTAAATTATTCATTATTTTTGAAAAGCATTCATTCAATGATTCATGATTATTGAAAAGCAAATATTTGGCTATTGAAAAGCATTCATTAATTCCTCATGCGAAGATTACGAAAAGCAAAATATAGAAATGTGCATTAGTCCACATCTATTTTCTGGGAAGAACTTTTTGAGTCACATCACGATTGCAAGTATCCCGAAGCGCTGCTGCTCAGAGCCCTGTTCCTGCCAGTTGTCTTGTGCAGATGTGAGACTGCCGGCTGGAGCCCTCAGGGCTCAGGAATGCCAATTCCAGGGTGGCTGGCAGCCTGCAGTTCCTTGCACCTTAGAGAAACAGGCACGCAGGGGATCCTGCTCCTGAACATATGCAGGCACACGCCTTGCTGTGTTGGAGCCACACAGTGCTCCCGTTTGATCAAATGAACCGAATGTGTGACTGTTTCCTTGTTCCTCACTGGCTCTCTCCTAGGATCACACTTCTGCTAATGTTGTTTCTTGTACTTTTTTTTTCTTTCCTTAATTCAGATCGGAAGCCAAAAAGACTAAAGTTAAAAAGAAGACCAACAATCCCCATTTTGATGAGGTGTTTTATTTTGAGGTTGGTATTTCAAAGGGACGGGTGATAAGCTGAAATACTATACTGCAGATAGTTGGCACAGCAGCCTGCCCTGTGTTGTGCCAGCTGTCTTCTTTGAAGACTGTTTCAAAGCACAGTGCAGAGCACAGAAGTATCCAGATTCGGGCTAGCTGGCTGCTGAGGCAGCAATAAATTGCTTAAGCCCAGGTGCTCAAAGGAAAAGCTTCTGGCCTCTTCTCCTGAACTGTGGGCTTTGCATTCTCCTGTAACTCAGCCCAGGCAGTTTTAAGAGAGCATAGATAAGATTAGAAGTTCATATTATTACTACTTTTTAATACATTTATTTATTTAGTTAGTTAGTTTGGTTGGTTCTATCTAGCCTGTTTTTTCTATTCTCTCTGCTCTGCTTAGTGGGAGGAAGGTTGTCTCGTAGGAATATTAAAACATTGAAAACAGCAGACAGCAAGTGCATTCAAAACAGGATGTTTTAGCTGCCTACCATTCTCCTGCAGTATCCATGCTTTTTCTGCAAGTGGGTGAAACCTTTGCAACTCTATTTAAAATAAAACAAGTCCTGTTAAGACAAAACATAACTCACAAGACTCCCTTTATTATTTTACCCTAAAAAGATTATCAATAAATGTGATGTGACCTGTGCATATACGTGTGTATATGTGTGTACATTTATATCTTGAATACCTCTTGAAACTTTTAATTCTGTCTTACGAAGTACCATCATCTTTCTTTTTGCTTTATATCTTGGACATTTTAGTCCTTGTCTATGTTTTACGGGTCTAATTAAATAGATACCTCAAAAACATATCTGACGTAACTGGTTGATGGAAAGTCAGAGTACAATGCAGCAGACCACTGAAAACCCTTTCTGCCTTTATATATTACATCGTTCGGGTCACATCTGCACTAGAAACTATTACTGGTGTAGAAATGGCATTTAGGGATGTGTTTTATAGCGTAAACTGAGGCACCTGTGCAGCCATAGCAGGAAGAAGCCAGGGGAGAGGAGCTGTTGAGCTACCCAGCTGCTGTTGTTGCCTCACGCTGCTCCGAGATGCGACTTTGCTTCTGGACAGTCCCACAAGGGAGCTTAGTGCTTTCTCCCTTCACCCTCTATGAACTACCATCTTCACATGGAAGCTGGACACTTGCACCACAGTCTAAAGCCCGTCACTCCAGCGGAAATGTGTTCATGTTGGTGCAATATATTTGGGTTTGAGGAACCCGTATAATTATCTCTCTGACTGCCCTAGGTGGTGGAAGCGCTGAGGATGGCCAGGGTAGCTTTCTAGGGTAATCCTTGCTGCGGCAATCCAGCAAGTCTCTCTAGGGTATAGCTTCCCTTCAGTCTTAGCCCTGACTAGCAGCAAGCTGCTGTTGCTGTGTGTGCCCACAGCCTGTATGCTCAGGGCTGCCCAGGCTGTCAGCTTCTCACCTGGCCCGGAGCTGTCGCCGCTGACACAGGAATAATGCTGTATGTAAACAAGCTCCGATGGGCTTCCTCACTCCTAACGTGGCTGGTTCTGGAGGCATCTGACTGCGAGAGCTTTTTAGTGGGAATGTAATCCAGGAATTCAGTTTACAAACCACAAAGCTTCACCTGTCTGATGCCTCTGTCCACTGTGCCTTGCAGAAACAGAGCAAACAAATTCAAACAAATTAAACACTGAATTTGGCAGCTGATGATAGATCCAGGAGGAAGCGTAAGAGAAAAAGGAAGCACCTGCTAGCTGGAATTATGGAAGGGGGCTGGAAGCTTGCTTAGCTTGCCTAAAAGCCGGGTTGCATGCAGGGATCAGCAGAAGCAAAACCTAAGCTCGAGCCCAGGCCCTAGTTGTTCTGCTAACTTGGAGTAAGAGGTTTTCCATGTAGAAAAAGCAGAGTTGGGGCCGTTTCTGAATCAACATGAATTCTGCTTCGAATATAGATCTCAGATGCAGACAGAGTCATAATAGATTTATGTCATTTTTGGAGAATGTTAGTACATATGAGGTTAAATGTCTCCATGGACCAAGGTTCGTCAGGACTGCTTTGACGGGGAAGTACATTTATCATGAGACATGGGCAGCCTTGTAGCTGAGGCAGGCTAGCAGAGAGCTCTGGTTCCTACATTGCTGCACAGATTCATGCTGTTGACAGGGTGTCATTTGCCACATCTGAACGTCAGGAAGTTTGCAGTTTGCTAGCCCTTTGGCCATGGATCCACAGAGGAAGAAACTCTGTAAAAGCCAGTGAATATTTTCTTTTCTGCGAGAAAAAGGTCCCGTAGGTTTAGTTTCAAGCAGAAATAGCTTCTCATTGGCTGTGAAACCTCAGTGCTCACTAATAGGGTGGAACAAGTGAAACTTGCACCTGAGGGCTGGAGACCATTTCCACCACCATCCAGCTGCAGCTCTGAAAGGGGGCTGAGATCTCTATGCAGTGACAGGAAAATTCCCATTCTCATGGGAAGGTAAGTGCTGAGGTGCCCATTTCAAACCCACATGTACTGAAAATGTTCTGAGCAGCTGGCAACTGGCTTGGCAATTTTGCCAAAATAAATGAAGTAACGGAGTTGAGCTGCGCCTTCTTGCTGTCACATACCATTTTAAAGCAGTTTCAGCACTCTGTGCTAGGAATTCTCTAATACTCAGTTCCATCCTTAGTACAAAAGTTATTCAACTGTCTTTTTAGCAATACATCCCTTGAACATTTAAAATAATCTGCATGGTGAGCAGATACAGTTACCGAGGCCTTGGACGTGCAGCCTTCAGCAAAGCTTCTCAGAGAAGTGTGTGCTAGACAGATTGGGCTAGAACTTTCTATAACAAGTTACACCTGGGCTCGATTTTTTTTGACTGCTCATGTTACAGCTAATAAAAAGAAATGTTAGCTTATTCAAAATTACATTATTAACTTCACAACAGTAGCAGAATATAAGTCATTTTCAGTTATTTAGGATAACTTTTTAAAGCCACAGTGAAGATAGTTGCAAGGTAGAGTAAGAAATGTATGATGTATTTAAATTGCTGTGCTCTTGGTTTACAGGTGCATTTGGGTCAGGTATAGACTAGAGTGTTTGGTCTCCAGTGCTGCCTAGTACTTCTCTAGGTATCACCTCAAAAGTGGCTCTTTTTCATGCAGAAAAAAAAACTATGCTCAGTGTCACATGGGAGGATGATACTTTTATGGTTCCTCTCTTTCTGTGCAGCTAAATCTTTGCCTCCCTTGTTTGTACCTTCTGTTGTAAAATGTAAAACTAAGAAGCTAAGTTTACAATAAGAGCCACTTTTCGTGAGTGGGAAGTATCAAGCCACAAGAGTATTTTAAACCTACGATAAAGCTATGCTTGTGTTTGCAACCAAGAGCTGAACCCACACATGATATGTGCTTGCGTTTGATCAATTTCTGCTGTGGTTTCAGATGGGTGGGGTAGCCTTTTCTCAAGTTTCTGACACGCTACTCAAGAATACAGCAGTCAAAGTCTTTTTTCTTTTTATCATGCTAGAAAACAAATCTTAAGAAATGTTTGCATAAAAACTTTCTCTTCTCTGATGCTCTTCACTTGCAGCTATCTTTCCATGTCTTTCTGCCTATACTTTCCTATTTATCAATGTTGCAAATGTGGTTGGTGAGAAAAGCTGGACAGTGGACCTGATTCTACAGTCTGATACACATATCATTCTAGCATCGCTGGGAAAACTGATCTGCTTGGTATTTATATGTGGGCATAATTAACTGATATCTAAGATAGGAGATCAGGCAGAACTTATCAGTTTTAATTGGATCCACTGTAAAATGTTGTTTAGGAGGGCATGGGAGGTGGATCTGTTGTTTGTGTTTTAATCTCTTCCAAGTACTTTCACGTGCATAAAGGTTCAGAATCGGAACTGAAGTTACTGCTCATAGTCAAAGACTGCAATCTATCAGTACAAGTATCAGATTAATTTGTTAAAGATTCTTTCTTTTCGCTAGGTTACAAGACCCAGTAGCTACAACAAGAAATCCCATTTTGATATTGAAGATGTTGATGAAGTTGACAAAATGGAGATCAGGTAAAAACTAACTTCTGAGTGGCATGCATACCTCTGATGATCAAGATGAATCTTTGTCACTCCATCGGCGTGCTGCTTTACCTCCACAGTCCTGTAAATCATGTCTGAATGTACATGAAAGTTCCACTTGGGGAGAGATCCCGATTATTTCCTTGAGTATCAAGTGTGAATTACTATGCTGCTGTCACTAAATGTAGCCTTTTATTTCTGGGCTGCTCTTTCCTCCCTCCCTTAGTTCTCCAAGAGAGCCTAGAAGTTATGAGATGCTCTCAGTTTGAAGTACCTATTTTGTTTTATCCCTTCATTTTAGCAACCCAGATAGAACTCCTCTTTCCCTGATAGGAAACTTTTGAACTCAGTTTCTCTGTGGCTGAAGCAGCTTCTCTTCCTTTTTTGCCTATCAGAATTTAACTTCTTGTAAGGCTGGGTACAATGTATGTGAAATCCGTTGCAAAAAAAGAAGTAACTTTAATTTCAAAAGCAAACCAGCATCCCCACACACCCACTTCATATAATCATAGAATGCCTAAGGTTGGAAGGGACCTCTAGAGGTCATCTAGTCCAACCCCCCTGCACACGCAGGG